>OZ035874.1:3496967-3591869 GCA_964034865.1 Eristalis intricaria | reverse complement strand
GTGTCCTTATTAAGGATAATAATAGGAAGCCGAAATATATGAAAAAAGGGATGCACATTGTTGCTACTGTCAAAAATCAGAATGACTCTCCCTCCTCCCAGTGTCGCATCGCACTCACTCTGGATCATACCGCACGTCATAATTCTCACACTTTAAACCAAAGGATAATGACGCCGAAATGGAGAGGAAAAAAAACAAACGTAAGCGAAAAAAAAGTTGAATTCTAAACAAACAGAGAGCGAAGCGAGTGCCTCGAGGCTGGAGAAAAGGATTTAAGTGTAGTAGATCCTACCGCAACCAAAACTGCGGCCTACCACGACGTCGTCGTCCTGGGTGTGGATTTCGTTCGGATTTCGTTGAATAGCCTGCATTGTGTCGGTTGATTATCCTTGAATACGTGCGCACTCGTCTGTGGTGTGTTGTAAATCATAACGAGGACTTAAAACTTTCTAACGCCTGCTTTGGGATTTCACTTTTATTCTTACAATACGACGCAGCGCGTGTGTGTGATCCATGGCGTTTTTATTTCCCATCGAAGGGAAACGAGTGGTACGCCTCCTCCTCCCCCTTCCACAACCCCATGGCGGTCGGTGAGAAATGGGTGGAGAGGAGAACGTTTATTGATAGAGGGAGTTTGCAGTTTTTATCCTTGCCCTGATTTATGCTCCAGCCAACATTGATATCTTCCAAAATATGTGCCGTACACATCCGCCTCAAGGGTGTCATCATTTTGCACTCTCATTTGCACTCTATGTGTCATTTATTACTAGGAGAAACAAGCTGGAGACACAGACAAAGGATCATTTGCGAGCATCTTTCAGGGATCTCCCAGTGGGAATATGAATTTTTGTGGTTTGTCTCCGGCAGTATTTCTAAATCTATTTACGAGACGCACAGGCACATGACACGCACATGGTCTCGGCTGCAAAGGGTGCAAGCAAAAAGCAACATCTGCTTCGTCCTTTGAGCTGGTTTTTAATTTCACGCATTTAAGGACAACATTTTCGTCATCAATCGAGGGAATTCGAAGGACGCTCTTATGTATGTATTTTTGCGTTTACATTGTTCGCCGACACACGGTCGGGTATCCATTCTCCCGATTGAAAGGACTCCACTCGTGTGCAAAGGATGCTTTTGTTTGTTTGCAATTTTTATTTTCTATTCGACGGCTGGTTTTCTCTTCCTGCTGCCTCCTGCCTCCTGCCACTTTGATGTGGTCGGGTTGGGTGTTAATAAATCCATTTTGCTGTAAATATATTCAAAATATTTATCCAAGCTTGAAATTCTATAGTTGCTATGGCTTGGATGTGGTTGGAGGTGTTTCAGGCGTGTTGGGGGCATTTTTACTTTGAAGGTTAATATCCATTCGGATGGTAAATATTTTTTAGCGTTTACAATTTGCACAAACAAATAGCGCCGCGTGGCCGCAGGGCGATTCATATGGGCCGGTAAATATTTGTGCTATCACGTATCGAATGTACTGACGTTTAGTTATGATATTTGCACTCTAGTATTGCCACTCGCTGGGTGAATGTTTTTGTTTTTCAGTGTTAAGTATTCTTTGTGATGCGAGATATGCATAATGATTTTTGTTTCCCAAAGCTTATTTAATTGCTGTGGAAATGGTGAACGTTTTTAATTGGTTTCTCCCTTCAACTGGACACGATGACGTTTGCTAAAAGTTCATCCAAAAATAAAGAAAGATGACCTTCTCACCCTCCAGTCAACCGCCACCAATCAATGGTCAACTGACTATATTAGAGGCTTCCAACTACCCGTCGCAACCATCTGCTCACTGCCTCCCGCCTAACTATGACATTAAAGTTCATAAAATACTCCAAGCATTCCACTAAACTGTCGCCAGGACACCAATGGCACTACTTTCACTGCCAAATTTATCTTCACCTTATCACCGCCATTTCGCGACTACCTCCCCTCCACCCCGCTCCGCCTGACAGCGGCCAGAAAAACCGGAGTAAATAACAGAGACAGAGAGAGGGAACTTCATTTCATAAAACAACACGACAACTGTTAGCTAAACACTCCTCTCATCCGCCAGAATTCCAGAGGAACACCTTGCGCTCCAGACTCCTCCATACCGACCTGTATGGAAAAAAGCACACACAGACACACACACACAGATTCAAGGCAAGAAAAGACGATGACTCTCCTCTCACTGTTCACTATGCATTGTGGATGGAACACCTGTTTGGCCTCATAAATTATGCCCCAAGAATTTAATTTACCGGCTGCTTTGACAGAGGAAAGTTATCTTTTCTTTTAGATTAGTTTCTCGACTCGTATCCCTTCACTGGCGTGGGCGCGCTCGCCTGACTGTCTGCCCGGCCATCCTGTCCCCCCCCCCCCCCCCAAAACTTTTGTCAAGGGTTGTGTGTCGCCTTCGGTGTGGAGAGACGACACAACTATGCTCAGCCCTTTTTCCGTCATCAACACGCCTTCTGTGAAGTTCATAACAAGCGACAAATTGCATAGAGCAGGAAAACTGAGCCAAAAAAAAACGAACGAGCAGGACCCCCTATAGTCCCTACACACCGTGCCGAGGCGCATATTTCATGCTCCTTGCAAATAGCACGGCCGGTTTTGTTATGGTGATAGCTCTCCTTTATGAACCGAAAGAGTCTGCGATACTGTCTGGCAGACAGAGACTGGTGTGCGCTCGTTTGGGGAAAGGCCAACGGCGCGGCGCTGAAGCATTACTGTCAACCTCATCGTCACTTCATGACTGCAGTCAGAGCAGGGCGCGCTAGCCGGGGGATGAGGATGGGAATGTGAAATCATAAATTTATGAAAATTCAGTCGCAATGGAATATGAAGCATATCTTTCAATTTAATAGATGCATCCACCCGATTGTTAGATGATGAGTACCACCGGCTGAGCATGGTCTTAAAATACATCCATCTCATCGGAGCATGTCCTCTGTCGTTGGGAAACTGTTGCGTTTTCTATTTTCGAAAAGTTTCATTTCATAAATTTGGACGAGGAAACGAACGCTGTAATGATGTGCGAGTGGTGATCAAAGAGAGCGAGAGACTGAGTTTCGCAAAACCTAACACAAGGGCTAATGAGATGTGGTTTGGTCGGTCGCCGCCGCCGGAAGGGGGGACACACACACAGACGTGCTATCAGGCGAATTGTCTGATGTGGCTTTGAGGTGAACTTATTTTAAGCACCTCTGTAGGAAAATGGGACTCTGTGGGGTCGTCAGGGACTGGATTCCGAAGGCTTAAGTTTTTCAAAAATTCGTCAATTTGAAACCAGTGTTCAGCCTCTGGCCACTGGGTAGGGTCCTGATGGGAGGGAGGTTTAGGTGATCATAAGCCTACAGCTGTTTTATCAAAACATTCGTCAACCCTTCGCATGATTGCCCACCTTGTCGTGGTGCGGAGGCTCAGTAGGACAGTGATTTTGAGGACAGTTTCTTTTTCCTCAAATGAGTCCGAAGCTAAGAGGCAATCACACCTGATTTGGATTCGTTGTCCGACAGAGAGCCTTGACATGAATGACTGCCAAGTCATGCGTCTAGCATTAAGCATCTGCCCACCATTCAGAGACGTTCGTGTTTGTGTAAAACAGAGTAATCTTTCAATTTTGATTTAATGTTGCCCACCTTCTAACGTCGAACATCCTCACATACGACATCACTCATGACATTATCCCATGCATCTGCTTAGGTTTCTAACCAAAAAAAAGAATACACTCGTCTCCATCCTGTCCCCTGAAACTCAATCTCCATCGTGTTTTTCATATCTCACCGGGTCGCACCCACGAAAACACTGAGGCGACACAAATTTTCCAAAAAAAATATTCAAAACAGATTTTCCCTTTCACAGACGCAGCAATATTCTCATACTAATTATCGAGTGTCCTTAACCGTTTACCGCTGTCCCACGCACAAATAGTTTCCATATGCAGTGGAACGTCATAAATAAACGACCTGCCTACTGTCGTTCGCTCTCTGCGCAACCAATTAGCGAGATCCTCTCGAAAATGAAAGAAAAAACACAGAAGTGGAGAAGTGGATTTTTAGGATGTTGTTGATCCTTAATAATTTTTTGACACCGTCTCAGCTAAAAATAGAAACAAAAAAATGCATCACTCCCATGACCAAATGGCAGCCATATGTGTATGTGACACAAGAAAAGAAAAACTGTCATAGACAGAATGTGTAGAACTAACACATTCCGTGTGTAGCCTGTTGAGAGGGAGAGCCAGCCATTAGAATGCATTTACGTAATGGACGTCAAATTGGTCGCCGTTTACACTCGCTCAAGCAATTATTATCCTGTCGAGCCGCCAGCCAGTCAGCCAGCCACCACGAAATATTCAATCAACCGAAAAGGAATGGAAAAAAAAAACCAGAATATTAACAGAAAATTGCTATCGGTTGGCAATACACTTGAGTGCTTTCGCGATGAGGACGAACTAGCGGGCGAAACAAAAGATGCAAAAAATGTCCTGCAAGGAGGCGGTACAATGCGAAGACAATGCTCAAGTGGATGAGGGGTGAGGGCGGAAGGAGCAATTCCATTTTTGCATCACTACCGATTCGTCAATGTCAAACGCATATCAAACTGCCTTTCTGACAGGACATCATTTTTGCACCCTCTCCGGTCGGCGCACTTTCAATTTGGTGACGAGTCCAAACAATGGGCTACGCCGCATGCAATTTGAGAGCAGCGTGCATTCATTATCACCCAACGGAGAGGCGGAAGTGGGTGGATGGGTAATCATCTGCAATGTTTTGTTTTCCTCTTCCAACTCACAGCAAAGGGGTTGTTGCCGCCTGTGGGAGCGAGTGGTGGTGGTGATGATTTTTCTTCGCTTGAACAATGGATTCCTTTGTCACTTTGTGCGCGCTTACTTAGGGAAGTGTGTTCACGTGCCATGGGCGAAAGGATTCTCCTCGTTTTTTTTATGAGATTTTTGCGAGCACGCGAAAGGGTGGTAAAAAGGAAAACACTTCGGAGTAAATGGAGGAAAGAATATTGAGGAGCTTTCGCTGGTGGATGAGGATGCCTTGGAGGATGGTGCAGACATATGGGGATGTTGATATTCAATTGACACCACGATTTGTGTCACTTAATATGGTTAGAAGCGATGGAACAGTTGTGGTTGAGAGTACGGTGTCAGGTGATATCATTGTTTTCCTTGTACGGACTTTGTTTCAGAACATTATCATCGTTGCAAGTGCGTGAAATATTCTTAATCTACCATGCCTGACATTTATTTCAAGGCAGATGATTCAAGCTTCGGCTTTTTTTCTATAGATCATCGAAAATTCAGTAAGCAGTCTCGCACTCCGGGTAGGCTGACTCCTTAAATTCTAAAATCTCCAATTTGCAAATGAGTCGGGTCAAATTGAGACGCATCTTGATTTTTGTTCCCGGACCCTTCCAACCCCACCCACCCCACTCCACGGTCTTTGTTTTCCAAAGTATAGATCGAACCTAGTAATCTATCAGTCGCCCATGTATTTTAGAAGGTATCAGCTGGTCGCCAAAATTACATCAATTTACATTCAGCACAAGCTTATGTCTTAACTTAGCAAGCGAGAAAGAAAGAGGCAGAAATATACGATCCCTTAAATGAGAAAGGTGATAGAGGGAGATAGGCAATCTTTCAATTGGCTTGATTTGACTAACACAAGCCTATGCATTGTCAAGAGGCATTGTCGAAATTTAAAGCCTTGGAGTGTGTGGGTAAGCATGTGGAATGCAAGTTCTGGCCAATCAGAGATCAAAGTCTCTTGCAACATTTCCATGCTTGATCAAGTCTTGCGGTATAGCAGTTTTGTGCATTGACTTGCTCGTAAAGAAGCTAATCAAGAAAGAGACATTGTGCATACAGTTCCCTTACACCACTTCACAAGCCTATTTCATTCTTGGAATGTGAAGCGCATGTGGAAGTGGAATCCAAGTTGGATTTGATTTTAGTGAACAAAAAAAACCTACACATCCAATTTCCCCAGTCCAGCCATCTCACTCGATCGCATGGCAGAACATAGGACCACAACACTGCGAAGTACCAGTCGCCCATCATTTTTAGAAGGTATCATGAGGCTTGCAAAATTATACAAGGGAAACCTCTATCAACACAGGCTTGCAACTCTGTTCATCATCATCAAGTGAGAGAGAAGGAGAAGCATGCTAGTCAAAAGCAGAGGAGAAAAAAGTCTGCGCAACATAATCACATCGATATGTACTCTCTGTCCTCTGAACAGCACCCTGAATTGTGCGTGTTGACTTGTTTCTGTGTCACTGTGTCACGATCCACACAAAAATATTCGGCGCACTCAATAGAATCAGCCAATCAGAAGCTTTAGTCTCACTTGTGTTGCATACTTAGTTCTGCAACGGATATGAAGTTCTCTTTAAGGTGAAACAAGCTTCGATGAACATGTTGACAAGGTTCAATGTGATCACTGACAAGAGTGAGACGGGCAACAAACGCATTTTGACCAATCAGAGATTGAAGGCTAACCTGAGAGCCTTGTAAACTTTGAATATGAATTGATTTGTCAACGGGTGCATAAGTGCCAAGGAATATTCCGATGTGAATGTAAAAAGGGATAGGTATAAGGTAATCTCTCAAGTCTTGTTTTATTTTTTTGAGAGGCTCACTAGCACAAGCCTTGGATGTTGCAAGAAGCCTTGTCGCGATATAAAGAAATGAAGTATTACAGAGATGCCCGACTTCTAACTCTCTTTTCCCTTAAGATTTTTCCCTACACTTTTTTTTTAACGTGTTAACCAAATTGACCAATCAGAGGACGGCATTAACGTTATTTCATGAATAACCGTCCAAAATTCATGAATATCTGTCAAAAAAGTACTCAAATTCGTGGGTGGACTTGGGGCAATCAGCTGTGAAGTCGGCTATCTCTGTAATACTTCATTTCTGATTCTGACTAATCGGCGATTTCAATGCGCTCTTGGACTCTTTTTCAAGTTCTTTCTAGACAGTTCGGTTATCATTTAATGAGAAGTTCTTGTCTTGGATTAGTTTAACCAATCGGAAATAGGCTCGGCATAAGTTCTCGGCAAAGACAATTTACCCGTCTCCCTCGGTCGCATGGCAGAATAGCAACCAAGGCCCGGTGAACTACCAGTAGCCCATGAATTTTAGCAAGTATCAGCTGGTTGTCGAAATTGTATACATTTTGTAGTCAACACCAGCCTCTGGCAATACAAACGTGCAACTAATCTGGTCAACATCAAGGGAGAGAGAAGGAGTCCGCATTATGGGATATGTGAAGTCGCGTGTGCAGACAATTTGCAGAGCTAGGCAGAGAGAGAGAGAGAAAGTGTCCAATCACAGGAGCCTGTTGCTTTGACAATGGTACAACAAGGCAAACATTCTGAGAAAGCTTTTTTTAATGATGATCAGCAGAAGTGCAGGAATGGACATGTCAACACGGCTGTTTCACAAAAGAGAGAAAAGTGCGCAAGTTAAGACGTGGTTAGTTTCTTGATTTGCATATTTCTTGCATGAATTGTGCAATAATGTTCTGCGGAACTTCTCTAGATTTGAATTCTTGAAAATCGTTGGGCATTTAATGTGAGTCCATAAGCTCTTCACTATGCCTAATCATGTATCCCACATTTTAACACTTTTTTTTTCTCCTATAAGCATTGAGATGTAGACAAAAAAAAATTAGCTGACTCTTTGCTACAAGGGATATAGGTACAAATCAAGTTCTTGTACAGAAATTGACATGTACATTTCATGGCTTCCTTTACTTACTTATATGACCTGTGCCCTATGAAGGGCCGTTCCGTCTACAATTGTGAGGCTCTCGAGCCCATCGATGGGACTTACGTTAGGTTAGATTGGAATGGCTGACTACTGGTTGGTAGCAGTGACGCTTAGGCCGGTAGCAGTCCTTATTAGGCGGACTTTGTTAAAGCCGTCTGAGTGGCTTCTTCTGCAAGAGGAGAGAGCGCTGCAATTCCACAAAAAATGCACAATAGATTCTTCCGCCTCCTTGTCTCTGCAGCTTCGTCAGAAGTCATTGTAGACCAGGCCTTATTTGAAGGCGTGAGTTCCAATGGCACAGTGATAAGATATCTAAGATTCCGTTTACTCGTCCTGATCAGGCAGGATACCTGAGCGTTTTGAAGCGAGAATATACCGGTGCCGGTAGACCATCTACGATTTCTAAGAGTAACCCTTTCAAATTTGAGTATATGCATTAGTGACTAGGTCCTACTAAATGAGCATGGAAGCCAATACAGAAAAATAATTATAAGGGTCTCCATCAAGAAAGATTACGGAACCAGTGCCCTTGGCAATCTCGTTGAGAAATAGGCGCCAATTCTAGGAAGTTTGAGTCGAAAGAGACTGCGCTCAGAGAGTTAATCGCTGCCGGAATGTATGACGATATCCGTTCCGCTCTTAATATCACATAGTTCTTAAGGAAGGGAATAGTAGGCTATGGTCTTTGAGACTTCAGGCTTCGTTGGCAATACCGGGCAATAACGATTGCTTGACTGTGTATCGTGATGTCATAATGGCACTAAACTGCCTTGAATGTGACTTGCATTAAGCCGCTTGATTCACTTGAACTCACAAAATCATCCGACTTTGGCCAGTGACCTGCTACCAATTATCACGATCAAGAGTTTGGCTTTACACCGGATATTCGGTATTCTTGCATTCCCTGGATTCGTAGTCCGTCCTCGCGGGAGCATTGGTGTCCATGCATCGAACGAGTGTAGTCGACAAAAATCCACACCTTCTCATTCAGTACATAAATTGACAACTTCATATTTCTTCTCAAAACTACAGATGGCTACAGAAGAACATGACACCCCGTCTCCAGTTAATTCGACAAATCATATCGATCTTCTTCGACGTGTCCTTTCAATCATGCCATTACTTCCCACCACCACTGTGTGCATGGGACTCTCAGTGTGTCGCTTGTTCACTTCATAATTATGATTATTACAGAACTGTGACTGGAATAAATAATAGCGAGAGCCCGAGCACACACAAGCATCCGTTTTATTCGTCGAGCTCTGGATCCGGTTTCCTGTTATTCTTCCATCTCAAGTGTGCTTCTTCTAAGCCCCCCACTCCATCGATGATTGTGTGTGTGTGTGGAAAAATCAACACACGAGATTTTCTTATACTTCCCCCCAACCACCCACCGACACAACTACATGCGATATGTTATCGCATCGTGTGAGAATAGGCACTGACTGGCTTTATAATGAAAGGCAAACATATCAAGTACCTCCGGAGAGTAATTCAACCCCTTTTTGCCGTGTGTTATAAAATGAACGCGATAAAGTGATTGAGGCTATAACCTGTCCCTCTTCTGTCGCCCCTCCTGCCACCTCGTCAAAGGATATGCTGATGTGGTGGCTATGGCCTATGGATTTCGATGTGGATGCTGTGGAATTCTATATGCCATCTGAGTCGTGTCGTTTAATTATGATATTTTCACATGTCCTTGTGCCGTGTGGTAACTTCAGAGCAGCGGATGTCATATGAGTATGGCGTACAATTTTTTTTTTATAATTTATCTTCGCATTAATGTGGGGTTGGAGTAAGAAGATGGGTACAGGCTTGTTGGAGGGGGTTGATGGTAAGGAGATTAAACTCGCACACCGATGTACATTTTGGGGGTTTCGGGAAAAGAGGTAAATGAGTGAATAGATGGGCTGGGGTTTGATGGCGATTGGATTCTTATGTTGACAAGGACCGTCGTCATGTTTCTTTTAAGACACTTAATCCGAGCGTCTTGCGAGGACACATGTGAACGCGCATGTGGTCTCTAGATGGTTGTTATGATGTTGTTTTGAAGACCAAATGGTCACCTCCGCTTTATTCTGTAGATCAGTTGACTTACAAGGTGACGTGAGATATTCCTCTCGTTGATAGATCATCAAATTAACGCCCATCTCATTGCGCTCCTCTCATTTCCTCAAACGTTCTGCTAGGCCACATGCGGACGGTAGTTCGTAGACATATTATTCTACAGTCCAACATGAGCCAGAAATCGCTTGTTGAGAGATTGGCAACCTTGGAGCCTATCTCTTCGCCTTCCTCTCATTTGTCCCAACATTCTTCTAGGTCACATGTGGCAGGTAGTTCGTAGACAGTTATTCCATAGTCCAACATGAGCCAGAAATCAAAGCGCTTGTTGAGAGTTTGGCAACATTTGAGTCTATCTCTTATCCTTCCTATCAACTTCCTCCAAGTTCGCATGTGACAGGGGGTTCGAGGATCATTTTTCTACACACATCAACTTTGAAGCCTATATCTTCGCCTTCCCTTCGTTTGCCGACACAGATTTTACATACGAACCGCCTTCTTTCCATGAGGAATTTCTTGAAATTCCAAAAATTTCAAAAATTCCCCACCCATTCCATCTCACATTCCCACCCACCAACCGAACCTCGCATCGTTTCCCATTTATTTCTAATTAAACCCCCATCTCCGGCAGAAGATTATCAACCCTGCCACCGAGCAGAGCACATCTCTTTGATGTTTCCGGAGACCTTTTATTTTTCACCGTCATTACCTTACTTCAACTGCATCCGATCAATTTTCAAGAGGATTCTCTCCAAATCACCATTAGCCAACTATTCCAATTTATTTCGAAACACATTCGCTCGCTCGTGTGGAATTGAGGACACACCATCTACATCGTCGATGGCAATCACTGGAATTTCTCACTTGAAACTCGCAAAATCGTGTTATCGATAAGCAGAGCACAGTGAGATGCCGAAACCGAAGCCAAAAACCCTCTGTCGGCACACGTCACCAATTGGAATTGTGTCGAATTGAAAATCCTCCATCATCGTCGACACTACTCCACCCCCATTCACCAATTAGTAGTAGCAGTCCTGTGCTTCACTGTAAGTAATCACATGTAGTTGGATTTGTCAGCGCCCCTTATGTACTGCTGCCACCCAAAAATCCGACTGACGAAAAATTCACTCGCACGGAAAAGCACTCGGTCCGGTTGACAGAACCCACCGAGAGGGGGTGGCTGACAGCCCTAAGCCTGGAAAATTTTATAAATCGAAACATGTTTTAAGGATTTCCTTCTTCTTTCATTTTTCTGCAGCTGCACTTGTCTCTGTGTGTGTGTGTGCGTGTGTAAGTGTCAGCATTTTTTTTTGTTCTCATGTTCCTTGTTCTGTCATACACGCCGAGAGGAAGGGTGATTTATGTTTCCTTATAACTGACTTGCACAGTGAACTGTCGACCCGTAAAGGCTTCGCTTTATTTTTCTCTTATTGCAGGACAAGCTTATTGTATCGCATATATCACACATGCATTCCCCGTCCTTTCTCTCGCTCTGTTTGATGTGTGTAACCCTCTTGGATATACGAGAATGAGTATGAATCCTTTCGCCGTTTCGCCGTTGCCGTTGCCGGTGGGATGACTTCTTTTTAGTCAAGTTTTCTTTTTTCTTGCCTTGACAGGACAGCACTGGCAAGGAGGCAAATGTGAAATGAAGACGTTTAGGTTTCGTGTTTCTCTGGGTGACTTAATAGCATGTCACACATGTGGAGAGGGTTATGCAATGAAGGACACTATTTGAATTCAAACAGGAGGAGGCGGAGGTGGAGGTGGAGGGCTGAATTTATGAGACCCCTTATTTGATTCTCACAGGAGCCGAGGCTCTTGAGGAGACTGACAGCCTACATGACGTGATTGCGGCCGTAATAAATGTTTGGCATTTTCTTAGTCCTTTATAAATCTCAAACGATTCGTTCAGCAAGATCCTTTGGTTTTTCTATTACCCACAACTCACTTCAATTCACGCGCCATTTTCGACACCATCTAGTAATAAATGTTCGGCATCTTCTGAGCCTCCAGTTGGATGGCCTTTCTGGGTCCTTTATAAATCTCAGCAGATTGCTCGTTCCTCCTGACTCTTCTATTAATCACAACTCACTTCATTTCACGGGCCTTCTTTGACACCATCTCTTTCGGCATCTTCTGACCTTCCAAAGGGCTCCCCATCCGAGTCCTTTAAAAATCTCCGAAGATTCCTCTGGAACCACAGCTAGTACTAGCACTCAAACTCCTCTGAATTCTCGAAATCTGTCACAAATTGGATGAACCGAAACCCTGTCAAATAATCATCCGCACACAAAAGCGGAGACCGACTTAACACCAATTTATTCAAATACAATTAACTGGAGCGCTTTAAATCACCAAACAAGCATGAAATTAGCGCCACTTGGCGACCACTCAATCAGCATTCATTGCGATCAAATAAAGCGCCCAAATCACAATCGAATTCAGTTATCACGGCGGCTATCACGGTGGAACTAATTGAAAGCTAAAAGGCGACATTTTGAAATCGTGGCATAATTGATTTCGACCACCACCACCAGCAGCAGAGTGCCACAGTCGCCCGATGGTATAAAAACCATCTGCATCCCTCAGCAGAGGCATCAGTGAAATATGAAAACTCTACCGTGGATACTGGTTGCGGCCACCTGTTGGGTCCTGTCATGGGTGAGTACCGATGTGCTCCTAGCCGAGAGCGAATTTCACTAGAGAACCTCCCCGTTCCAGTGCCAAACGACAACGCCTGCACCAGAAATACCTCTGGACGATGTCGCCAAAAAATGTCTAGTCCAGGAGAACGTGTCCAAGGCGTACCTCATGGACTTCTTTTACGATAGAATCAACCCGGCCAGTGTGTCCCAAAATTTGAAGTGCTTCACCCGCTGCTCATTGGAGTCTCGAAACCTCATGAAGAACGGCATCATCCTCGAGGCGAATGTGGTTAAAGCAGCCGAAAACATCTCAACCATCGCCCAGGTTCGGAAGATCCTAGCCGACTGCGGGGTTAAGAAGGGAAAGGACGTCTGCGAGACCAGCTACAACATCTTTATGTGCATCAGCAGTGAATTGTAAAGGCTAGACCTAGACTGGAGAAAAAAAAACCAGCCTCCATTCATTTGCTTCCTGTTTTCATTTCCATCCAAACGAACAGGGCTCCACTCTCTGTGAGTGGGGGAGTTTCGAATTAAATACCGCTAAGTACGGACAAAAAAATGATGTGCATTCCACCATACTCTTGTGGTTCTTGTGGTTGAGCGGTGGTGGTGGCGGTCGTAGGGCCGACCTGCCGTCGGCTCTGTCTTTGCAGCGGCAGCGTGTATGTCTCACACCGCCTACGCCTGTGTCACATTGTGTTCGAGGATACGTTTGCAGTAGGGCTCACTGAATTGAAATTAAAAATTGAAAAGAGGTTAAGGTGGAGGGCAAGGCGAGCAGATTAAGAAAGGAATCGCAAAGGTTGTGGAATGCTGATGGATGGCAACGATACCGTTTGCAACAAGGGGCCTGTGTAGCGTGGCCGTTAAGTTAAAAAACCAACAAAAACAAACCAGCGCACCATGAAGTTGAATGAAACTGTAAGCTGATTGTGGCGGCGGTGTGGAGCACATTTTCAAGTGAGTCGCATGTGCTTTCTCATTGCTGGTCCTCTTATACACTCCGACATTAAACTGTACTTTGATTAGCAAGCCTCTGCACTCAGTCTGTTCCTTCTTTTTTGAGACTTTTGATTTGTTGTCTGATCATGCTACTTCTTTTGAGCCATGTACCACGTTCGGCATAAGGTGCGTAGACGCCTTTACCTTTACCAGGAAACCTCTCTAATCTGCATGTTCCTGCTCTTAACCACGTTGGGCACTAGGTGAGTCGACGCCAGGCTCATTGTGTTGTGAAGTTCGTTGAGTTGTGCTTTATTTTCTCTCCATGCTATTCTTTCGTATGCTTCTTTGGGAAGCACTACAGTCCCGGGTGCCATTAGACTTGAACCAACAAGCTTCTCTAGTCGAAACGTCAATCCCAAGTCGTGTCCGTTCATGCCGTTGCAAAGCCCATAGTCGCTTTTCGCTAGTCTTGTGCATGCTTCTTCTCTACTTGTCATTTGTATCTTAAGTCCGACCTGGTCCCGGGCTTTAACCAACAATCGTCGCCAGCAACAATGGTGTAAATGTCTCCAGTTAGACTTAAAACGTTGGTTGACGTCCTTCCCTACTTCCCTGCCTTATCCAACGCCGAAAGGACCTACATTGCAATGTCAGACAGTTTGAACAACGATGATTCTCCGGGCTTGAACCAAGTTGCTCATTCCCATTCGACTTATTAACCTTCAAAGCTATAAACGAGAATCTATAAACGTCAGCCTATATTGAGGCAGTCCTCTATTGCCTTGTCACACAGGCTCGGAATCAAAGGTTTTTCAGGTAGCATCCAAGTTCTTCATTGGCTTGATATAGCAGCCGTTGGATCCACAGGCGACTGCGCCACTCGTACAATTCTGTGTTGAACCTTTTTCTTCAATGACCATCAACCCAAGCATGACCAAAAATCGCACATTGAACACAGACCAAGGGGCACCTCACCCAATTTGAACACAGTCCATATCTTCAGGGTGGCCCTAGAACAGGACTGAGTCATATTTTCTATGGACTGTTGAGCTTTGTCCCGTATGCTAGCTGTGTCCTTCAATAAAACTACGCCTCTCTTCACAGTTGCCCATCAACCGTCTCGATCATGATTGCTTTCCAAACTTGCAAATCATCACTCAACAAACAGTTGCTCATCACTTGACCCTAGATCCCAATAATTTTCACCTTTGAATAACGAATCCTGCTTTATTGTGTGGATTTATCATATTTTCTGCCCTCGGGATGTTTGATTGCAGGGAAGCAAAGCAAAGCAAAGCAAGATCCCACAGAATTGAGGAAGAGAAGCAGACACATTCGATGCAAGGATATACCTCATATCCTTCCATCCTTCGGCATGGAAGAGAAATAAAAATGCATCGACATTTTTTCCCTCTTTTTCTGTTTAGTAGTCCCAGCTCCACCACATTTCGCCCCCCACGCACACATACGTAGGCTTTCTGAGTTTGGTTTGGTTTCGTCGGGTTTTTGTTTATCCTTTCAAATGAAGCAAACGTAAAGCAACAAAAGGAAAACAGAAATACAGAGAAATAAACAAATAATAATGCAAAGAGTCTGAGGAAACGAGGAAATTCATTCTCACTCCTTGCGGCCGTTGTTGTGTTGTTAACCTATGGGCTGCCAGTCTCGCCCCCTGTACGGGGTTTTTCATTCGGCTCGCGTTCATTCACAGTAACTTGACTTTCGTCCTTATTATTATTCCCCGAAGGAATTTTGTTATATACACATATAGTCTCTGCATCTTTTTGTTCGCCTTTCTTTCAAGCTCCCCCACACACAGAGGGTCTATCGCTCTCTATCGTTGGATGCCTTCATCAATACGGAAGGAGCCGTCAAGTTGCTTCGGCGGGAAGCTGAAAATGCTTTTGCTTTTTTCTCCCCCATTTGCCTGTGTGGAATTCGAACCAAAAAAGAGGGGACAAAATAGCGCACAAAAACGAGTTTGCATATTTCTTTGCATTTTCTTGTTTCATCGTTTGCTTCATCTTGTTTTTGCATGACGAGATATTATGCAAGCGATGAACGGAGGCATGAAATATATCTGTACCCGAGCTGGGGAGGGAACAGAAGAGAACATCTGCAGTAAGTGTCGGCAGATTGAAGACAACCCCTTAAAGTTGTTTTAGATGGAAAGACTTGATTCCAATTGACATTGCAACAGACAACCCTTTGATTGTCCAGGCGAAAAAGGGTAGCATTGAATGCCATCTGCAGTGTTGACCAACAGCTTGGGAGCCCAAGAGTGGGATGTCCAAGCAAAGGGAAGCGCATCCCGAGGCGGAGTTCGTTTCTGTCAACTTTTCAGGGCCCGTGGCAAGTTGGAAATTATTGTCTGGAATATGAGAAGGTGGTGGTACATGACCAGCGCAGCAGATATCGGAAAATAATTGCACCGAGCTCGCTGAATAACTTGAGCGATTGTACCTTAAATCGCCACCAGTGCTAAGACAGTTCTTTTTCTGTCTCTAAGTCAGTTAGAAGCTCACTGGCTACCCTACTTTGCGCCGCGAATTCTGTCTCAAAGTCAGTTTCAAGCTCGATTGCTTCCTTAGGCCGCGGCGCCACCTATGTCCCTAAATCAGTTCCGAACTCGGTGGCTACCGTCAGCATCGCCATCAGTTCTGTCTCTAAGTCAGTGTCAAGCTCAGTGGCTACATTCAGCTTCGCCAGCAGTTCTGTCTCTTAGTCAGTTTCAAGCTCGATGGCCTGACGTTGTTCTACATTAAGACCTAATGTGGGTCTTATGCTGTCACTTTCATCCCATAAATTGGCACTGAATACACACGTTTCTATAAATGCAAAGAACCTCTCAACAACATTTTCAAGAAGAACTCCATTTTCTAGCTTTCACACAAAATGTACGCAGATTTTATTAACGTTCACTGAACATAGAGTCGGAGTGTAGTCGTCCTATCCACTGTCTCTCCCTTAAGCATGTTTGGGTTTGAACTGTGCCATGCAAGTCATGAACTTGTAGGCTGTGTCACAGTTGTCACTTCCCTTGGTGTCCTTGCATGCAGCTATGGCCTTAGTGATCTCGTCCTTGTGGGGCGAGTTGGCAATCTTTTCAGCCAGTGCTGTTGGCTGGAAAACTCCATTCTTGGTGACGCCTTCCATTTCGGACATGCACAAGAAGAAGCACTTCATGTTCGAGGTGACATCGGCTGGCTTGGTTTCACCGCTCATCACCTTCTTCACATCGTCCTCACTGACGTTGTTCTTCTGGGTGCACACCTTCGAGTTCTCTGCCCATTCGGCTTTGTTATCGCACTGAAATTAATTCAAAGAAAATCCAGGTCACCAGGCAACTGCATCAAATCGTTGAACTTACCAAAACGGCGACGAACACGGAGACGAGGACTAAAGCGGTGAAGGACTTCATGTTTGTATTGAGAGTGGATTCAATTGTAAACTGATATCGTCTGCTGGACAGGTGAGGGCTTTTATACCATATCAGGTGCGATTATTCGACTCGGAGTGCGTTACACATCTGTTCCGCTATCCACAAGGCCACACAGCACTCGCCTCATAGCCGCGGAGGCAATTTGTTGTCAATTTGTAAATTGGGTACACTTAAAACGGTTAATTATCCGACACCCACTTTGCGTAATTAGGTTCACATTTGATGGTGTGCTCTCGGCGAAAGTGACAGTTTCCATAGCTTCCGATGGTTTGATTATCAAGGTCCGGTTCGAATTGAATTGTTAGACTCACACGTGGCCATTTATTGCTCCAAACAAGGCTGATGGCGAGTGAGGCTTGTGCTTTCGTTGTTAAATTGTTGATACTGTTTGCGTAATTGTTGCAATTATGGTGACAAATGCATGGTAGGCCACTGAGTTCTGTCCTATTGAGTCTGAAGTCACTGATTGTTGATCAGCGGGTTTATTGAATGTTTGGTCACACAAGTTGGAGCTAGTTTTTTGTAAATGTCTTTATATACGTCAATTTTGTGGTCCTGCGTGTTGACAGAATCTAAAACATTTTGACTTGGAGGTGAGTCCAATTCCTAACGAGAGGCACTGATTAAACCATCATGGTTTACGTTGATTCTACTCGCGTGTGTTCTTCGTCCAGCAACAGTGATCACCTGACAATATTTTCATATCTTCCGTATGAGCCCCTCTGCAAAATTACCTATTCGATTACCATTTTGAAACTAGCTATATCACTAATCTCTCCAGAAGGAACATCGTGCGATGGACCAGCCAAATCCCTTTGATTTTTTCACAATTCACTCATTTTAAACTGTCGCCTTTATTGTGATAACATCACCGAGTATTTAACCCTTCCTCTACGACACTGAGGCCTTCCAGGATATTGTCAAACTGACGATTTATCTTAGCAGAGAATCACATCATCACCTATGTCCCAAGCAACAGACCGATGTTTGTATTTAAGACATGATATTATGAGCGAATGTGTCCTAGATTGAGACTTAAACGTCCACTCTGCTAAATGGGATTGAACAGGGCAACAGATAGGACACTCGCCAATATAAGACAATGAGCGATTGTCATACAAGCCAATAGAAAGGATATCCCACACAATGAATTCTAAACAAATCGCCAAGACGCCGAAGGAGGAGCGCTGAGGGTTAACTTTTTATAAATTCATTTTAGTCAATATTGCGTGGCTTAGGTTGATTTCATAATGGCCCAGCTTACTTACTTCTTTAACTATCAGGCCGATGACCCTTTCAGGGTCCGAGCCTGAGCGATAGCTGCTTTCCATTCTTGACAGTCCTGGGCACGCTGCTTCCAGTCATCAAGACCAAGCTGTCTTGCACCCGCGATTACTTGGTCTTTATACCGGAGATTTGGTCTTCCTCCCCTTCTCGAACCAGGAGGCTCGGATTCGAAGACCATCTTAGCTGGAGTATTGTTGTCCATGCGCTCGATGTGGCCGAGCCAGTGCAGTCGACGGATCTTTGCCTTCCGGACTACATCCACATCCTGGTACAGCTCGTAGAGTTCGCGGTTGTGTCTTCTCCTCCATTCGCCTACCTCGCAGACGGGAACATATGTCCGACGTAGAATATTTTTAAAGGCACCAAGTATCAGCTTCGCATATGCGTCGAATGTCCACTAGGATGTCAGGGTAGATAGACACCTTAAATGCCTCCAATTTGCAGATACAACTACTCACGACAAGTAACATTTTGTCCAAGGCTGTGATCGGGAAATCAATTTTTGCTCAGGAGCATATATTTTGTTTTAAACTCATCGACTTCAAGACCACCTCTCTTGTCACACATTTAGAATTGCTGTGAAAGCCTCTTCCTTTTGCCATGACATCTTAGGAACGCGCAATGGTGCTTAAGTCTTCTGCATTGTTAAACATTTCGATCAATTTGTGCAACTGACCAAGCAACTACCTTCTCAACTAGGCTGGTAGTGCATTCACCAGCACAATTAGGACCATATTGGTCCATTGTGAATCCCATAGTCATAGACTTCTACCACTGATTGACTACTGCCGTGCTTTGATCCCAACGGCCAATGGAGACTGGACCAAATTTGAAAACCAGATAAAAGAGTATTAACCTTGCTTTCACTGGAATTCCAATTGGGGACCCCGCTAACCAGGAGCAAGCACTCTACCAACAGCGTCATACAGTCATTCACCTTCTCCACTAAGAGACTAGAGACATCACTCAACTCCATGTCGAAATGTAGTCTAAGTTTCATATGCTTTGCAATCCTTCTGTATGTTGCACCGTCGGTCGAACGACACAACTGGATCAAATCCTCCTGAATCCCGAATTCGAACATGGCGTTCAATAGTCGAATATAGTCGGTGTATTGTCAGTTAAGCACAAGCTTCTAGGTGGTAGACAAGTGCCTCTGGTTCTTGTCGCCCGGTGTGATACCACCACATCTCGCTATAAGCCCTGAAAGTGCTAACGACTGCATTTCAGAGTTTGGCAGATGGGCCGGTTGCTTTTCAGTTCAACACCGCTCAAGTTCCCCGGCTCTACGAAGACGAATTTCCAGGAACTGCTTTCTTTTCTTTGCTAGGCCTGGACATTCGCACAGCAGATGTTGGATAGATTTTATTTCTTCACCATCTATAGTTTCTGCAAATGTCAACCTATGGCACAGTTGCCGATAAGAACTCATATTATCATGCGTCCTTTCCTAATAGTAAAGCCGCAATGACGATGGTCTGTTTTGTTCAGTGTTTCGGTTGCTCCAATTCTCAGACCAAGGCATCAAGATCTGGCTCCATCCAGGGCTTAGTTTTACAGTTTTTTCCTTATTTCAGATTCTGCACTGTTGCTGCAGAATAGGTCGACGGGAAGGTACCTGACCTCGAAACCACGGTAAATGTACACAATGCTAGCCTAGGTCAAATCTTTGAAACCAGTGCTTTTAAGTTATTCTTCATTTTCCAGAGTAAACTGCAATCTTTTAGCAGATCTCATAGATAGACGACTCATAGATATAGAGTGGAGCCACTGCAGCCGTGAATATTCTTATATACACTTCAGCTTGATCCCTAAAATCCAAGTTAAAAGTCTTTGCTGGGGAATGTCGCCGCGCCCCCGGCGCTAGGAAACCCCAAAATGGAGACTCCGGACATATAAATACCACCACCCTCTGAAGACTTCATTTCCGATGTACTTTTGTTTTCAATCAATTCTTCGAAAATCTCAGCAAATAGGACCACTTCGCCCACTAACTTTCCCTGCCACACAGTTTTCCTTAGCTCCTGTCCCACCATCCCAATCTCATTCTGCCAGCAATCTAAAGCAATAAGAGCGGAATAGAATAAGAGAATAGAAAGAAAAGACCCACACCTTGCGAGGATAACATCACAATCAAAAGGTCAACATGACAACTTGAAGGATTTCCAAGTTTAATAATCAAATCCTGGATAAGTGGGATTACCACCAATGCACACTTTTGAACTTTGAACATTCCCTCGCTCGCACAGCGTCACCCTCCTTCAGCAACTGATACACCGTCAATTGAAGACGGTATCCCTGGTGATGGCAATGCCCTGTGCGCTACCTGTTATCACAAACAACGCACAGTTCCCCCCTCCTTCATGCGGTGGTGGTGGTTGAAGAGGGCCAGTCCCTTGCCCTGCAGGAATATTTGAATTGGCAAAAATTCCTTCAGAGATTCTGCTCATAAACGATTCCAGGATCAACAAAGTCATAAAATAAGTGCAGCGGGTTCTGATGTGTGTGCTGTATGATACCCCACGGACACAGACTTATTACCTTTGAGTTATGAAGCATTTTATGTCCCTCAGATTAAATTCTGAGTCCTGTGAAGGACCTCTTTCCTGTCCTCCTCAGCAGAGCCCAAAGCAAAAGGATTTCCAGTTATTTTCCCCAAAAAATGTTCAGCAAACAGGCGGACTGAACACGAAACAAAGACGTTTCGAGGGAGTCAATATTCCCCCCTTTGTTTATGTCGACCCTCGTGGAATCTCGGAGAGCGGAGAGGGGACCGAAATTTGTTTGTCCACTGGGAGATGATGTTGCTGGGAATCATTTCCATACGCGCATCCATTAAGAACATTACTTAGCACTTTGGGATCATTGCGAACGCAGGAGCAACAAGGAAACTAATCCACGGAACAATGACAACACGTCGAAGGACGTATGACGAAGGAGTCGGCGAAGGCGAAGGCGTAGACGAGGAAATGGAGGATGAATTGATGCTTTTTTTCCTCGTCGTGCTCTCATACTTAGTAAATCCCCCGCTGTCGTTATCGTAACTTTTACTTTCTTCCTTGGATACCCGCGGATCTCAAGGATAATGTACTGACTACTTTCGCCAGCCTAAGAATGTGAGGAGACACAACACTTGTCGCATGTTGTTGTGTTTTTTTTTTCGGAAGCAAGAGGGCCTTGAATGTAAAACACATCCCACTGTTCCGCTGTGTGTTTGTGCGGTGTTCATCCCCTGTTGGGTACTTAGTCGCCAAGGGGGTGGAGTGCAGGACTATTTTTTGTGATTATTTCCTTCTTCTTTTTTTTCCTCTTAAGCTTCGTGTGGTGTGTACTCCCATGTGTGTACTTCTGTCGTTGCGTTGGCAATATATCATCGTGTGTTTGGCTTTTGTTGGATTTCGCCTTGAAGCTTGTTCCCTTAATGCAGTTTTTTGTTCGTCCTTGGATGTGTGAGACCGAAGTGAGAAGTAAATGCTTTCACAAAAGTATGCCTAAGTGCGGGGTAATTGCATAGCTTAACACCGAACTGAACTTTATTCCAAATGTTCTCTAATGCATACCCTCTGGATGAATGGCGACCCATCCAAGATCACCTTAAACGCCATTCATCTGACACACTCATCAGTCTTTAGGTCAGGAAACCGCGCAGAGTCTGTTGCGGAATGGCCGCCCCTTGTCAATCAGCGAGCCGTTCTGAGAACGGTCTGGTAAATTATTCATGCTCCAAATTCACACGAAATCGCTTCGAATGCCCCCCCATTCGCTAGGCCAATCTTGCAGATACCCAGTTAGCCTGCGCCTCGCTCACAGATCCACGAAATTCCACAAAAAGTGTTACCCACTTATCATTATCCCACTTAAACGACCGTGACCGTGATGGTGATGGCGGCCAACGCAAGAAGGAAGGTGCTTGTTCTTCACCTCCCAATTCACGGCATATCACCTCATAACGGTGGTTTCTTCATCTCTCTCCGTTGATCTTCCACCAGCATCAGTACGGACACCCATCACCAGCACCGGCACCACCATCATCAATGCCCAGCTGATGGTGGCTCCTGCTGTCGCAGCTGCCGGGCGCAAATAACTCACTCCCAATGGTCCAATCATCATTTCAAGTTCGTTGGTGGTGCCGGCTTAGTCTCTCCGGGCCTTCTTCTCCATTCGCTGATGTTGATGCTGATGATGGCGTTGACGACGACGAAGACGACGATGGCGGTGGCGGTGGCGGCAGCAGCGGCAATGCGATCTCAACTTCCGATATAGTGACGATGGATGGACACGCCGACGCAGGCGCGAAATTCTTTTATTTCTTCCTACCCACCCGCGGCAACTGCGATGCCGATGATGCATCTCATCCCGGGCGAGCGTTGCGTTCACATCCATCAACAGTGAAATACCCCGAATGCGGAACCAAAGTGGGACGCGCGGCGCAGCTCACCATACGAATGTGCGCGATAGTGATTTGTACCTCGTTAGGCCACCACCACCACCAAGATGGATGGGGTCTGACTGACTGGCAGGACCGAAGGAGAAGCGATGAAGATGATTGGGCATGCAGAGATCTTTGCCCGGTGTACTTGTCGGCGGTAATAAGTCGATGATATAATGATGTCGACAGTGAAGTCGAGTTGCGAGTTGCATGTGTGCAGTGTGCGCGCGATCGTTGGAGGCCGATTGTCAAACTGGTAAATCACACTCGATCGGTGGTCAGCCAGTTGTGAGGTGCTAATTTTGTTTCTGTTTCCCTCATGGAAATTTTTTTCCCATATCGTTCGTCGTCGTCGACACATGTGCCAGAGAGACGTCAGTTAAATCGTGTGGGAACTACTCAGTGAATCGGTTGCTCTTGGCGAAAATAATTGGATAATGAGGAATCAATGATTGCCAGACGATTGGGATGATTTTCGGTCTCTAATAGGAGCAACGGATTGGAATGCAGTTCTTCAACAGGAAATGACTTCACACTTTCTTTGAGAACCATGTCAAGGCAGATGAGAGATCATCAGCAATGGTCTTCACATTCCATGGCTCGGTCTGAATGTGAACCAGACCCGAACAGAACATAACTCACCCCTCTCTGTGCTCACGCATCATAAACCACGTCTGACACCTGTGTGCGTCCCCGGACAATAGGAGCTGATAGCTTGCGCGCACAATAATCAAGCTCTTATACAACCCGATGCCATTGTGCTCTAGTCATGGTTGTGTGAACTCGATATTTGTTTAGCTGCCAGTGCCATCAATCATCGCAGTTCCTCTTTAAGGCTCGCTTTAAAGCACAGATTGACCTCATCGTGGACTAGCCCAACAATTAACTTAAATGGTCATCACCTCATTATGTCCGAAGGGCCACACAACTAGTTGAGGTGACTTCAAGGATAATTGACTTGGTCACGAGACAGAAAGTCACCAAGGCCGAAGGCAGGCGGCAGCAATTCAGGACTTCATTACGACAAATTACACTTGATTTTCATAAAATATTCAGCTTTTCACCACCAGAAGATGGACACAGAACAGGGCCCATTTTTTTTTCGTGTCTACTGAGTGAGTGTCACATCGCCATCGATACATCATCATTAATCCAACTGTCATCCATTGGATATCGACAGGGTAACCATCATTAGCCGAACATCACCACAACCGACTGTTCACAAACCGACTGCGCAGACAGCGGCAGGGACCCAAGGGGGGACAAATTGATTACGTGAAGGCTGATTAAATGTCTGCCAAAAACTTGTCACCAAGTCTTTCCTTCTCCCACCCCCAACCCGTCTGACTCAGACATTTGGTGTATTTTTGCGCTCCATGTCCCTCGAAGTGATGATATTGACATGACACGAACGTGCAGTGGAAGGGGACTGATAAATTCCAACCCACCAACCCACTAACCCACCCACCACCGCACTCGTCCTGGCGTCCATCATCATCGATCAAAATCTAGGTTTCTCTCTCTCTCCCCACTGCGATGCAGGAGCTCTTAAAGACTCCGCAAAGTGGAGTTTAATAAATCCACTCCTCCCGGCGGATGCCGAGGAATGGTAAGCTCTAGCTGCCAAATCAGGTTTGTGCGCTCGCAACTAATGATGCAGACTGACTCTCCTTGGAAGGAGAGGAGGACCATATCGTCATCTCTTGTTTACCGTCATATTATCCACACAATTTGATCATCCACAGACAATAAATCATTCCCCAGCGGGTGACCTAGGCATCGTAGTCCAAAAACAAAAAATCACACAAGACCGCAATCCTCCAATCCTCGAATCCTGCAATCCACCAATCCTCTGGCTAAAAGCTTCTGGATTGCCTCCAGTAAACATCAATCCATTCGTCAAGGAAAAAAAACGAACACAGGAAAACTTGTGGCAAAAGAACGAAAAGGAGATTGAGTGTTTTTTTTTATTAATATTCTGGAAGGATTTGTGGAAGAGCAACACAAGCAGGCACCCATCCGAAAGCTAAGGACTCAACCACTTATTTATGTGAGGCTAGGGCCAACATCATACATCATTTATGGCGGTCGAGTAGGGGGTGTGGAATGCGAGAGAGGCTAAGGACATCAAACATTGAATATTTCCAGTTCAGAATGGAGACAAATCTGTGAGAGGATGATGAGAGCGCTGGTCAACCATTATGACAGGACAAACAACGGATGCTACTGAGACCGATGATGTGGTGCTTCATTTTGTTGACCTACTAGGAGTTGAGTTGATTTGAGAGACAAAAGTGGGGACAGTTCAGCAGAATCTTCTGAGATTCTAGTCAGGGTGTTGCAATTAACTTGGGGAAAGTGAGTGTGTAATCCCAAATGATACTCCAATTCTAGTCAATTTGGGTCAAAGAAAGACACATACTTTGATTTGGCGTCTTTGCTTTCAATAGCAGCCAAGGCCGCATTGACCTCATTGACGCCTGATACATCAATCATATCTATGTCTTCATTCGGGTATGCTAGTAGTTCCACTTTTAGAAGGTCATGCCCGATTTTTGCATATCTGCCTCCGAGATGGTGGAGGTCCTGCTCCATTTCTGTGCACCATCTTAACCGCGGGCATCCTTTGTCACTAGTCAATGGTCTGTCGTCAGTCGTAGGTCATTAGTCGTCAATAGTGTCAGTCGTAAGTCTTGAGTTTTGAGTCTTCAGCGTACAGTCGGCACAGTTATCACAGTACTTTCAGAGTCGTCAGAGTCGTTAGAGTCCTCAGTCATCCGTTGCTTTGTCATAGAGGAGCAAAAGTAGAAGAGCTTAACTTGTGTGGTACACAGCTAAGTCCCCGTAAGCGTCCGCTCCCTAGAAGTCTGACTAGGCTCATAATAATAATAATAATAATAATATGGGTGGCGCGACAGTCTGAGGCGGACCTGGGCCTAGCTTCTCAGCAACCACTCGTGTTGTGCGTGTTCTTTCACGCGTATAAGGGAGGCGAAGCCGTGAATTATTGAACGTGATAAATTCGGGTATCGAACCTGAAACCCTCTGCGTAGGAGTCGATGCATTTACCCACTACGCCACGGCGACTAGGCTCATGTTCTTGTTTGAATTTCTTCTTCAGATGATCTCAATGCAATTAAGGCCTTCTTCACTCTTCTTCACAGGCCCGGGTTGATCAGTGTCTTATATAAAGTCACCTTGATCCTTCGAGAGTGAGAGATCCTTCACTCAATCGCTAAGTCCAAGGGAACAGCGGTTAGCAACTGTCATTCTGTGTTTTATGTCAGTACTGAAGTTGAATGTGCTATCTCTCGTAGAGCCGAATTGTAAGAAGTGGCTGACCACTTCTCAGCTTAGGCTGTACATTGTGAAGCTTTATCCAAGACGTCGGTGTTGCGTGTTTCATTCCTCGAAGATGTACAAAAAAAACACACATATCCTCATCATCCCGATCGCCAAGCCAACAACACAAACTTGTTTATTACTTTGTTGATAGAACAAACCGACTTAAAGCCATAAACTTTGTCGGTCTTCTATTTGCTTCAGACTTGGAATACATCTTCAAGCCTTCTCTTATCCCTCTACAGGCGCTTCCACATGGACGACGATGAGTATATGTTTGATTTTGCCTTCGTTCATCAGAAGACCCATTTTCGCCGCTTCCCTTTCAAGGCTAGCAAAAGCCACACTGATGACTTATTCTGACATCAGTCACGGCATTATCACCCACATTTGCTAACATCTCAACGGACTCCTGAAAGTTCGTGGCTCTAGTGCTGGTCTGTGGGTTTCGCACAATCTTATCAAGAGGTCTGTTGAAGAAACCACACGTCGCCTTGTCTGAACCCATTTTTTTTTAAAGGGGATTCGCCCTGTTGGTCTGTTTTCATCATTTCGAAGTTCTCTACCGTCATCTAAGACAAGACAAGCTTGACTCCTTGTCAACTAGCCAACAAGCTGTATACAGGCTTAAAATGTTAATGCCCCTCGGATCTTGTGCCTATTGTACAGGATCTACCGTACAATTTGTTATATTGTGACCGATGCTTGTTAAGTTGACGAAATCAGTCGGCACTCCAGACACTCAGCAGCGCCTTTAAGGATTAGATTCCTTTTTCAACTCACTTCATTCCAGCCCTCATTTGTTGCAGAGTTTCCGTGGAACCCGTCGTGCTTAAGACGTTCTTCAGTTTCAACTTTTAAAGGAAAGGCGGGCTTCTGTCGTCTCATAAGCTAATCAATCACCCCGCGATGACCTTTCTTAGTCACTTCCCTCTAATCACACAATATTCCTCAACCGGCATCAGCTACTCAACGATTTCAAAATCAGTCCTCAATCTTAATTAAATTCAATTCAATCTCGGTCCCGTGAGAAACGTCATACGTCCAATTGTTTCAGGCATAATTCATAATCCATCCATGGCCCACTTTAATTGGCTTATCTCCTTGCATCGATCTTTGGTTTTATTTAAACAAAATCCACCCCAAGCATGAGAATGTCACCGTGTGAGACGTCAAAAGCAAGAGGAAAATAAAATTCTGCTGGTAGCCATTTTCGATGTCACTCACCAGAGCAGCGTCCGTCCGGTTTTATGTTAATTTTGCAATCCTCTCCTGTGATCCTGCAACAGCGACACACACACTTATGCTGGTGGGCAATTTACACACCGTTACAGTGATTGCTCTCAGACTCACAGA
Organism: Eristalis intricaria; assembly: GCA_964034865.1. NCBI lineage: Eukaryota > Metazoa > Arthropoda > Insecta > Diptera > Syrphidae > Eristalis > Eristalis intricaria. The sequence continues at coordinate 3,564,576 of OZ035874.1, read as the reverse complement.
ACTGCCACAGATGACTTAATTAAATGAATTCTGTCGAGCTTGCATTTGAATCCTGTGACTGAAACATTTCGAAATTGCCTTCCGGTGCTGGGTGCTGTTATGCGTTACCTTACGTGTGAACTACAGCAGTTGCAAGTGACTTACAAGGATGCGAAAAGACCCCGGGGTGAACTGACTCTCTATCTGCGTAAGCACCACCGCCTGTGGATGTGGTTGGCTTTGAAAAACAAAAAATAAACAAATAAACAAGATAAGCGTACAGAGCGAGTGAGTGCCTGAGAGGCTTTTCGAGGATGGCTCACATTTACGAGAATTTCTTTTAGTTCTGTGCTTCTACACACTCGTCTCGGGGGGTGATGTGGAATAGGTTACAAAGTCAATTGCGAACAACATTCGTCGAGGACAGTGGATTCCTTGCACATCCTTGCACACATGCGACTTCGAACGCTGAAGGGCTTTGCTAAAGGCTGAGACGACCATGGAGAGGTGTTTAAAATTCTTTTTGATGAAGGAAGACTGCTTCGTCGGCTGGGAAGAAGGGTCTTAAATGAAAGCGAGATTTATACGGAGTCTCTGACTACTTCCAGGTACTTAAAGTCTTCCCATCACACACATCCTGCACCCAGTGATATAATAATACGAGAGAATGTGTGCACAAAATAGTGGTTCACAGTCTTAGGAGAACATGGCCCTGCTCCCAAGGAAACGGCTACAAAGGTTAACCCGGGCCAAGTTTCCAAAGGAACACAGTCCGAGTTGCCACTACAGCTACCGAGGTGGACTTGAACCAAGCTGCAGCAATCACTCGTGGCGTGCTATTCATCTTTCGAGAGTGAAGGGATCCTCCAATTCCATGTGAACACAGAACAGCGAAGTTTGAGAAGCTTCTTGCATTCTGACAATTGTCAGTGAGTCCTGAAAATTGTTTATGTCGGGAATTGAACTCTAGTGTGTGAGGGGGAGGTGATCAATTTGTCTACTTTTAAATTCAGGCCAAATTTAGGTACATTCCTCTCAGTCGCAGAGATTACACTTTTAAATTCAGACCAAATTTAGCTATTTCCCTCTCAGTCGCGGATACGATTGTGCAGGTTTATAGAAGGCAGCGATCTTGTGTCCTCCTCGAAGACTAAGCAAGAGTACGCTCAGCTTATGGAGCATCATCTGCTTCATCTTTATCCCTGTCTTCGAGATCTTTTTGAAAACTTTTTGATTATTATGTTAGCACCGCTGGCTATCTGGCGTTTGACGTCTGTGTGTTTCGAATTTGGAATCGTTAAGTCGTATCACTCTTATCCTTGTACGCTCAAGGCGTGTAGCCTTTACATTGCATGTATAACCATAGACCTTATTGTTGGCCTCAGAGTCATTGATGGTGAGTTCCCCTAGCCACTTCAATGTCGTCCTGGTGATCAATGTCGATGGTGAGTTCCACTAGTCACTTCAATGTCGTCCTCCGAGGCTGTTAGCAGAAAACCTGTTTGGGTGAAAACCCTCGTGGCCTTTCAACCAAATTCTCCCACTATCCAGACCCTTCAACACCATTCGCATTCCCAAAGTGCATCAATCTAAAATAGCCTCCCACTTCACGCATCATCCCACGGGACTAGTCGCGTAAAAGAAATTCCCCAAATAATTGGCTTCTCTTGTTGTGATCTGCTCTTCCCAAACCAGATCACCCATGTCGCCCCTTAAGGCTTTGCACTTTCCCTTTCTCTTTCACTAAGTGCCCCACGATTCCCCCAGTCTCGAGGCTATCATTTGTAGTCCCAAACACTTCACGCGTCTCCCGTTGACATTATCAGTAACAAATGAGTGCTTCCTCTTGAAGCCCATCAAATTCACCTTCCACCATCTCAAATCGCTCGTGGTTTTCAATCGAAGCCCCGACTATCAAGGCCACCCAAATCTCATTCTGCAACCGGCACCCAGAGGAATATGTACCCTCGGAAAATGCCAGAAGTCAATAGCTTCTCCCTTAATCATCGCACTCTCCATCCGGCACCGTCTTCAGTGTCTCTCTCCTCAGCCATCCGGACCAAGTGAAGAGGAACCGAATTGCGAACACGGCAGAGAGCATGATTTTACAATATGCGTATCCACCTTCCACCTTCCAGCTTTCACTTTCCTTTTTCTACTTCTTTTTTTCCTGCTCCTTCCTTTTATGGTGCACGCACAATGGAGTATTCAAACGGGGATATTATCGTCTATCCCACCTCAGAAGTTCGAACTGTTCTGAGAGCCGGTCGCAGTACATCCGCCCTCCATTCTGTCGAAGCAAAGCGCAAATAATACCCGTGAGGGAGTCACATTGTAGTCATCGTCATCCGCATAGTCATCGTCATCGTCGTTGTCGTCGTCCCCCACCACCGGTGTGTAAGAGGATTCACCATTCAGTGCTATTTTCAGGATTCAGGACTCTTTCATTCTGGAATCGTGAACCAAACCAAACGGAACGAAAGTAAATATTGTACTTTGCCATTGTACGTTGGTTCGTGTGTTCATGTGTGGCTTGCAGTGGGTGGGCTAAAGGCGAGATGGATACACGATTTGATGGCGTCATCATCACAACACACCCGCACACAGGCCCCGTGAACCAGGACGAGTGGAAACATGATTTTTATTAGAGCACCACCATAAATTATGTGCCGGTCTTGATGTCTTCTTTTCGTTGCCTTTGGCCTTCTCACGTCACGTTCCCAGTGATCGTCTCGACCGGCGTTTGACTTGAGGTGGAATCTCTGTTCCTGATAGCATTTGTCCCCCGTTTCCAGTGCTTGGGGATGAATTTGCTGTTGCTGGTGGTCCTGTTTTGATTCCTACTTGCATTGAGAACTACTAGTCGTATGCGGCGTGGCGGCTGCTGCTTGGTTTAACATAAGCTTTTCGGAGTACGTGATGCGGAACTTGTTGTTTCCGGATATCGGAATGTGTGTCTCTCTCTCTCTGGGCAGAGTCGGCTTCCATTTGACATTGAAATGAAGCCACTCATGAGTGCGTAGGTTGCAGGGGATGGTTCAAGATTGAAGGGTTACGTGGATTCGAAGGGATGCTAGGGTTTACAGATTTGTTGCGTGCGATTACATTAAAGCGGTGAAGGGCGATTGAAGATATGTGAAGTTTAAGGAATCTGAAGTGTTGCTTGACTTTCATGGTGGCTTCCAATGGGCAATCCTTGTAAGCCGTTTCCCCTTCAAATCTCCTCCTTCTTCTTCTTGGTGCTAAAGAGGACGCCTCGTTTCGAGGGGGCGAATTCAAGTCACTTCCAAGTCCGGAGTGGGCCCTAACCTAAACCAACAAACCACTCCTCAGCCTCCGCGATCTCTAGCTACCAGTCTCCAGTTTCGCTCGCCAAGTTGGTTAAGGTCCTTCTTCGCTTGGGAGCTCCACTTTAGACGCAAGCGTCCTCGGTTGCTTTGTCCCACACGTTCGGAGTCGAAGACTCTTCGTGCCTGAGTTGTCCGTGCGCTCTTTGGGCGTTTCGGCCACTTTAGTCGTTCCATGTCGCTGTACAGCCAATTCAAGCAATAAAAATGCATTTCCCTTCCCATTCTTCACTCAAATCCCTTAAATCTCCAAGCTCCAGCAAGCATACTGTCCCCCATAATCAAATATGCTCACATTCCCATCTTACCACCGGTCCAGGCATGTTCGCTCATGGCCCATAAAATTGAAAGGACACACACCAAACGCACACGCGCACACAACCTGATGTGTGTCCCCCCAATCAAAAGACCCCACATCCAACGATGTCCATACGTGTGTCGTCTTAACGTTGACCCACATCATCCAATATTGCCTTTCAAGCAGAATCCTTGGAAGCATACCTTCACATAGAGGGGACAAAAGAAAACAACGACAACAACAAAAAAGGGACGACCCAATCACAAGGATACGACATAAAGTTTCGTTACCTTATTTGTTCCACTCGATGACATGCAAATGTGTGTCGGAAAGAATGGAGTACACTCCACAACTCTTGGTTGTGTCCTTATCCGAGGAATGATGGAAGGGACGATAAGGAGCAAACTCTGAGATTATACTTTTCTTCAGATTAAAGACGAAGACAGTGCTAAGGCGATGATAATAAACTGAAAATGAAATCGATGACATGTGGACTTAAGGTGGAAATTTTGATTGGGTCGAATGGCTGGTGAGGTGGATTTTGGATTTGGGGCATCGTGAGAGCTGATATTTCAAGAAGGTGATTCACACATTTTGCGATTCGGGGATAGTTAACTGAAGTAGAGGATTGAGGACAAAGTCCATCCCGGGACTGGAGCTGTAATCAGTCACTTTTTACTACCTTACCAAAGAGTGATTGTAGGTAGGTGTTATTGCGATCCTGAAGCTTAATGTGTATGAAGAGGTTTGAATGGTCCTCTGTTGTGTGAATATCATCAGACTGTCGAGTAACTGACAATTCTCAAAGAATATTCCTGTCTAGAAAAAGCTTCTCAACTTCGCCGTTCGGAGTCGGCATTAAACTGTAGGCCCCTTCCACGCGTGAAAGAACATTGGTTGCTGAGAAGCTAGGCCCAGGTCCGCCTCGGACTGTCGCGCCACCCATATCATATTATTATATCATCAGACTGAACTGAGGGATCCATTTAAACTTCGTTAGGAGACTGGGGATACTCTTAGATCATTGTGGTAACTCTTATGCTGAAGATTGTATACTGCAAGACAGTTGCAATAGACGAAGTGAACAGGTACGACTGCCATGAAACTGATCTGAGTCTTTATTTTGAGCTTCCAAAGACTACTACGTGAATATCCTAGCTGTAGCTGCACTAAATGACACTTTATTCTAAATGTCCTTAGCGCACCCCCCTTAGCTGGAGCATTGGTGTCCAAGTGGGGAAACGAATGTAGTCGATGAATTTTTGCCCTCCGGACTGCATCCACATCTTGGTACAGCTAGTGGAGTTCACGGCTATGCCTTCTCGTCCATTCAACTATCGCGCAGACGGGACCATATATCCGACGAAGAATTTATCTTCCTGAGACAACAAGAATAAGCTCTGCTGGTTCTGGTCCATATAGCAGGACTGACAAAATAAGTGTTTTGTAGAGCATGATTCTGACCTTTCGAGTTCCACCGTTTGCCTAGCATAATGGGCCTATGCTGGCCTAAGTGTGGCTGCCTTCGAGTGCCACCGTTTGCCTAGCATAAGGTGTGGCTGCCTGGAATAAGTGTGGCTGCTGCCATTCCGTGCAGAAGTCAGCCACTTCAACCTGCACCGGTTGTCAACGAAGATTCTACGTCGGATGTCCACCATAATGTCGTTTGTGGCGTTCACGTTTGCCTTGCCGACTTAGACAAACTCCTTCACCACCTAGAAATTTTACCTGTCGATCGTGATGTTTTGTCCAAGGTGACGTGTGACGGAACGTATCTTGGTCGACAGCATATGTTTTGATTTTTCCTCATGTACCTGAAACCCAATTGTGTACGTTTTCAGCAAAATCTCCTTAAATTTCTAATAAACGAGTGTAAAGAGTACAAATCCCCTAGCAAATGTACATACTACTCCACAGTCCCCCATCAACATGTTGGACACAATCAAAACTAACAAAACGAAAGTCCACTCTATGGACATAGCAATAAACCTTCCGACAACCAAAGTGCAAACCCACTCATAACCATCATCTATATCGACACACGAGAGAGAGAGAGAGAGCTCTTAAAATCCCCCATCCCATCATCCTGTCCCCAAAGATGTGGATATTGGTAGGGATTCGAAACCAAATTAAGAGTAACGACCCTTTGGTCAAGCAAGTCTTCAGAAACAATTAACAAAATTCAATTAATTAAACTAAAACGACAAAACACCTCACAGTGTCATAAAAAAGCAAACACACACAGAGAGAGACACACTTTGTAGGCAGGTCCCTCTGTCAGAGACACATCCTGCCCAAGTGGCATATCCAGTCCGGCACACAACACACAGAGCTTCAATAAATTAATCTCCTCATAAAGTTTCTGTTTATTAGTGAATTCGAACATAAAACGAAAGTTAAGCACAAGCACTTACGCACTTTGTACGGAGAGCGGGGAGGTCTCCAAATGCTGTCCGGACTCCGGATGGAGTGTATGAATTTTTATCGCCTCATTTGGTTGGAGTCGAACTGTTGCCACTATCCCGACTACACCGAAAGCTGTGTGAAGCACTAGCTTAGCATTATGGTAATCCCCCATCTCTGTGAGGCCACACATCTATTGGACAAATGGAAAATCCCAAATAAACGTCAAATAGTTAACAATTAATTCTGCGTGGTCTAGAGTTGAAGTCAACCACTGACCGAGGGCCAGTGGGGTCGTCGGCAGCAACCACCGGGACGGCGGGGCGACAGCTTGGAGGTGCTTCTATTGTGTCTACAACCGATTGTCTATTGTCTGTTGTATAAATTGCTGCTAACTCCTGGGGATGAGAATGCCGAAAATCTGTGCAGTTACAGCCCATTACCCCTTTCAAGTCCTGCATACACTTTGCCATTCAATCCAGCTCGTCTCGACAGGAGTCTCGGGACGACAGCCAGCAAGCAGTGTAGCGCCATTTGCATTGAGCATCATTTCCTCGTCTACTTTACAATTTGCATTTAATATCCTTGAGAATAATTTACAAATGCAATAAAGGGTAAATGCGTTTGTGCCAGAGAGTACACACCATCAACAGCAGCAAACCTTGCAACATACCCGCCCACCCATTCTCTTCCCATTCGCATTCGCATTCGCTATCCGGCGAATGGAGACGATTTGCTGGGTACGATCGGAGTATGTGTGTTCGTGTGTGTGTTGTCGTTGAAGTACGCATTTACGAGTGTTCATGTTTCGGTTGGAGTCAGGTTGGTGGTGCTGCTGCTGCACTTTGGGGAATTTTGCGTTTCATCCCAGAAACATAAACAACAACAGGATAGATAGACTGGATAGACAACAGACAGACAAGTAGACAAACAAATAAATATCATTGTCTCCTGCTCCTGGTGCTGATGCTGCTGCTGCTGAATGCATTCACTTCATCGGGGGAATTCAATTTGGCTACTATTACCCGGGCACGACAGGAAGGAGTAGCTGACGAAAAACGACCACAGGACGACTACTACGGCGGCGACGACGACGACGACGACGACGACGACGAAGAAGGATGTTCAACTTTTCCTCTTCTCATTCACGAGATACACTAGAACTTTGCGGTGAAGACGAAATGATTGAGAATATGTGAGTGACTCTGCTTTCGGAGTATATTTCAGGTCGATCGGGTCACCGGAGGGCGGACGGGGAGAGTTTGGTTGAAAATTTGGTGAATAATTTAGGTAAATCCATTGGTTTTAGAGTGATAATAGCAAGATGCTCGAAAAGTTTGTTCAACATTGTTTCGGGTGGGAACGTTCATTCGTCCATTCGTTCGTTGGGGCGCCACAGTGGCAGGGATAATGGATGAGACCGGAATGATGTACGAGAGTTTTATGAAAATACCTTTGTTGACAGTGATTCGATTAAACTGATTGTGACCTTCGCAAACTTTCATATTTGGGCAGGGAGTTGAATGAGATTTTATTAAAATTAAGTCCAATCTCAGCTCCATAATCTTCTAAGGGACTTTTCGTGATACATTTAAGGGGAGTTAGGTTATATCACAGCACTGGTTTGATGGCGACTAAAATAGGGAGCAAATGATTGCACTCATGGGGCTGGCTCTGGATCTGGCTCTAGCTCAGGCTCTGGCTCTGGCTCTGGCTCTGGCTCTGGCTCTGGCTCTGGCTCTGGCTCTGGCTCTGGCTCTGGCTCTGGCTCTGGCTCTGACTCTGACTCTGGCTCTGGCTCTGGCTCTGGCTCTGGCTCTGGCTCTGGCTCTGGCTCTGGCTCTGGCTCTGGCTCTGGCTCTGGCTCTGGCTCTGGCTCTGGCTCTGGCTCTGGCTCTGGCTCTGGCTCTGGCTCTGGCTCTGGCTCTGGCTCTGGCTCTGGCTCTGGCTCTGGCTCTGGCTCTGGCTCTGGTTCGGGCTCTGGCTCTGGCTCTGGCTCTGGCTCTGGCTCTGGCTCTGGCTCTGGCTCTGGCTCTGGCTCGGGCTCGGGCTCGGGCTCGGGCTCGTGCTCGGGCTCGGGCTCGGGCTCGGGCTCGGGCTCGGGCTCGGGCTCGGGCTCTGACTGGTATTTTTGAACCTGTTCTCTTGTATGCGCCCCACCCAGACGTGGCTGGGCCCTTTTCGCTATCGCAGTTCAAGATACACATATACACAAGCGCCAGTTCCCCCTTGTTTCTTATCTCGAACTATTCGCGTCTAAGTTCAAAAATACCGAAACACCGATGATTTGGAGGAAAAAAATAAAAAAAAAAAAAGATTTCTCATTTCTCCCCGACGGGGAATTGAACCCCGGTCTCCCGCGTGACAGGCGGGGATACTGACCACTATACTATCGAGGATGTTGAAATTCTCACTGGCAAATGTATTTTATATCTTACCTTAGTGGATTGAATACATTGCACTTAGTTCTTAGTCACAGTTGTTTGAGGTTTTTTGAAAGTGAAACAATCTCTTTCTTAGTTTATTTTATCTCTTTGACTCGGAATATAATGCAGGCACCGATACAAGTGAAGAAAGCCTTCAATTAGCATCGTTTGTTGCCACAATCCAACCCAATTTCGAACCTGTTCAAACTATTAGCTTGTGTTATTTAAAATATTCAATTATTTTTTATTATCTGCTCTCCGCATTATAAACCCTCTCGTCTCATTCTCGAATCCTTACACATTAAATTGCCAATACAAAGGGGGCCGCCACCATCGATGTGATAGGTTTCACACCTATAAACAAAAGAAACCCTTAATTTGACACCGTATCCAGGCAAGTGCATTCGGTTCAAAAATAAACCCTCAAATCAGAGCAAACAGTGCAGTCAAACAAGAGGACTTACAACTTGAAGAGGATGAGACGAATCGAAGAGATGGATTAATTCTTGTAATGGTGTTTGGAAATGTTTGATCGCAGCAGACAGGTGTAGATCAGTGGGACAGGGTCGTGCTGTGAAGAAAATGGGAATTCAATAAATGGAGAATTAATCGATGGGAAGAGAATGAATTGGAAATGGATCTTTTACCCGAACCTGATGAGCAATGATGAGGAAACAATGGAGAAACAATGGAGTCCATGACTTCAATGAATGAAACGTGGAAATACGGTGAGAATTTGAGGTGGGTGCTTGCTGAGACCCTAAAATGCATTTTGAAGTTATACTCTTGAATCTCATCTGTTAAGGAACGACGTCATTCTGGGCAGCAACTCCACCCTGGAACTTAGTTCACAGCCGGCATACATTCGCTGTAATCAAAGTGCAGTTCAGTAGCCAGCCAAATCCCCATTTCTTCGAATCCCATTCTAGCACATTTGGGACATTTGTGTACCTGGCCCTGCCGGAGGATTGACGGCTATGGATTTGGGGTGACTGATCACCTTCCACTCAAAGATGTCCCTAAATTGTCTACTGTCCTGGCCTGATCTAGAATTTAGAAAGTATTTCAACGTTCACCTCAAGTTGTTGTCGGCGATATCACAGAAGTCAATGGACTCCCCAGAAGAGGTACCACTTTTGTGGTGGCAAAAGCCAAGCTACAGCAAATCATTTTTTTTTAAATTCTCACAATCAATTCAATCTTCACGTGTCGTCTCACAATCTCAAACGTTATCAAAACTCAACCTTAAACGTACACTCACAGTACTTAGACCACAAGTAGCAATCGGGAGCTTTGGGCCACCGAGCCATAGGCAGAGGGTCCTCTTGGTCTCCCTCACAACGACTTCTGCCGAATTCGAAGACACTCAAGCGAACCGATTATTATCACCCCAGTCAACTTAATCGCTTCGTAGGCCTCACTTTTCAAAGACGTCATAGAGCCACATGGCCTTATGTATCATTGTAACAGTGTCAAAAGCGTCATAGGGCCATATTATGGCGAGAGACCTCTAGTCGACAACTTCCTCAGCTTGTCCAGTTCCCACTTCCAGAAACCTACACATTATCTGAAAAACAACAGCAATTGACGAGGGCTTTGAAGGAGGTGTACTTTGCAATTCAATTCAACGCATGCCCCGAACACAGAGCCAACCTTACCAACAGCACTCTCTATCTATACACCAAGCCACCGAGATTGATACATACAGACCTACAATTCTTTACCGAAAGAACATCGATCTACTTGCAGGTACATACTCTCACCGCTGCACAGCCTTGGAATGTTGCCAAACCCCTTCCCAGTTCGACACATTCTAGTTCAAGTTTCATGCTCGTTCGCTCAATTTTCGACAAATCAAAACATCACGCCCGAATGCATTCCGTGCAGTGTACTACTTTTTCTGAAATTTTAATTAATTAATTAAGACAACATACCAGCCTGGTCATCATCAATAACAAAATCCAACACAATACAATGGAACAATTCGAAGATTTTCAATAGAAAGCTACTGCGGTATCTGAGATACGAAAATAGAATTTCTGTCATTGGCCTACATCCGCCCAGTGAGATAACGTACGAGAGGGCATAAATGAAGACCATAATCAAATTAACAGAAGAGTGCTTTAATTAATGCCGCACAGATGCAGATACAGTGCCAGTGTGGAATATGATGACGCCGCCTGTTGTCTTCGTCTGATTAGCTAAGGAAGTGCTCCGTTATTAATAGGGGCTAGATGATTGTGGAATGGGATACACTTTATTATTAGACAATTTTTTATTGGCCTAAAAAAATGGTTTAAGACGAGAAAAAATGAAACAAGAATGATTTTCCACACATCTCCCCGACGGGGAATTGAACCCCGGTCTCCCGCGTGACAGGCGGGGATACTGACCACTATACTATCGAGGATGTTGAAATTCTCTGTGGCAAATGCTGAATATGAACATTTGGGCGGGGAAATTTCATTGTTTTGTTTGTGGAGCATTCGGGGCAAATTGGAACCATGCGGACTGTTTTAGATGTTGATTAGGTTTCGGCGTCATTAATAACCAATTTATTGCATCAATTTCGCAGTATCTTACGTTAACAATGAAATCTTCATTGCCATTACGATAATGAACACAATCTAATAACCGTGGCAATTACCAAAAAATCAAAGAGTATAGTACTCTACCTCTCTTACCCGCTTCACGAACCATTCATTTACGAGATGTCGCGGTTAACTGTCCAAAATACGTGGTAACTGCCAAGAAGCCCCTTAAATTCGTTTGCGGAGAAGCGAAATATCATCAGTGAAGTTCAATATTCTTTATATTTATTTTTTTGGTGATTATGCTGTTTTGGGTTCTTCTATACTTTCGTCGAAATATGCCTCGGGTCGTTCATGGACCAATCCTGTCATATGCATGTAAAATCCAGTCTTTCGAAATGCTTCGGCGGAGGTTTGTCCGTTCCTATCCAACTGAGGTAAGCGTTGTATTAGGATCTTGCTTACGTTTAAGTTTCGACAGCTTATATATCGAGAACGGTGCGTCCTACGAAAAAAATCCAGTATACATTTTTGTAGCTTATGACTTGATCTAGAGGATAGAATTGGAAAATTCCCGAAATAACCGTTATTTGGGGAAATTTTTGAGAAAAACGGGGAAATTTGTTTCTCTGGCGCAAATTATATGAAATATTACATCGGCTTTGAAGGAAGGTCGATCTGAATTGTTGCTCTTAACGTGAACTTACATTGTGCAAGTTTTCATCACTCTCAATCACGGGCAAGGCGATCATTAAAATTATTTTACCACAAGAAGTACCTTATCCATTGAAAATGATACCCTTGTAACGGTAAATTTGTCCGTTCCCCAGCTCCATCTTCTAGATCAAGTCAGAAGCTATAAGATCGGGCTACGTCACTTTGCTGTAGGATGCACGGTTTTTAAGATATGAGCAAGGTAAGACCAACATTCATGATTTTTTCAATGTAGAAAAATCGACATCTGTAGGGGTTTTGGCGGTTCGTATGGAACTTTTGCCAGCTTATATCTCGAGAACGGTGCGTCCTACGAAAAAAATCCAGTATACTTTTTTGAAGCTTATGACTTGATCTAGAGGATGGAATTGGAATATTGCCGAAATAACCGTTAATTGGGGAAATTTTTGAGAAAAACGGGGGAATTTGTTTTTCTTGCACAAATTATATGAAATCTTACGTCGGCTTTGAAGGAAGGTCGATCTGAATTGTTGCTCTTAACGTGAACTTACATTGTGCAAGTTTTCATCACTCTCAATCACGGGCAAGGCGATCATTAAAATTATTTTACCACAAGAAGTACCTAATCCCCTGAAAATGATACCGTTGTAACGGTAAATTTGTCCGTTCCCCAGCTCCATCTTCTAGATCAAGTCAGAAGCTACAAAATCGTGCTGCGTGACTTTGCTGTAGGATGCACGGTTTTCAAGATATGAGCAAGGAAAGACCAACATTCATGATTTTTTCAATGTAGAAAAATCGACATCTGTAGGGGTCTTGGCGGTTCGGTTTTGAGAGCCTTGAACTTATTTGGTTAACATCATGAGAGACAGGAGTTATCAACAAAATGTACCCCGAGTTGCAAGCAAGTCTATGGAGTCAGCAACATACAGAAAATATCCCGTGCCGGATAAGAAGGGTATAGCCATTCCCTGAAGATCGAAAATGTTGACAGGGTTCAGAGCAAGCATTCGAATTTGAGTATACATTTGGGAAGTTCATGAAATGCCCAACAAAGGCTTTCAAAAGCGCCCAGTCACCTAACACAAATCCCGTTGCTCTAACAAAGGCCGTCATTGAAACTCTCTGAAGCATGAAGTCAACCATTTAGTGCACAATCATCCTATGAGCAATCAAGCAACAACTCCTCCCTCGGGGGTTCAATGACTGTCACATGCAATTTTGCCATCGCCATCATACTGGCCGTCCCAATGAAGTGTCACTGATTCCACTGCACACACTCGTACATACCCGACACTCGCTTAAATTGTTAATTTATTAACTTTTCACAAGACATCCCCTAAAAAGCGATAGACAGACGGAACAACGACCGACGACTCCTTGCCGTCTAGCTCCGGACACGGCCAGAGCACAGAACACAGAGCATTTGGTTGTGCTCGCAGCCATCGGAATCGTCAAGGGTAACTGCTATCGGTTGTTGGTAACATTTTTGGTCACATATTTACGAATTACCTGCGTGACTAAACGAATTAAATTGCCATTGTCAACTCTCCACTGGGGGTAGGTTGCACTGAGGATGGGGGCTGAAGTTTGTCAAAAAGAGAATTCATTGGATTTTTTTCCCCGTTGTTTTCCTAAAATAGTTTTCATTTTTCAAAATATTTATTGTCTGTCAGTAAGTTTCGGGCGCAGCGTGTGCCAGACGACAACAAGAGTTTCCGAGGGCCATCAAATGAGCAGAGTTGAGGGGTGAACCCATGCGCACACAGAGGGGCCACCAGAAGTCGAGTTGGGGTGGTGGTTAGAGTGGTGATTAATAAGTTGCATTCTTTACATTAAGTGAAAGTCAAATGCACATTCATTGAGAACATTAATATTCCGCGGCCTCGGACAGAGTCGGGTTGGGCCGTCATATGACAGTTGTGTCAGTTGACTGTCTGGCTGGCATTTTCACGGCGGACATAATGAACGCGTTTAATGGAGAAATAACTTAACCCGCATGTTTGGTGGTATTCTGGCCAAATACTCGCCCGACGCGCGACGGATGGGAAGAAGAAAAATTATGAATTTATGGAAATTTATCCGCGCGAAGGAAGGGTTGTTCGTTGTTCGTTGGTCGTTCATATACGTTCGTTTGTTCGCTTTTGTGGCACGGTCTCAAATTACATGTATCTGCGGTTTTTTGATTATATCATACAACACGGTGGTGCCAATATCAGTTGGGAATTTTGTTGTTGAACATGCTGTTTTCTCGGCTATAGTGCGGAGATAGAGATCCACCGCAGAGTGTCTAACGCTTTCATGGGGTTAAGCCGTTAATCAAAATGAAAGCGTATTAATGACTGGGATAGGGGTAAATATTGACTGTTCTTTCGACGGCAGACTGCATTTATCACAATTACGGGCACGTGTTTATTAAAAGGGGTTTGTCTTTTGGCGTTTGTCTTTGTTGTTTTTTTGCTTATTTTTTTCTTTTTTCGGTTTTATAAATATGTGACAGAGGGAGGGTGTGGTTTTGCGGTCAGTATTGAGTACATCGTTGCATGCGATTCGTGATTTGGAAAGTTTGACAGCTGACAACAGCATGTAGGGTAACCCTTCAGCTTGACTGCAACCTTGAGTGAGTCTTCTTCTTTGGAGTTCAATTTAGTTGCGAGGGCGATAAGGGGAAGTGGAAGTTTTTGTTGAGTTTGAATAGGGATTTGGGAAACTGACCAAATGTCAGTCCAAGAGAAAGATCATCCATCCAGTTTAATAGAACTAAGGGGACATCTATTTTGTGGTTCCAAAAAGCAAACAAGAGTTTGGCGATATAGGTCATAAGCAGGGTAGAACAATAGAAGGAAACCCAACGGTGACAAATCACACCATCTTGGTGGCAAGTTCACATCGCCAAAACGCGAATCAACCTATCTCGTTTTCAAAGGTGTCCAGTGCGACCATCAGACCATACCGTACACAGACAAACCGTTTGTGGACTGTCGATGGATGGGCCTTCAGACATCGATGATCTAGTCTCTTCGAATTGTCTGTCAGCTTTTCATCAGTTTTTGGTAACCCTTCGCATGATTGTCCACCTTGTCGTGGTGCGAAGGCTCAGTAGGACAATGATTTTGAGGGCAACGGTGCCCTCAAATGAGTCTGAAGCTAAGAGGCAATCACTACTGACCTCCCGCAGGCTTACGGTTCTGTGTAATGGACCGCATCATGCTGAAGTTGTGAGAGGATGTTGGTAGAGTTAGGCAATTGTTTTTTCTTTTTCCTTTTGAGCTTTCTGAGGCGTTCATGGTTCATACAAAAACGTTGCCTAGGCGACTAGGGACATGGCGCCTCAAGTAGCCTATTAACTTGACTCAATGCTAGAGAAAATAGTGTCCATTGACTGAGCAAACGAAGTGGAAGAGCAGGTTGATGTTGTGAAAGTGAGTTTAATTCGATGTCTTCTAGCGTAGCTCACTTTAAATGCCTAAGACCTTAAACGGAGTTGAAACCAAAGACAATCCAAAATTTGGTTCATTTGTTTCCCATTTTTGATTCCTCCGACAACAAAGACGACGTTGTCCTTCACAGGCGCCACTTTTGCTTTCATGAACAAATCAGACCCATGTATACACAACCTATGCCATCGCGTGGCATGACCTTTCCTACAATCCCAAGTTCGAATGACACCAAAACACGTTGTTCCCAGAGCTCATCTCGATAAGCCAACACCGCACACACGTACGATTGTAATCTTAATTAAATCGTACACAACTGGGCGTGGGCGTGTGTGCGCTCTTAACAAGGAAAATAAATTATTTGCTCACCTTAGCACCTGTCCTTATGACGGATAGTTAAAAAAGTTATCCACACCAACCGCGAATTACCTCATACATGTCGGATATTCGCCGCCCGCCCCCACCTCCCGCAACAAGAACTAAACCATCTTGTCAGTGATACCTACATTTACCTTTTAACAACGTTCGCGCATAAACACTCTCGCAAATCATCCTTCACTTTATTAAGGACATTAACTGTCCTTAACAACTTCACAAAGACCAAATCTTCGTCATCTCTCTCTCCAACTGACTTTTGGCGGCGTTTATGATTATTGCCAGGAACTCATGCCGCGCACAAAGCCGCCAAGGAAAAACACATGACGTGTCACATGACTAATTATGGCGGCAACCTCAGCACGGACTCGCAAATTTGAATATTACATTAGGCAGTAGTAAAGTGGAGATTTTTAACGGTTAATAAAGTCACTGTAAGCAACTAACCGCTAAGTAAGAAACAAAGTACACTCCAAGCCGCCATTAAGGCGTTTTCCATATCACCCATTCATTCGTTCACCCCTCATTGTGTGTCGCTGCAGTGAATGGTCCATCAAGAGTGTGTTGCTGTCACGGTTATAGTTAAATCATAAAATGTATCATTTCGCTGATCTCTGACATTTCGGGAAAGTCGCTAACGCGAACGTCAAGTCTCCCGTGAAGAGAGTTCTCAATGAATAAATTTACAAGATCCACCAGCACACCATTGCGCATCCCACCCACGGCAGCACTGCAAAAGCCATCAATCGCGTTCATCACTAAAACGGGAATCCGTTTCCGCATAGTTTAAGACCATAATGACAACAATAATTCTCAATTTTACAGCTGTGCCTTGGAAAAATCATAAACAAAAGTCCGTAAAACTGTTTATGCCCGACAATGCGCGGCGGCGATGGTTATGGCAACGGTGGCAGCAACAAATTCCAACGTCAGCCTTACTGCCTTCTCCACCCCCACCCGTGGCCATTTTGCAAACGCGCCGCAAAAAGTGACAAAACCGACTGAGCCTCACAGTAAAATCACTCGAAGCGGAATGAATGGCAACGAACGACCGGCGAACAAGGAACGAAACACTAGAATGTCATAAATACATTGCGACCGGAAATAAAATTGAAACATTAAACGTTATTATTACCGTTGTGTGTGCCCAGACTTTGCCTCAGCTCGGCGGACTGTTCGGTGGCCGCGACGCGTTGGCCATTTTATTTGTTGATAACTTTAATTGAATTACAATCTGCACACAGGGGATGAGTGAATTTCGGGCAGGCCGTAAACCTTAGCCACTTGTAGTGACTGCAAGGGCTATAGGCTGTTAGGCGGAGGCCTAATAAAAATAAAATTATGACAAATTGCCGAAAAGTTTAGCGGAAGCCATAATCCAATTGGGGGTAGTTAGAATATATAAATTTTTCTGTTTTATGAGATCTTAAGGACTAAAGGAGATTTGAAGATTAGCTGAGTAGGAGCGAAGTGGTGAACGGTTGGGACTGAGTGTGGGTAGTTCTAATGAGATCGGCGGAAGGTCGAGCGCGTGGATTTTCAGGAATGTTGAGCATTTTTTGAGCAAATTCGACTTTTATTATTCGTTGGGAAATGAGGTGGGAATTCACTTTGACAAGAGATGATGATGAAACTTAAGACTCAACAAGTAGGAGAGGCCCCTTTGGAATCCATCATCAGCCTTAGTCAAATATGGTCCCGACAGACTAGTTCCAACTGCGACTAGAACATTATCTTTTCTATCGTCTTGCTCCAGTTACATCAGGACAAGCTTAAGTGGCGAGCTGGGCAATCTTGAACCCAGCTGCTGGTGTCGAATTCTATCAGCCAGAGTTTTGCTGTATGTGGTGTTTAATCTTGTCCCGGTTACAAAAGCCTGTTGTTGTGTTTGAATTGTTGATGGTATGTTTCACTTGAAAAGCATACACTCACGGAATCTGCCCGAGGTATCGATCTTTCTGTATGGATTTTCTGTATCCAGCAGTACAAGGGCTTGGACCCCAAACAACAAGTGAGCAGTTTAACGCAATGGTCATCTGTGGACATCAAGTCGAATTCAAAGACAAATTGCCCATGTTGCCTAGATGGCCTAGCCACCTTGGTTGTCGTCCGTAGTCTGATTTGTGGTATGTTCCTGGGAGTCTTGCGTGAGTTCCTTTAAGCGGCGATGTAGTCCAAGGTCGATCTAGGCAAGCTTCTCCAACCAACACTTTCCTTCTCCAGTTTTCTCAAGGATCTACAGAGTCTACAGATTATCAGGACAATATTGTTGAGATCCGTCTCACTTGCTGACGAGACTCTTCGTCCTAGTCTCTTGTTTCCTTGTCTCTGAAGACTCTTAGATCCGGAGCCCGAGCCGTCAATAGCACGAAAAGGTCTTGCCTCCTTCAGTGTTGGATCCATAGATACCGAGTCAGACTCACGTCGCTTCAAAGCCTGTCAATCTTATTCTCTAACCATTTACAACCGCGGTAGTCCTTTGTTGCCTTGTCTCCGAAATTAAGACTCCTCTGGTCGGAGCAAATATCCATGATTTTGGATCCGTAGACTTCTAGTCAAACTCGTGGAGCTCCACAGCAAGTCAATATTTGCATCTAACCGCCTTCAACTCTAACAACCCGAAGAACGCAGACAGAAGTTATTTTTTCGATACTCGCCAGCGGCCTCGTCATCCACTTTCGATGTTGTCCACGTCTCGTTGAGCAAGGTTGGGTTGAAGGAAGCCTTGTAAAAAATCAGCTTGAACTTCCGACCACGTGCATTAGAATTTAGTAATAATAATGATGAGTGCCGCAGCAGTCCGATGTGGACATGGTCCTAGATTCTACAGTGAACGCGTGCTATCTCTTGAGCCCTAAAAAGTGTCGATTAAAAGGATATTTTCAGCTGACGATTCCTGTGCCTTCACAGTGAAGCCGAGCTACACGTCAAGTGTCTGTCTATTACCCAGCCAATCGATCCAACCCGTCACCCCTAAATGTCCGTCAACAACGACTAGTTTTCCTCAAAACCAAGACCTTATCCGATTTTAGCCTTGAAAAAAATGCACTCGTCGAATTGTGAACACCCTTTAAATGAAATGAAAAACGATTTCGTTTCGTGTGTCGTCCTCAGACACAGTGGAGTACCACCGGTCGGCCACTATCAGTTGTCGACAAAGTGAAAGAGTGAGGCTGTTGCCCTTGACTACTGCTCCTAAAAACCCCTTTGTTAGCAAAAGGGACAGTTTAAGAGAGAAAAATGAATAAAATTATTTTTTTTTTCTGTCGACCACTGACTGCCGCCACCCCGCCCTCCCCCATCGCACACAGTCAGCCCTCGGGGTATCAGGATAATATGTTGTTTGGTTACCGATAAAGCGAGGTCCCTTTTCCAATTATTCCAGATGAATGAGTTTCGAAATCCCATTTTTGTTGTTGTTCCCTTTGTTGTTCTTTTTTTTTTTTGTTCAACTCAAACCGATTCAAAAGAGAGTTCTCGAAAAACGAATTCGAATCCACGACGACGACGGCGAAATGATGCTGCTGCTGCCGATGATGGTGATGATGATGATGATTATGATGATGTCCGGCATTTTCGCTGACTTTCATTCGATGATTGCCGTTGCACACTTCCTGAAATAAATTCGTACGTGAAGTCCTCATCCTCAGCCGGCCGAGTGAGTGAACAGTTTAATAACGGAATTCCATTTCGCATTTGGGCGTTGGCAATGGCGGTCGTCGAAAAATTGTGAGCTTTTGATTTGTGATGGACGCGTCGTCCTGCTGAAGCTGGGATCACTGTTATTTTATTGCACACAATTTCACAAAAAGGTTGTTTGCACTGAAACGTACGTCCAAACATATACGTGGAGTGCGAGCGCGACTGCTTTAAGTTCGCTTTCGATTTTTTCCTTTTTGTTCGTCTCTTGCAGGCGGACTATTATTCGTCCTGAAATTGAATGTACTCGTGTCCATGGTGCTCTCTGGTGCTGTTGGGCAGTTCCTTTCTGTGGGACGGTAAAGAGTGCTGCTGAGTAGACTTTGGCTCGTTTAGCAAAGTGGATGTTAAGTGTAATGCGATTTTTATGTAAATTGGTTGCCAACGGTCGATATGGCCAGTTTGTTGCTTGCAACACTGTACACACACACACATATGTGTGGGGGGTTGGGTTGAATCTGCGAGGGTGGTCGTTGAAAGTTAGAGGGTATACGGTTTGTCACAGACGATGTTGACGGCTCAAATACGAACCAATTACCGGAAATGCAAATTGGGTGGTACATAGCGGTACAAGGAGACGATTCCGAGGCTTATTCCGGATCAATGAACATATTCCTTTGTAGGTTTTCAACCGGGATTGCGATTGTCAAATTAAAATTCAAACTTTGATGTGGAAAATTATGAAGAAGGAGTGGGTGTGTCGTTATCGATTTGCAAATGATTTTGGGATCACAGATACCGTCTTGCAGTGTCCGTTGCTGTTGGTGGGCAAGCAGTGATTCGGAATTGCGCCTTGTCCTTGCACAGGTTTGTATTGTGGATCTTGACAATTCCTCTGACATTTTTGAGATTTCTTCTGACTTAAGAAAGACGGCTGTTTGCAAAATTCTTCAAAAAATAGCAAAATTTTACAAGAAATGTCTCATGAAGATGGCTTCGACTTCCTCTGGCACAAGGACGTTAATAGCTTGAAAAATTCTCCAGTAACTAGAAACATTTTCGAGATGTCATAGCACGGCGACTGTTTGTAAAATCCTCCAAAACCAGCAACATTTTGGAAGAAAAGTCATAGTTTAGAAACTGCTTCGTTCTCCTCTTCCACAAGGACGTCGCCAGTTTTCAAAATCCACCAGAAACAAGCGTTTAAGACCGCTCAAGTCGTTCACAAATATAATTCACAAGTCTCTCAAGTAATTTCTCGAGGACAAAAAGAGCTCCATCACGTAAGCGCATTCATCACATTGTCTGAAGCCAATCTCGAAACGCCCCCTCGCCTACACACTGTTCTAAGCTAGAGGAAAAAAGGTCTTCCTCCTCTTCTTCTTCTTTTACCAAACGTCCACTGCAGACCTTTACCACCAAGCTGTCAAATGGAAACTCCTCTTAGATATTCCGACGCCATAAATAAATGACTTTAACTGCGTAAAATTAACTGGGTGTGCCCTGGGTTTGCATGCCATGCTCGTATTTCTCTCCTCCCTCCCCCCACCGTCGCATAGAGCCTACTTGTGCAATAGTACAGCCCAGCGTGCCGACGATTTATACAGGAGACGCAAAGCTCTTTCTGGGGCACTCTTCCAACCCCATCATAAATCCCAACAGAGTCGGCTGCGGCCCGCGCCGCCATAAAAACCAAATCAGTGTCAGTGGTAGTGGCGCGCGGTGAACGTTGAACGGTGTAGCTTGCGGGGTTGGGCTGGAATATGAAACTGTGGAGGCAAAGTGTGTGTCCTTTCCAGCTGAAATCTGACACTATCCACTATCCCGCCTCGTCTCGTGCAGTTCCCGCATGGAAACGAGACCCGACCATGTGATCTGACCATGTGACCAGACCAGTCGTCCCCCTCGCGGCCCACAGTCTCTGCCATTGAATCAGCCAGCCGCATGCAATTCATAAAGAAACTTTAATTAAATTTTCTCTACAGGACACCGTTCCTTTTGGGGGATGTTAGCCCACATTACAAACCTCACCATCATACCGCTACCACTTCGTCAATTGCAACACTGAATGAGTGTGTAGTCTCGAGCAGTGTCCTTGTCCTCTCGGCCTCTCGTCCACTCGTCAGCGACAACGACGACAAAACAGGACATACAAGTACACAACTCGGAACATAGGAGGCGTACACAATTCTCTTGTTGTCCGTTGGTCCTTCCTCGACCGGAAATTATGCAGAAAAGTTAGTCCCCGCTGCTCTTGTTGGATAATATTGAGTCTATGTGTGCAGAGACTTTTTTTTCTCATCTCTCTTTCTCTAGAACGGCTAGAGACGGACGGATATTTTTGTTTTGCAGTGACTCGTGTATTGTTGTTGTTTTTTTTTTTTCGTTGTGAAGTTTTTAACTGTGTTTAAGGACTCTAGGGCCATTCAGGGCGAACAGGAAGTTCAAACAAAAACACGCACCTAATTAGGACGTTCTGTGGACTTGTTGCGGATGTTGTGATGGCACAAAGCAAGCGAGGCAGACATAAACCAGCGTCTGAGGTGGAGAAGAATGCCTTCTGGCTACAGCCTCGTGTACATTGTACTGTCCATGGGTGAGAGGATGATTCATGTTGGTTTTGAGAGAAAATATTTCATCTTGGGATGTTTACGATCCCTTCCACATCTTCTTCTTTAATCGTGTCATTATTTAATAATTTTTGAACACCCTCGACTCTGTGTGGGAAGCAATATCGTATTCCATCATAATTTACTGTTTTTTAATAGCATCCATCCTCTTGGTCTCCGCTAACCCCCAAGAGGGTGATATTTTCCAATTTCACGCTGCCAGACTAAAGTGCCACTCTTGCCACAAAACCCCTTTCTCAGCCCACAGTCACATCTCTTATCCGAACTTCAGCGCACCACACACTGGCACACTCGTCCATCCAGCTGCTAACGCATTTAATCAGACATTTGTTACACAGAGCATCCCCTAGAACGTAACTGTAGCAACTGGTATGCCAAAACGACATCTGGCGACATATTAAAACAAGCAAAATGCCACCACCACCACACCACCACCCCTCCATATAATTTAATAATAAAAAAAAAACGAACGACCGAACGAAGATAGTATGTATAACTTTTCTTGTATGCATTACGTATAACTGTTATTGCATCGAATGGGAGAAATATGATTACAGTTCATTGAATTAACAGCCCACCCAGTCGCCGCCTCCCCCTCATCTCCTCTGTCGAATATGGATGGCAGGCAGTTCGTTTGTTGAATAATAAGATTTTGCATTTTGCAGTTCACTTCACTCACACTCACACCCACGCGCCCCAGCACACCCTCTGACAGCCAGTCAGTCATATCACCCAAGCCAAGCCAATTTGGTTGATGACTCGGGACTCTCCATGGAGCAGGTTATGCATTACAAAACGAGGTCCACATCCTGCAACAATGATATTAATATTTTATTTTTTTCAAATTTCCATCCCACCCTGATGGTGGGTGGATGTGCCCGCTTGCAACCCCTCCCAGTGGTCTCCTCCCCTTATATGATTATGATTATGATGGCAATAATTTTTGTAGGGTGATTCTACATCATCCCCCTGACAGGACGAGACGCGGAAATGCACTTGTGCATGTACCACAGTACTTGGCGGTGATTCTCGAAGGAGCGCGCGCGTTATTTATGTTTCCCTCTGCCGCGCTCTGTCTAAACAGTTCATTAGAAACCTTCAATAACCAAATAAACACGACACGGTCTGGTTTGTCAGGGAAGATGAGTGCGCGACACCATCCACCATCGTGGGGTGACAAAAAATAAAACGGAAAAAATCGTGTCATATGTTGTCAAAAAAACAAAACGACTCCCTATTGATCTCTCTTCGATACGCTAGACCAACAACCCTTCGCGGTACATTCGATGTGGTAAACCGCAACACATCAAGTCTCTGCTAATTTATCTAACAGAGGAGTGTATCCCTGCGTCTCTGGATGCTGTCTCATTTGGTGACTATTTATGAACGCACCAACCGCAGTCCCTAGGGGATGCTTAATGGATGGACCCAAACAATGGCTAAACAGAGGATTATCCTTTTTGCAGTGACTGAAGCTTGCGCGTGAAAAGACCACCGCTGCTCATTCACTTACGGGAACAATGGCTGGGAAGGATATTGATTAGGTATTCAAGAGGGTTTTTTACGTTCTTTTGAAGAGTCGGCAAGACACTCGCTGTTGACAT
Source organism: Eristalis intricaria (assembly GCA_964034865.1). Classification (NCBI taxonomy): domain Eukaryota; kingdom Metazoa; phylum Arthropoda; class Insecta; order Diptera; family Syrphidae; genus Eristalis; species Eristalis intricaria. The sequence continues at coordinate 3,541,232 of OZ035874.1, read as the reverse complement.
TGTGTTTCGTTTTTGGGTTCCGCTTTTTCTTGCTGCCGAGCTGATGGCAAAGGATTAGGGAGGTATGATTGATAATTTATTGGCACGGCGAGTAAATATTTGCGCGCTTAAAGAGGACGCAGATTTACCACATCTGTTCTTGCTTTCAATCACATCTTGGGTCTTGTTGTCAAGGATGCGTGAAAGAAACTGGCGTCAGCTCTAAACTAACATTGTGACTGTGGTGATGACAGTCTTTTCTATGACTTGTCTCACCACAGTGAGCCGTAGAGGACTGCTAGCTTGAACTAAGTGCAGAACGATGGCTTAACGATTTTAGTAAGCCCCTGTGGCATCAAGTATAACAGAAGCAAATTATTCAACATCTCCTAACTTTGTCCGCAAAAACTCTCACATTGTTTATTTGCCCTTTTACGGGCTGCCTCAGAGCTTGTACTGCCTCGCTGGAACTGACGGGGACGGATTTGGACGTTTGTTGCAACAACAAATTGGCGGGCCACTGATGGCTCCCTTTGCAGCAGTCATCCATGGTATTGGTGATGGCATCACCCGTAAGCAGTCAATGCAATGAGTTCTACTTCGGTTCCAGAACCCAAAAGAGACTTCACTATTGAATATTGGTAGATGTTGTTAAAGTCCCTCTCATTGTCAATAAAGGCTAGTAGTGTGTTCCCGCAAGTCTACTGGTCTTTCGAAAAGGCTGACTATGACTAGTAAGTGTAGAGAAAAGTCTAGAAGATACTATTGAAAGGCTGAAGCTGAACTACTGCCTGCATCAAGAAAAAGCGTTTATTGCAGTCTCTGTCCATGGAAAGAGTACCAAAACGTGTTCCATAAAAAATGTCTTCTTGTCAAAAGCCACCTCTTTCAGTCTACACTGTGACTTGACTTGACTTGAACGCAATTGCCGATCTTTTGGGGATTTCCCAAGACTTCACAAAACCAATATTCGCTCCCTGTTATCTTGCCAAAAAATACACTTCCATCAAGTTATCATACCCGATCAAACTCCACATATCGTACATTACACCTTCAATCAACTAATTGACTACAAGATTCCTCCTTGTTCAGTACAAAAGGCAAAACCCACACCACCATATTCTTCTTATCCATTCAGGAAAGTCCTTACCATGTGTCCTTTCACGTGTGTCTGTAACTCCCCATTTCGAATTCGGTTTTGTAGTGCGAAGAAGTTTTATTGAATTACATTCCATTCACATGGCAGTCTTCAGTTTGGTAAAACCGTAAAACCAATTCAATAATCCCTTTCCGCAGTCTTCATCTGCATCACACATCCAGCCAGCAACAGCGTTTCCCCTAAAGGAAGAAGAAGTAAAAAAAAAGTTTAAAATAATTTGGTTAATATCTACAAAAATACCCCAACGCACGCCAAAGGCGGATACAAAATAAACGAAATCCAAATCCGAATACGCCCCAACTCCCAGTCACATTATCATAAAATCGGTGTCTATAGAGTAACTCTGTACAGTCTCTCACTCCATCGAGCTCTAACACTCTCCAATGTCGATTCGTTTTTTTTTTTTTTCTTTGCACATTTGCGATTTCTATTAACTAAATTGGAAAATTCTTTCATATGAGCGCTTTGCATTCAAATAGAATTCTTTTTACCAAAACTCACTCACGAACCACGCATATACTCGGTTTTAACATCGTAACCCACGAGCATCCGCCATTACACTACAATTTGTCTGGATTTTGAAGTGAATTCTATCAACTCCCTCCCGCCCCTTTAGTTGGGTCTAACATGAAACACCGGATTATGCACTCAATCTCTGAATGGGTCTTGGGGAGTTTGAAAGACGTTCGCCCAAGCAGCAGCTACATCCCCGCCTGGGCTAGAGATTCTTTGTGCATAAGTCTGGCAGTGAATATTTTTGGTGCATTCCAATCGAGGGGGAGGTTTAAATTGATTCAGAAAATCCAAAAATGATTGCAGATCGATTTAGAATGCGGGAGATATTTAAGATTTTCTATGAATTGTGACACCTGTCAAAAAGTTGATATGATTCTAACAGTATCCCATATGGTCTAGTGGCTAGGATATCTGGCTTTCACCCAGAAGGCCCGGGTTCGATTCCCGGTATGGGAAATATTTTTTTCTTTTTTTAATTCGCCAGGTTGAACGATTTTCTCTCAAATGCTTGTCACTCTGGACTCTGGTACTGCAACGAAACCCGGGGTACGAATCAACATTTCCGCCCAGTCAACTTGAATCGATTATCCGCGTCATCAGTGTGCCAAGCCGCCGATTCATTAGCTGCACAGCCCCAACCCAAGGTGATTTGTTATCCCGTCGTGAGTCCTTTTATTGCCACTTTATTGCAATCGGCTCCTAAATTTACACTGCCCCCCACACACACGGCCAATGTAAGTGAGCGGATAAAACAGTATCTGTAGAAAATTTCAACGAGCTCTAAGAGGACACTATTTTGTGTGGCCAGGATACAAATTAAAAGTGTCCCGCTTTTTTCGTTCCTTTTCCTGTTCCATATTGTCGTTGCTTTCGTACCACGTCTCCCCCACATCGTTTGCGTCCTTTGGAGAATTGGCACAGTGCCCTGTAAATCACGGTTAGGTAGCAAAAGTTATGTGCGTCAAGTATTTGTGTTATTGTTGCTCGTAAATCAGGATAACGATTTGTCCTAGTAAGAGGACCCTCTCGAAGCTCTTCAGCTTGAGCCTCCTCTGTGTTGCTGTTGGTGCTGTGTTTGTTGTATTTTTTATGGTCCCATTTAGGGACTCATTTGTGGGCAATTAGGGCTCCAATAGCCCCTGTCGGTCACAATGTTCACGTCATCAAAGTGAACAATATGGGGATCTCCCTTGATTAATTGTCGCAACATCTTTGCGTGCCTGAAACTTTGTGCTGCACACACAAGGTGGAGCAGGGTGGGGTGGGTGGGCGGTAGGTGCACGCAATCGGAAATAACAAGTCGAAATGTAAATTTCATTTTACTTTGTTTTAACAATTAGTTCGACTCAGGACACAGAGCCAGAGACAGACACTGAAGAGAAGGTGAACGAATGATGATGATTGTGATGCTCTCTCCTCTGGCAGTAATGATGATGAGTCCTCTGCTCGTATCTTGCACTGTAATTGAGGTTTAATTAAGAAAATTGGTAATTAGATTCAAATTGAGTTGAGGGGATGGCAAGGCATCATCACTGGTGCTGCATTTAAAGGATGTCATCACATCGCATTCAAACGGAAAAACCCAAGTGCGACGGGATGACTGGGGAGGGAAGGATTCAGAAAGTTCCTTGCCATTTTAATTAAAACTTCATTATGACGCATGCATGCATGAACGACCACATAGTCTACACAAGCAGTCCCCCACAGTCGCAGACATCGCCTCACCGAAAATAGAAGTGCACACGCCCCCCAGGCATAGACGGAGTTGGGATTCAGACACGTTTGCTAGGCGGGTGCAAAAAAAACAGGGAATTTCTTCCGAGAGCACATACGTTTCCGTCTTCGCATGAGGTGATGGTGGTGGATGCCGGGATGTACCGACTTCTGGAGTAAACAATTCCCACAGGTGCCTTATGCAGTTGACTTTGTAAGTCAGTTGCAGTTGCTGGAAATGGCTCTTCATTCTCATCTCTTTTTCTCTGGCAAGTATTTTAATTTCCTGTTTAGGGGCGGTTCATGTGTGGTCTGGGACTGTCTTTGGGGAACCTAGACAGGTCTCTCCCTTGTGGGGGGAATGAGTGGGGTGTGGGGGTTAGTCTCATACAGCGGGTGGGCCATCCGTTTTGATAAGTATGCTCCGATCTATTACCAATGGCGCCTTCTTTGGTTCATCAACTAGTGAGTTCGGGTAGCGGCCGACTTCTTCGTCCTTATCCGATCTCTTGCCGATGCCGGCTTCTTTCGTTACTCAACTGCTGGGTTTGGGTAGCGGCCGACTTCTTCGTCCTTAGTGCTACTGTGAGCAAACTTTGACTTCTTGACAGTCGTCTGCTTATCCGTTCAATTCGTGCTGATCAACACACCTTGTTGAAAAGTCTCCCTAGTGTCCTGAGACCAGAGGAAATCGATTCGGAAGCTCTTAATTTTCACAATCCGAGATGAACAAGGTTGACTAATCAACAATGACTACTTGAATGATGATTCGTACGAAGAATCGTGTTGACAGAAGCCCGTCATCACTCTTGTCACCTGTCGCTCATCTGTTTCTGCAAGAGCGTCTGTTATCGTCAAGGCACACAAGGCCCTTATGGGCTATGATCTCAGAAACAATCGTTAACAAGACCAGCACTCTGATTGATGAAGACAACTTCGACTTATTTCCTCACTTCACGACACACGATCGTTAAATATGTAAACAGCCCGCGTGAGTCACCAGACCTCTCATCCAAGGTGATGAACACTTCAGTCGCAAAATGGGCTACAAATTGTTGCTACCATTATTCAAGTGATGACAACTGCGTAAACAATTTCAAGGTTCACTGGCGCGTTGAATAGCATGAATAATTGGTTGACTGTTGACTTCTCATTTTCATATGAAGAGTTAAATGTGAACTTGGACACTCATTTTTTGTGGTCCCATATGGTCTAGTGGCTAGGATATCTGGCTTTCACCCAGAAGGCCCGGGTTCGATTCCCGGTATGGGAAACTCTACTTTTTGCCCTTGCGTCTTCGTCTCTTTCAATTTAATTTCATTCGTTACATTCGTAATGTTCATCGAATTGAAGAGGGAGGGTGCTCTGACGAGGTCTGTGCGACATTCACGAACGTTATTTTGTTTCTTCATCTTTAGTTTATGAAGGATTTATGCCTGAAACACAATAGTGCCTTTGCGCTGGCGTTGGCTTTCAGCGCACACAATTCAATGGCCAAGCACAAAATACAGCGTCGACCTGCGTTAGTGAAAATTGAGAGAGATGAAAGGAACGTAGTCGTCATGGCATTATTCAACATGTTGGATATTTTTTGACAGAGGGGTGCGCTGTGAGGGAGATTTTCTCCCAGATTGAGAGTTTTCTTCCAAATTGAGAGTATTTTGTGTCAACTGTCATTTGAGAAATGGAAACTGTTGATTAAAATTAATTGAACAACAAAAGTCATTTCAAATGAGTGTATGCAGAAAGGCAGCTGATACAACAGCTGATAAATTGAGTATTTATGTCAACGCAGCGCGTCATCGCACTCTCTCCGTAACATGAAGTCGGCTGGCGCAGCGCACTATTGTGTTTCAGGCATATAGGTAATTCGATTTTACGCTGTGTGGAAGTAAAGATACAAGTCGTTTATTATTCTTATTAGAAGATTGGCCTGTAAAACCATAACACACTTTTACCGCTAATTTTTCAACGTCCTCGATAGTATAGTGGTCAGTATCCCCGCCTGTCACGCGGGAGACCGGGGTTCAATTCCCCGTCGGGGAGATGTGAGAAATCATTTTTTTTTTTTATTTTTTTTTCCCGGATTTGACGAGAGCTTAGTATCTTTTAAAATTAGTCAGCTATGATCGATTATAGGGATATTGTCGATAGATGGAGTATGATATATCTTCGAGTCATGACAAAAGGGGCTTACGGTTTTTGGGCTTACACAAGTGGAGGTATTAATAAAAGATTGAAGCTAGTATGTGTTCAGAAGGTCTGAATTAAGACAGTCCTCACCCAAGTCGCTCTGAACAATAAGCCGCCAAGCAGAAGATGTAGAGTAGTGTAGATGTTCTAAAATAAAACCAAGTAGAGCTGTCGTGATGGCGCTAACGCAGGGAAACTCGTTTATTAAACGTATATCTTGAAAAGTGTTTAATACTCTGTAATAATTTTACAATGAACTAATTACAGACAAGAGATATGTAAACTTACAATTTTGTGTCCCTTCGGCATGAGCACGCTTCATCAATTGAATATAATGAATGAGAGAATAATTTTCGCCTAATTCAATGAGTTCACATGGCTACGCAAAGCCTACTCGCTTTATATTCGTTCAGTGCATTCATCTGATGTGTGTTTACATGACTACGAAAAGCCTACTATGAGCATATTAGTTTGTGTTAAAATTCAAATGGAATTCAAATGCATGAGATTAGGAACACAATACTACTAGATCTAAAATTTGAAAAGAGTAAGCAAATTTATAATTTTTGGGACACAACAAGAGTGATGCTGAGCACTATGATTCCGTCTTCAGCTTGGAAATGGAAAATGTATAGGTTGGCACCCAAACGCAGTCCCATGTTGCAGACTACAGATCAGATCCCAGTCTCACCATGACTCTTACCCAGACGCAGATACCAGAATACGTGAAGATATATAAGATATCAGAGCTTATGGTGAGGATTTGATGGGATGCTCAAAATGCTCAAAATATTAAACTGCTATTTATACTATTTATACTTCAAAATCGATCTCAATTATGTGATTTTAGACTACCTGGAAACAAAGAAAATCTCTGTCCTTCGATTTGCAACAATTTCTCGTCTTCCTCCGGCCTGGGAAGGTCTCTATCATTGGAGCAGTGTTTTTATACCTCTGTCCCAATACCGAAAGTAGACATGTTATGGCGGCTAATCTGTCAATCGGTTTCTTCAAAGTAAATTGCATGCCTTTGTTTTCCTTGCATAATTATCAGAATGTCTGCAAAAACCAAACTAGGTGACTTTCTTTGATTTTCTGGTTTGCATGAACAATGCTCTTTTGTTGCACTGTTCACTTGAAAGATTTCTTACCTGCTGTCGAGAGGGCACAAATGCACGTTTACCATCCACATGTGACATCATGCTGAAGCGTTTTTTTCAAAACAGTTTTGAAAACTGAACTTGAAGAAATTATTTCGTCACCACAAAATTGTAGTTTGAAGTTCGCCAAAACCGCTTGGCGAGGAATGGAATACTATCCACTGATAAACTATTCTTCCATTTAATCCTCTCTTATCTGAATTCTTATTGAATACAAGTATGCCTTGGGTGAAGCCAGTAATTGCTTCCATTCCCGAGGATTGGAGAAAGAAGCCTGTTCAACCATCACAGAAAATGCAAGTAATTTATTGGCTTGAACTCTTATCTTCTTATTTCCGGTTGCGTGGCTGTAATTATCCCATTTTCCTCTAATAAAACAATGAGACCTTTAACCTCAATACGTCTTCATAGCCCTTCCCTCTCCATTTACATATAAATGCACACATGCTCGAAGGATCCTTCCATGATCGGTTGCAGATAAGACATTCCGAATACGAATCATCTACTCAGGCAGCAAATGCGGACTTCACTCTTTTTTATATAGTCTCTACTGATGGGCCAGTGACAATTAAAGCGTTTGTGTGTATGAGCATGTGCAACGGGGTACGTATGTTTGTGTGCATGACATGTGTTTGACATAGCCAAAGATTGGTGTGAGACGATTTGTATGATTTTATAAGGGTTATGCTGTAAAAGGAAACAAAAGAATGTGAACCACACAAAATGACAAGGCGCCAGATTAGGTACAAATTAGTTTGCTCAATGCTACCATTGAGTCCGGGTTGGATCTTGATTGCAACAAACAGATATATAAACAGAGTAGAGTGCAATCAGAAGCCATAGGGTAAACAAATTCATGAAATTCACCAAAGCATAGTTTTGTCAGAACCTATGATATTTCTCATGACCAGCATCTCGAAATTTAGAATCGAAATTTTTCTCAGTACTCACTTTAAGGTCTAAGAAGCTAATCGAACAGCTCTCGCCATCGCCGAGGCATTAAAAACCTAAGACGCCAATAATTCTGCTTCCCTAGATTCACATTCTGCGTAGTCAGTTTCTAGCCAACAAGGCCTGTAAGACAAGATACTGGCGCTGAAACTTCCATCATCATCACCAGACCAGCTTATGAGAATTTATTATGTCCACACTTTATGAGCAAGATTACTGATTTGATACTTGAATTAGCATCGCTCTTTTTAATGGTCAAGAGGAAAATGTAACAGATACAGCGATTCCCGGTTAAGTGCTTCAAATTCTTTCCCTTTAGAATATTTTTGGGTTTCTCTTAAGCAGGCCACACACCAGATATAAAGTTTATAGAGATAGCCTTACCGTCTAAAATGTTTGACAACCGTTTTTTACATCGTTATCTCAAACCAAATTGATAATTCAGAGGACGGCATTCACATTATTTCGTGATAAGCTTACAAAATTCATGAAAACTGTGAAAAATGCACTCGAATGAGTGGCTGGGCGGGGGACAATCAGCCGTGAAGTTGGCCATCTCTATAGTACTTCATTTCTGCTGTACACTATCAGTTTCCCTAGAATATAAGGAATTGCATATTTTTATCTGTTCATATCCACCATTTCAGCGAAGTCCAAGAACAATTTCTACTCTCATCAGTCTAGCCATCTTTCATTCTAAGCAAGACGCTATTATATTTTTTTTAATTTTCCTAGAATTACATTAGAAAACTGATAGTGTGTGGCCTACTTTAATCGGGCTCTTTAACTGCCTCAGCATTGTTTGACGTCAAAAAATGCATATCTGCCTTTCCTAATGTACCTACTGCTTGATTTAGTGAAATGTGTACAGACATGTCATGGCTTTCCCACCTTCGCCTGTAAAGATTACAGCTCCCTCTTTCGAATTTATTCCGAAACTCATTTTGATACACCATAAAAGTTTACACATGAACACTGAACAGGTTCATTCATACCCCTGCACTTTTTTTCGGTGGAAATTAATCATAAATACAAATTACGAACCTATTCGCTTTGCCAAGATCACTTCACCTACCTATGCACTTACACATAACAAAGAATTGAAAAAATTTACAAGCAATCAGCCACAATCTTATTACAGAGAGCAACCAACCACCGTTCAAAAATATTGAAAAGGTCTTTGAAGCCATCAGTGATTCCACTAACACCAGATAGGAGCAACCCCATCGGCGCCGCGGGAGTAGTTCGAATCAATAAAGATTCATAATCCGTGTCACATCATCTGACTTTAGTATAAGTAAAAACCGTCAGTTCTTACGTCTACTGATAGACGAATTTCCGTCCCTCGCTGACTTCTTCTTTACTGCATTCGCACGTAAACCACTTGTGAATTAAGAACGAATGAGGAAATATAAGGGAAATTGTTGTTGCTGATTGGAGCACCATTCCCACGCGGTCATCGTCGTGTAGCAACAGCGACCACGTGCGAGATACCCGGGCATAGGCTGGAGAAAATGACAACCACGTTGGTTGATTTTATAGTTTTTGAAAATATACATAATTTGTGTACATGGACACGAAAATTATTAGACAGGGTTTTTTGTAAGAGAAAAAAAAAATATTTCCCATACCGGGAATCGAACCCGGGCCTTCTGGGTGAAAGCCAGATATCCTAGCCACTAGACCATATGGGAGATGGTAACGACGTGAGGTTTTTGCGTAACAAGACGTAGTCTCATGCGATTAGTCATTGGAAAAAACGTCATTCACACGTGCTCGACCACGCTGCATGGAATTATTTTCAACGTTCGCTGAGAACTTCATCGTTTTGACGTGCTTCTACTTTATATTTCGATTTAGTCGACAAATCTTTTATTGTTATTGAGTTTACACGCACTGTAAGTTGTTGCTTCTGACATTCATGTGTAAGTTTTTCGACAAAAAATGTTTTCATATGTTTAATGTATCGATAGCCACTTCAGATGCTTCGTTAATCGGTAATTTGTTTGGCATACCTTGAGAAGGAGTGGCATTCTAGATAAGTGAACAAAAAATATCTATACTACGTAGAATGCGTCTTCATAACGTATAGTACAGAGAAAGGCTGTCTAAGGAATTCGAAGTACCAAGTGGGGTTCGGCAAGGCTGCTATAGAGGCAGGCTGTCTAAGGAGATCGAAGTAAAAAGTGGGGTCCGGCAAGGCTGCTTTCTCTCACCAGTATTGTTTTCATTGGTATTAAGCGGATGTGCTTAAGCCATATTTTCGACAGGAAATGCAGGAAATTCGATTTACTCTTACATCTGAACTCAAACATTACTGCCGAGCTATGACAGCTAATGTGAAGAGGGAAGCAGACGCCTCCGTTGGTCTATAAATTCATTCGATAACAACAAAAATCATCAGCCTGAGGCCGAACTCATCAGATCAATCTGCATTGCGAGATAAACGGTTGGGAGAATAGAGATATTCGAACAGCTTGGGCTGCTTTCGAACTCGCCATGATTCGTCGGAGATTCTTTCAAATTCCCCTTTTCGATCTCAAGCCACTCTCACACAGGAAATCTTTCAGTCTCTTCAATTGAGATCTCAATGCTGAACTTTTTCTGTTTCCTACCCCCTCTCACACATTCGTCATCTCTTTCTCACACATGTACAGCATGCTTTCAATACCCAACATTGAGAACATAAGAATAAAGCAACTCGAAGAAAAAACAAAGAGACATAAAAGAGAATTAAAAATCCAAAAGCAAACCCCGAGCACACCAGACGCGGTCTACCCCTAGCAAGTCTCACCTCCCTTGCCAACAAGATGGAAAAATCGCCGACAAAATTTTTCTGTGTGAAAGCGGCCTTGGTAGAAGTCTCAACTGACGTTTTATTTGCCGCAAAACTTAACACAATTTTAATTTAACTCACCACTTTCTTTTGATTTGTTCCTCCTGTTCGCCAAAATTCATACACTATACTTTTTACACTAAACAACCAAAAATTGACAATCCCGTGCACTTTAACACAGCTCGGCATTCCGTCAGCGACTCAATAGCTTGAAAGCAAATGCAATATTTCGCAGAAGGATACATCATAATGTGCACACTTGCACAAACGCAACAATCCACTTATCCGTCAGAGCTTTGTTTACTTAGGCACCCCAGATGATAATCAAATACATATACGCGCTCATGGCTTGGTTGAACTGGTAGCCGATCTCGTTGCTTCAAGGATTCTGCCTGCAAAGGGAGCTGTAAAGTAATCCTTTTTTCTATAAAAAAATGTTTGTAGGAAAGGATGAGAGAGGATCGTGAAAAGAACGAACATCTGGTGGAAATTGTAAAAATATGTACTTTCACAGATAAAGTGAACTTATCTGAAGATTTTGCGATTTGTAGCTGTGTCTACTGATGCATAGATACGATAGCAAGTGGGTTGGGTACAGAACTGGAACATAGTGTTGTCGCACTGGACTACCTTCCTAAGGCCAGCGTTGTTTCGTATTCGGACACGTGGTTACTTCTGTATCTATCATAAATAGTGCCTGTTCAGATTAGACGATCCATGTCATTCGGGACATAAGACTTTTACAGCACGATCCTACCAAGGTATGCTCAGGGGGTGATTCTATATGACAAGCACAAGAGGCAAGTGCTTGAATCAAGTGCATTTGAGAACATTTTCCAGAATGCAAAATAATGCAACAGCTCATGACGATTTTGAGACGATAGTGCTTTGGCTTCCGATTTTGTTGCATGTTTGGTGGCAATTTGATGCCATATTGACATAACAAGAAAGTTGTCGAAGCGGAATCGCACTTATCTTCTTACCATGGTTAGGTTAGGTAACAGTAACAAATCAATTACTGAAGCCACTTTCTCTCACCTCCTTGCTAGTTGTGATATTTCCTGAAAAGTGCACGTTGTCCATATTTAATAAAAAAAAGGGGTTTATCCCCTATTCAACTTGATTTCGACTGTGATCTCGTTCACATTCAGATTTTGCTCTCCTACAGACCGTCAACCATGTACACATAACATAACACCTGCCATTCAGTGGCTGTTATTTCACGAACGTTACCTCTGATACCACCGATAGAACTAATTGGCAGACAGACAGCAACTAGCACGGCGATTAGATTAAGATCACTGAGCAGCTGGAAAGAACTGCAGTCTGGACATTCAACGATCCCACTCAGGTATGCCTCTATACCCATAGATACAGACCTCACTCTACCTAAACTCCTCTTCGACAAGAATTTCTCAACCAGCATACCGCCCACATCTTACTGGGATTCTGAACACCAGGCGCTGGAGGGTCCACAGCGAATCTTCACAGATGGATCGAACATGGATGCAGGTGTGGGTGCTGGTGTCTATTCCAAGGATCTAAATTTCCAGCTATCTTTTCGACTACATACAGTGATGTAGCGGCTTTCAGGCTGAAACTATAGCGATTAAGGAAGCCCTGTTCTGGCTAAAAATTAATGTATTATCGCGCACAGATATCGTCATCTGTTCCGATAGCCAGGCAGCGATCAAATCTCTGGATTAATTCCATGCCTTCCCTTAATTGCCGCCTATCTCTTACCGAGATGGCCAAGTACGTTAGCATCCAACTTATGTGGGCGCCGGGACACTGTGACATTCCATCCAGAATTGCGAAGCGGACGAACTCGCTAGAAAGGGCGCAAACTCCGTGCTCTTTCCGGGTGCGGGAGGTATGGAGGGTGGGTCTCTCCATACATATAGCTACCATAAAACATCTGTCAAAGCTTGAAAGGCTTGCGGGGATATCTGGCACAGGGTACTTCATTACCAAACAACTATGGCCTATGATCGATCCCAAGCGATCGCTTAGCTTAATCAGATTAAGCAGCCCAAATCTCAGATCTCTTCTTGCCGTTCAAAAAGGGCATTGTGCCATCGGAACTCACGCCTCTAGACTAGGCCTTCCCTATAATGATTTCTGTAGAAACTGCATGGACGAGGATGACGAAGAAACCATCGAACACTTGCTATGTAGCTGCAGTGCTCTCTCATCCCGTAGATTCAGACTTCAGGAGGACCAATGATTTGTTAATCTGACTGAACTGAGCAGCATCAGAATCATCAGCCCTCTTCTTCGCTTTATCAAAAGCACAAATTGGTTTGCGGAATAGGTAGCCTATGATCCGCGTGGTAACACAATGAGCCTATACTTGGCCTAAGTGTGTCTGCTGTCCGTATGCGCGGCAGTCAGCCACCTCAACCTAACCTACCTCTGATACTCTTTCTGATTAGGCTCAAATCCTGCAAAGTGCTGTGGCATCATCTGCAGCACTTGGTAACGAGCCAAGATAAGACAAATGCGAAATGCATTGCAACACGTGTTTTTTACCGCGGTGGACATTCATATGGCCTGTATGCACGTGCTTATGGTGGATATGTGCGTATGAATGTCTATCTTTGACTCGTACTCTTATCATTTGCACTATGACGACGTCGAATAGATGGTTGTGCTACGTCATAAATATTTATGGATATCCATGCGGAAACGTCTGCAAAATTGAGAGCACTTACGTGGAGATCTGCTCACCGCATGAAACATCCAAAACCTAACATTAGAATATGTTTAAGTATAAAATTAAACACTGGATTTTTCATGTCCCATATTGTCTAGTGGTTAGGATACCTGGCTCTCACCCAGGAGGCCCGGGTTCGATTCCCGGTATGGGAAATCTTTTTTTTTTCATTTTTCTTGCACAGATCACATCTGCCAGCAAGGGCAATCACACTCGTGTTCAAATAACGTTTCGCGCAATATTGCTTTATAAATATGCAAGCAGCGCTTTCAATATGACCCAATCTCTGCTGTGACCCGGTGTTGACGGCGAAGTCTCTGCCATTGTCATTTAATAAAAAATTGTCCGTCAAATGCTGTGTGCCACCACCCACGCACGCACTGTTTAATTCAAGAGCCCTGCCAAAGGCAGACCCTCCCACCAACCTAAACAACGGTCGACACCGCAAGCAACAACCGATGTGTCCAACTCATCTGACAATATGTTTGTATTAACCGACAGGAATACAAAGAGGTCATTGGTAATGATGCTCACGATGCTGGCTCCGCAGAGCAGGGAGTTTCGCAGTTGTGCGCTGCAGGCTGGAGGCGGATGTAAGGACGTACATATGAAGTCATGTCATTCTTAGCGGCGGCGGCGGAGGTTTCTAACTTCATTTCTGCCTCACTATCCGGACGGCCTGGGTTTTCTGTGCTGCCGTTTATCGAGTCCTTGCATGTCGGCAAGTCACGGAACCCTTGGCTGATCGATTTCCGAAAGCACCACGCATTGCAGCACTCACCCATTCGCACACACGTAGACCTCGAGGATGGGTGGCTAAACAAAGGGCACTGCTCCCATCCATCTGTCGCTGGTGTATCAAAGACAAAAACACACCCCAAACATGGATCCATTTCAAATCTAATAAAATAAAACAAGATGAACAGGGGGAGAGCGCGCCACTGTCGTCGTTGCTCGTGTATATTTGGCCACAATTGCTCCACGAAAAATGGAGTGTTCCTTGGAAGCTCCGCCGATGGCGGGCGATGGGGAAGCCTCCTTTTGTGACGCTCAGGGTTGAGATGATGTAGAAAAAGGAAAACATTCATCTGGAGGGGTTACATTTCTTTTTTTAGTTTAGTGTCCTTCGGGGAGCTCTTCAAAGGATATTTAATAAAAACTCTGGCGGACAACATCTCTCTCTCTCCTTAGACCCTTCCCGCCCACGCTCCACACAGAAACACACCTAATCCTATATTTATGTTGTTGTTTTGTTTTCTTCGACTTATTCTTGGTGGATCCTTGCATCTCATGTTGTTTACCCCGAAGGGATGAAGCTCAGAAAGAAATTGTTACATAAAAACAAAAAAAAAAACAGAAAAAATGATTCCCAAAGGAGTTGCACATTGCATGGATAGCAGTGTCAAGGAGTGAGTGTTTTTGGGCCTTGGAGGTGATGCTGCTGCTGTTGCTACAGCTCTTGCTATTGGTGCGTCCACCTGCAGCTGAATTTTTATGTGGTGTTAACGCGGTGACCCTTTTTCCTTTCTGCTCTCCCCCGCCAGACTGTGGCCCGTGGGGCTGGCGATTGCACACAGAAATGAAATGGAATGTATAACCGCGGGCGAAACTCCATTTTTGCCACACTATGCATTTTTATCTGCGAACAGCGAGGGGGTTTGGGTTTTAGGGCTCCTTAGGGGCTATTGCGAGAAGATTGCATCTGAGGGAGCATAGCTAGGATTTTTTGGCTTGGAAAATTGAAAATACTGATAATTTGGGGTGAAATTAAATGAGTGGTGAAGGGGGAGGGAATTGTATTTTTTGCTCTCTTTTTTTGTTTTGACTGATAGCCAAAGCTGTGGACGAGGCTGTCTTGGTTTCCTTTAAAGGCGAATGCGGTAAAGTTTTGGGGGAGAATTAGTGGTTTTCTCGAATGGCTGGAGTCTAGACATGGTAGACGACTTTGAGAGGGCGGTTGGCTAAGGCACACGAGACGTTGTTGTCTTGACTTTATGTTTGCGAGTGGTGGATGATTAAAGATGAATGGTTAATAGAATTGTTTTGGGGAGAGTTGTTGTTGACACCGAGGAATTTTTAATGCATTTATCTGTCTCCAGTGACAATGTGACAATATGAGGGCGGCAGAAGTGTTTAACCTCAGAATTTGATGTTCGTCGGGATTGTATCTCAAACTCGAGATAATGAAGATTCGGTTGAAGACAGAGGAGAAAGGATGATGATCCCTTCAATCTCGCCTTTAAAAGATGGTCGTATTTCGAAATCACTAGCATGGCTCTGGATGCGGTTTCTGTGCAATTTCTATGGATCTTCTTTCAAATTTCCTATATTTCATATTTGTGTTATTTGACTGTACGCAGGTTGCCATTGGATGGTACTTATTTAATGACCGTAGTCAAAACTTCGAACAATTTTCGCCTCATCAGACGTCGACATCATGTTGAAATGACAAAAACTATCATTTTCTGTCTAATCTTCCTCCAAGCTGATCCCAAGCCCATGAGAATTTCCTTCGAGAGGGTTCGCAAGATGATAAAATTACAGATGAGGAATACATGAGTCAATTTCATACGATTCCATGTTGCATCAGAAATGGATTTGACATTCATCTGCTCTGATAACGCAACAGCCTGATGGCCGTTGACATCAACCAGAAAGCCTCTCCCGGTGGCACGATCTTTACAGGTTCCACCTCATCACTAAATCGACTAGCCGGAGTCAGTTTTTGCACTTGTTGCTATGCAGGCTGAGTTTTTCGTTGACTCCAGCAAATATGTCTTGTCCAGTTTGGCGTTTAGATCTCGTAGGACGATCTTGGGGTCATAGCGGGGATATTAATCGGCTGTTCTTTCTAAGAGATCATTGATCATCTATGCATGTAATTGTCATCTTTATCATCGGTTGTCGCATAGGTACATTCTGATGGCGCCAAACTTTACCTTGATGAGGATTATACTCGCTTCGATAGAAGTGATATTCTTGTCTAACTCTACCTCGAACAACAAACCGCCTTCGCTCTCTGTAAAAATCATCATAGTAAATGTCGTAGTTTTTCATCGTCTTGTCTTGTTTTCACCATCTGGTCGCACTTCCTGGTTTCCGGTGATGTCTACCTTGTAGACTTCTAGGACCTTCGCAAGTTTATCAGCTGCTCGGCGGTTGTTGTAGAAGTCCCTTAAACAGAGTTTGCTCGGATATTTCATCCTCAACCACGCAAAAACAACATACACCTACCTTGTCTTTGACACATGATAAGAAAGTTCGTTACCAATTTATAGATTCTTGTCAAGGCGGAGGATTTCCTGGGAAGATTAATTATTTGGATTGCCATCCCCATTGGTCCATTGGTCTAGCCGAAGTTCGTCTTCTTCTTCTTCTTTATTTGGCGCTACAGTCCGGAGTGGACCTGGGCCTCAACCAACAAGCCTCTCAAACTAGCACGGTCTCTGGCTAGCTGTCTCCAGTGTCGCACGCTAAGTTGGTTGAGGTCCTTCTCCACCTGGGTGCGCCACTTTAAAAGCGGGCTTTCTCTGTTACTTTGTCCCACGGGTTCGGAGTCGAAGACTCTACGGGCCGGCGCTAAGTTGTCCATACGCGCTACATGGCCTACCCATCTTAGGCGTTGGATCCGAAGACGCCTGCCTAGACTCATGTCGCTGTACAGCCCGTACAGTTCGTGGTTGAATCTTCTCCTCAAGAAACCTTCAACGCAAGCAGGACCAAAGATCGCACGCAGAGCTTTTCTCTCGAAGAGACCAAGGACTTCCTCATCCGCTTTTGAGATTGTCCATCCCTCCTCGCCGTACAGCAGCAAGGTCTTGTATAAAGTCACCTTGGTTGGCTCTACTACTTAATTGCCTCTTGAGCCCATAGAAACAGCGGTTGGCAAGAGTTTCTCTGCATTTGATCTCGGTACTGATGTTGTTTGTACTGTTTACTGCGGAGCCGAGGTAGACGAAGTCATTGACTACCTCGAAGTTATAGCTGCCCATTGTGAAGCTCTGTCCAAGATGTAGATGTTGTGTGTCCTTTCTTGATGACAGCATATACTTCGTTTTGCCCTCATTCACCGCTAGACCCATTGTATCCGCTTCCGCCTCAATGCCAGCACAATGACAGCGTGCACAGCTCGTCTCTATGTACGCTGTCATATGCGGCCTTGAAATCGACAAAAAGGTGTTGGGTATCGATCTGCATCTCTTGGGTCTTTTCCAGGATCTGCTGTAGTGTGAAAATCTGGTCGATGACGGACTTCCCTGGCCTGAAGCCACACTGATATGGACATATCAGGTTATTTATAAACTGCTTCATGCGAGTACACAAAACGGCAGAGAAGATTACTTATTATATAGTTGGCGCAGTCAAAAAGGGGTCTCCTTTCTTGTGGATCGGGCAAACGATACTGAGGTTCCACTCATCGTTCCACAGTTCTCTTTCCCTTGCATTGGAAAACGGCTGAAAATCGACCTCTAGGGGTAGACAAATTTTAAGGTTAAAATGTCGAAGTCGGTCTACGCTGGATTTCTATTAGCCAATTGCCAATTGAGTTGCTATGAACGCAGATTCCGAGTCAGCCCTAGCAAGCCCATCTGCAGATTCGGTCACTGCAACTATTTCGTAATCCCGCAGACCATTAAAAGCATCATCTGTGCAGTACTCCCTCTCAAATCCTTCCGACAATTGACCACAGACTCCCCTGGCGCCTAGGTTCTCTTATGAAATATGTGCCCCGTACGACACTCGTTAAGTTTTGGCCAAAAAAAGGTTCGTTACATTTCTCCAAGATCTCTTTGATTATTTTCCTTTTCGTTGCGTTTATGCAAAAGAGGTTGTGATTAAAATTATTCATGTGGCAGCTTACATCATCAGCCTGTCAGAAAAGGTTCCATCCCTTCTCAAATTGCATCCCCATTGATGGCAGGACAGTAAATTCCCAAGTGGAGTCACCTCTTAAAGTGCACAAACTGCATTTAACCCAGCGACTCGATGAAGCGATGCAGTCCCATCGCTCCCATCACTACTCACACCAATCACTCACAGTTCATAATGAGTTAAAAGCTTTTCAATGTGTCACTGAACCGAGCGACGCGAGCAAGAAAAACTGCATAAAAACAAAAAAAAAAAGCAAACAACAACTTCCAGATTCCCATTTAGTTAAGCAAAATATAAAAACCTTCAGGATAAAATAATAATCACTATCCGAGAAATGTTGCATGTCCTGTGTCCTGCACAGAGCCCCCCTCCCCTCTCCCTCCCTCAATTCCACACCCACTTAAAGTGCAATCAAAGTGCATGCCATACAATCGCCATTACATCAGCGGCGGCTCCCAGCGCAGCCTCGGGTGGGGGTGGTACGCGACCCCATCACCCATGAATGAGGCGAAACAGCGTGCCAAGCAACATGCAAACAGGACGGGACATCGGCTCCGCATCAAAGTCCTGCTGTTGGCCGCACGATTTATAATGAGCAACTGTTTTCGTGCGACTGCTCCCTCTGTGACTGGTTCCCAGGCCCGCATTCAATCACTTTCACCCAAGTGAAGTGCTTTTCCATGTTGATTTTTCGACTTATCACAAAATGAGTTGAGTGCATTATGTGACTGTGCCACGCCTCCACAACAACCCCCCAAGCTCCCCACGCTTCCGCCCACATTGGCAGTCACGTTTTTTCTAGGAATTCCCATCGGCTGGAAAAAAAAACCGGCGCAACCATTCGACAAAAGGATCTTAATCGGGATTCTGTTAGACACGGTGTCGGGAGGCAGAACGCGCCCCCTCCCGGCCTCTGCCACCCAATTCATTATCGGTCGTGTTCGAGTGGAAAATCGCGACACCGCCACCACCAGCTACTGCCACCGCGACAGTAGGTCAATGGGTTGATGATGCATGTGCGGTCTTGTTTGGCGAGAGGATGGGGGTGTGGCAGTCGCCATTTAATGGCGGATGTGCATGCAATCGCCAGTTTGATTTTTCTATTACCCGGCCACATAAGGGATTTCGGATTTTCCCATTTCTTAGGCCACTCTGCGATCAAAATTTACGAGGCTCTCCCCAGAAACACACACAAACACACATACTCACACTGTCCGGTTGCATGTCTGCGTCTGGGATAAATAAATTAATGCTGCACAAGGAGGAATTATTAATGGACTTCTCCCCACACGGACTCCTGGGCTGTGACCCATTGCCTGTCATGGGCCACAAAAAGCCTCCCGCTGCAGGAAGACTGGCTAATGGAAGATCTGCACGTGACATCGACATCGTTTTCGCTTGTTTGAGTTACTTTTGTGTTGCAACAATAGGGAAGTGGGTGCTCTATGCTCGATGCATGGCACTGATGGCTTTATTTGGGCGAAAAAGTCGCGCGTCGTCGGATCTTGTCACATTCGCACATGATTACACATGAGTGAGGACGAGTGCATGTTGTCGTCATGTATGGACAGCCGGCAGGCAGTCTGTTATATTCGTTCGTTCGAGTTCGAGTGTCATGAGGGTTTTTTGGCAGCTCATTGTTGTGTGCTGCCTGAAGTGTGGCGACTTATTGAAAATTGTCACACTTGAGGGAGCACACTTCCGCTAAGATTCTGTTTGAGAGCGTCAATAAAGATTCTGGGTGGAGATTTGGGTTTGATCAGTCAACCGGATGAGTGGGTCGGAAAGTTGATATGATATGATGATGGGGGCGGGGTGCCCAACACAAAGGGGTTGTGGATGGTTTGCCTAAATTGACATGTCTGTTGTTTGGAGATAGTCGAGTGGAATGTATTGCTGTCAGCGAGGGAGGAGGAGCCAGGTTGTCACACACAGGAATGAGCATCAGCATCTTTGACAGCTACTTGCGCTTGAATCTTGTTGACTTCATCGACAACTAGCCACATTTTAAAGGTTCTTAAAGCACAATCCCCCCTCCCCCGTGGCACCGAAAATCACAAAGCATCGATGGCAATCAAAATTTCACAGTCCTTCATCGCCCTTTGGTTTGTACAACGAACTTCTTCTCGGCGACCCCCACCCGCCAAGACGAAATCCATTTCAACTTAAGGCCACATAAGCCGTGGCTTATTCAATATTTCCACCACCGCCGTTGGCAACGCAAAAAAAGCAAACGTTCTGCTTTCCCTCTCTCCTTGTGTACAGTTCGTTTCTTTTTTTTTTTTTAATTAAATCCCTTCAAGACGTCGTCAGTTGGCTGGTCGTCGTCGAGGAATGCCAGGCCGAAAGTACATTAGTCCAAGTGCACAGACACAAAGCAAGAATTCCTGAACTTATTACTTGTGTGTACTTTCGCCACGGATATTAGTGCGGCTATTGAGACGTCTGGGAAGTTGAGATGACGACGACGAGGACGATGGCGAGGACGGCTACAACAGAGGCCAGCCATGGACTTGGACTCCTCGTGTACAGGTGCTTGGCCGGATGGAAGGGCAATCCTTCCGGGTGAATTATGGGTGATTTTGGCTTTTTCCAATTTTCTCATTTCACTTTTTTTATTTTGTTCAACTTCTCCTCCTCCATTCACTCTTTGGACGGGTATTTTGTATCGATTCCCCGAGCATTTGTATCATCAATATTCCATGGGATCTGAAATTCAATGAAAGTTAAACCACTCACACTCCAGAGAAGCCGCGCCGAGATGGCATTCATGAATATTTCCAGACGATGGCGTTGGGTTGGGCGGTGTGGGAGGCTACACGAAGATGCATCGCCAAACAGTGACTGAATGCCTCCGGAGAGAAGGACTCCACACATACACACAGCCACACATATACTCCCATGCACATGTGCAATCCAATTTTCCACTGATTGATCTTACACGACCGCATATCAAGTTTGTGGGTTTTTTGCGGCCCGTGTAGGTAATGGTAAAGTGATTGGATGGCCTTGCTCCGTCAGCTAGGCCAAGGCAACGGATGTATGACGGAATCGTGTGCATTGCACATGGACTCGGTCTCTTCACTTGGGGCCGCTCAGTCAGTCTCAGTTTCAGTTGAATGACGGGACGGGAGGGGGAGGTTGTTGAATATGAAATGAGGTGAGTCGTCTGGTAGCCATTCATGCGGGCCAATAAACACAAACATTCACACAACCCCACTGCCGCATGGAGCAGCACAGACTTTGCTGTATGCACCTAATTGAGTTTAGGAGTGCACGCTAGGGATGTTCGGATTCATTCATTCATCCCTTACGTTGATGCATGCTGGTCGTTGCAAAGTGAATAAGGTCCAGGAAATATTACGGTGAATTTGATTCAATGTTTGCTGAATGTGCCATGGATATGTGTGGCTGCCAGGCCACTGAGGGAGGAGGGGTTGCTTTCTCGGACAGACTGAGACGAGGTTTTTTTCTGCAATTAAAATGATACGGTCCCACTGACGGGGACAAACAAGCGGTGGCTGTGGTCAGCTGAGGATGACAAATACAAAAAAAAAAATTCCCATACCGGGAATCGAACCCGGGCCTTCTGGGTGAAAGCCAGATATCCTAGCCACTAGACCATATGGGATATGTACTGTTATCTCGCCGAAAACAGACAGAGTGTTGCCGATGCTCGGGGTAGTGGGAGTATTTGATTTTAAGGGGGCTGTGGTTGAGACACTGATGGGTGATAGGAACACGAACATTCTGTGAGGGCACAGCTCCTTCGGACTGATCCTTCCCACTTATCTAAGAGTCTGGGAGATGAACGCATAGTCCGGGTGACTGTCTGAATGTCAACCTGGTTGTCTTCATCTCACCTCGTTTGAGCTCTTTAAAACCTATGATCTCGGTGGCTGTATACACAGCTTGTTCAGTTAATGCAGTATCAGTCGACAGCCGGCTGAAAGCGGTGTGGTGTCGATCCATAGCTGGAGGCAATCAACGAATTAAAAGTCCATTTATAGACGTTCCATGTCAAGTCCCTGAACTACTCCCAGCGAATGAGATATCATCGCCAAGGTCGATGAGAGATTTTCTCCTAGATCAGATCGTTAGGCCACCCAAGCCAGATCCCATGTAATCACGTCATTTCGCCAGCAAAATTAGAAAAGTTGTCGCTCGTTCAACAGAATGACAGTCCAAAAAAGTATTCGTCCTTGCAAACTATGCCACCAACCATTACAACAGTCCGCAGCAGAACTGAGCGTCTTTAAGTTAGTTGGCCAAGCTGTTTTGCCCACCCAAAGTGTCGACATGGCATTAGGCGAAGCGGAACTTTCCCAACGAGGTCTTAGAAGCATAACCCAGTTTCCCCACATCCTTCGAGAGTTCCTTTGAAAGGAGATTACAATCGTAATGGGATTTCCGGCAATTCGTGTATGTGCACGGGAACGATGTAATCGAAATACGAGGGGAGTGGGCTGCGCCACTCGGAGGTTGGTGGTCATTCAATTGAAGAGATCAACGCATGCGGAAAGCCTCTTCCTGAAGTGCCACTGACATCTCGACGGATGAAATTATTCCGCACGCCTAATTAAATATCCTTTTTGCCGGCGACGACCCCCCTCATTTTTTGTCTTTCTTGTTCCATTTGTGTCTCCATTGCCGTGTCCTTCTGGTGGTTATTTAACCCTTTTTTTCGGTGTCGCCTCCTTTGAGTGACGGCTCAGGTTAGGTGATGGAGAATAATTGCGATGATGGCGAAACAAGTAGCGCATAACGTGGATAGGCTTTTCTACATCAATGCACTCGCAATGGCAACTCATTTACATTCCGGTTAATTCTGTGCGAATGACGATGATGTTGGGAAGAGGGACACGAGCAGGAACCTACTCTGTGTGGGTGTCTGTGCCACCTGAAGGAAGGAAACAGGGATTACCCAGGAAAGGAAGTGATTTTCATTTTGGGGTTTCGCGTTTTCTTGTGTTTCAACTGGTACTGGTAAGGGGGTCGGGGGGCGGAGGCAGCAACAGCAGAAGCAGCGGTGTCTCTTTTGCTTTGAGTTAAAATGGTTTCCACTTGAAAGGATCCTTCTCTCTGTCTGTCTGTAGTTATGATGATTATTGAGGGTCTCTCTTCTCTCTCGGTGTGTCTTTTCCCATCAGTTTCTGGTCTATAGCCACTTGGGTAGGTGCTGCCCGAACTTGAACGCTTACTTCTTTTTGCTACCCCACTATAAAAGGATATTACCTGCGTTAAGTTTGAGAGATTTCCTTTTTCGTATAATTCCCTCCGGAAAGGGCTTCAAAAGCACCGAATTGAATGCGGTACTACAGCAGCAGCGGCCTTATTTGATACCGCACATTTCACAGAAGTGCTTAAATGAAAATTTGGAAGACCTTTGAGGGTGGTCTTTGTGTAATCCAATTCGACAAAGCGAATATTTCTTCCTCTGCAAATGGACGATTTATTATGTATAGAGTTTTATGTTTATTTTTTTTTTCTTTGCCGATGGAATTTTTGTCCTTAGTCAACCGTGGAGTGGCGGTTGCTTTTGGATCTGTCCTCTGACCTGGATGCGATAACGTTCAAGTAAACTGATTATAAGCTAATTAAAACGGCTGCTTTTAAATATTTACCGTCAAGAGAGCGTTTGCGTGCCCTTATTCACCTTTGAAGAGCTGTTAATTGTTTAACTGCAGAGGGAATATTTAACAACCGAATAGAATCTACATCAATTGGCTCTTGAAATTGGGGCGCCTTGAGCTATGATTATGAACACGGTGGGGGACAATTTTTGGTACTCAAAAGGGCCGTACCTGTGCGTTGAGAATTCACAAAATTATGATTCGGTTGGGAAAGGAACTATAAAAGTTTAAGAAACTCTATGGATATTCCGTCTGGCGCACGAACAGCAGTACTTCAGCTGCGACGTACATAAAAAGTCGACTTTCCCTGCACTTAGGATTGTGTCTGGCTAGAATCTGAGCCAGGAAAGCAATGAAGATCAATGAAGATCTGATGTTGGCGTCTGCTTGGAGGGCGCCAACTTTAGACTGGACGTGCCTTTAGACAAATTTTCGTTGGTTTTCCAAGCGGATCCCAACGACAAATAACTATATTGGACACTCTTGGGACCTGAACTTGCACTGGGACTACTTGCGTCCTTGGTTAGGGCTTCCATCGATGGTTAGACTTCGTAAAGGCACGACCGGAGGTGGCATGACTCTCCAGGATCCAGACAAACCAAGCGCATGCTCACTGACGCTTGCAGATGACTTACTGGCGTATCTACGGGTCATTACAACTTTGCCAAACATCTAAATGTGCTTAGCCTAAGCGACGAAATCGTCTGCGGCGCATGTGAAGAAAAAGATGGCTATTCAGAGTACTTCTTCTGCCACTGTCGCCCCTTTGCTCGGTTCAGTTGGGAACTATTCGGTGCTGATGAGGTAACAGCTGATGGTGCAGGCTCCTCTTCCGAAACCTCCGGATCAAGAAATTATTGGAAGTGTAGGTTTCTGTCTGGCAGTACAATGTTAAGAACCTCCGACAAAAAAATTGCAATAGTTAAAAGTGACTAACTTCATCGGTCGTAATGCGTTCCACTTGTGGAATTCAATTGCTGATTCTCTCTCCCTCTAAATAGGGTTTATGAGTTGTGAACGCGACTTATTGCATAGGTTTGGGTATTTTGGTTTGGGTTAAGCAGATGTCTAACCATTCAACCTTGTGGCACCCCTTTTTATTTTCATTTCAAAGCTCGCCTCCATCCGCTGACAGTTTGCAGAGTTATAACCTCCCCCACACCGTTGCACACGTAAAAATGATGAATTGAACTTCAGCACTTACTGCCCTTTGCCGAAACTTTGTGTAAATCACCTAATTGTGCTCATAAATCTCCAAACTCAGAATTACAACCGGCATGAATCTCCACCCACGTTTGATTGCATCAAACCAACAACAACAGCAACAGCGGCAGTCAAGGTCCACTCAACACAGCTC
Source organism: Eristalis intricaria (assembly GCA_964034865.1). NCBI lineage: Eukaryota > Metazoa > Arthropoda > Insecta > Diptera > Syrphidae > Eristalis > Eristalis intricaria. Next base: position 3,516,147 of record OZ035874.1, on the reverse strand, counting down.
CAGCACACCGTGATAATTCACAAGTGCAAGCGCGGCAATATTAAGATAAATTATCCATCCGAAGGCCCTAGGAAAATCATTTGAATAATTCATTACATCGGCCAGCGAATAACAAGTGAATTTTCGTCAAAATTAACATTAATTTGACATTCCCAACAGAATTTTGACTCCTCCCCGGGGCGGGCGAGCGGGGGGGTCGAGTAAACAAATCCAACTTCCATGCTTATGATTTTCTCCTTTGTGTGTGTATATGTTTTTTTCTGGATGGCTACCCTCGACCCAGTCTCGCCGCTCATCTGTGCCACGTTAAGACGGAATACTTCCTGTCAAAGTTTTGCGCCAGCCGAAAGGCATGACGAAAAAATTTTTTTGACTTACAGTCGTCTCCTCCTCGTTGCGTCGCTCAAACATCCCTGTTGCTCTGTTGGCATAGGGATGTTATTTACAAGCACTCGAGCTGCTGTGGACTTCATGATTAATTACCAGCATCGATGATAAATGAAGGCGAGGTGTTGAACTGGCGGCGCAGTGATTCTAGGCTCTGCCTAATGAATTTTGTTGTCCAACAGCAACAACAACAACCGCCACAGTGCTCTGTCACACATCAGCAAATTAAGTAGGTACTTGCTCTGTCTCCCTCTGGAGGTGTACGCTCCACCCTCACTTCGGGGAACAGATGACACCGGGAGCAAATGAAAAGTGACAGGAATTAATATTCAAGTGTCCAAAAATAGACGTCAAGAAGTTTAGGTTGTAACCGTCGCATCCGTCCCCCATTTACACGCGCACTACCGTCGCCGCACCGTCGACCTTCGTCGGAGGCCATAATTACACGTCGTGTTGCGCCGGGGGAAAATTAGTGGATTACCTTAAGTCAATGAATTTGACATCTAGCCATCGTGACATATTACAATCGTTGGCATTAAAGTCGTGTATTCTGCTTTGGCGGCACCTTCCCCTGGCGAGGGAGGCGGCAGGCTGGCGTCTTGCTTCAATGGAACTGACTGTCTGGGTTGTGCTCTGTCAAAGGTTAACACTTGTATGCGAGTGGGTTTCCTCGATTTTCGATTGTGTGTGTAGGGCGGTTACATTGCCAACAGGTGAGCTATTTTTAGGCTCCGTCTCGCTAATCACCGCCTCTGTGTGTCTTGGGAGAGGTTGGAAGTTGGCCGCTGGAATGGTCTTTGACAGGCGTTGTCAAATTCGAATGCATTAGGCATTCCCCATGAGACGGGCACAGAGTGGGAGCAATTGTCAACTGCTGTGTTCTGTCAGTTTGTGTCGCAATTAGCTGACGTCGACAAATGAATAAATGACGAACACTGGTTTGGTTTGCTGCGGCAAAAGGATTGTAAAAGAACCGCTCCCTGAGGATGACTGCTTGTGGAGATATTTTTACACCTCGTTGGTGGAGTGTTTCTTCGGTGGGAATACAGGCATTGAGGTTGGTCTGGTTTGGGAAGGGAAAATTCTGTTGGAGCGGTGTGTGAATGAAAAAGTTTTCCCGGAATAATGTGTGTGCTTTTGAATGAACTTTTCGAATTGGTTTCGGTCAGAGTAAAGTTGCGAATGCTCATATAATAACCGTGAGAGTTTCGAGTCTTTTTGTGAAATATTCTGTTGAAAGTCGTAAAGACGGTGGCACAAGTGACAATAAATGTCTTGACCACTTTCCAGTCTAGTACCAAGAACCAAGAAGTGGCCATTTTACCGCATTCTATTCCACCCCTCTCTCCTACGTCATCGTTGGAGAAATATCGATCTGAAGCTAATAATCCACTAGCCGCCCATGAATTTTAGGAGGTATCAGCAGTCGCAAAAATTTCATCAATTTGCACTCAACACATGTCTATGACAAACAAGAAAGATAGAGTCAGCATTATACAAAACCTACGTATATGGGAGAGATAGAGGGAGATAAACAATCTCCGTAGTTTCCCAGTTGGACTTACACAAGTATATGCCATCGTCAAGCCGCAAGAGCCTGTGAATGAATAGGTAAGCCTGGTGGAATGTAAGTTGATTGATTTTAGTGCATTCTGACCAATCAGAGATCTGAGTCTCTCGCAATATTTTCACGCTCGATCAAGTTTCCGAGTATTCGATTTTTTTTCCCGTTGACCATCGTTTGAAGCATTAACGCAGCTTAACAGACCTTATCCATTGTCCATCAAGGCATTGGAATGTGAAGGTAAGCTTAGTGGGATTTGGGTTGAGTTTTCTGAAAGATTTGGATGCCTTGCGACCAAGGAGAGATCTCTCTGCATGCCCGATCGAGTTACATCTGCAATTTGTTTTTCTCAAGTAATTTTTATTGTTCTCCACAAAATTACACACCATCTCACGACACTGCAATCGTTTTTTTTTATAGTTCGCAAGGCGGGCCAGCGATTTGAGCCCAGTGACCTACTAGTCGCGCAGATCATTTAGGAGCCGTCTCAGGCTTCATCTGATATTTTTCTCAGCTGGGACTTGGGTTGTATAGGTGGAACGGAAGATGAGTTAGGTGACCATTCAGCCAGAACAATTCTCTTTCGAACTCTTGGCGCACTTGGTCGAGTTCCATAAGCTATTATGTTTAATTTTTTGCATTGTCGAGTCTTTCTATTGAGTATTGACCAATCCTAAAATCGATAAAAACCTGGGTTTGCTTACCCCTCACAAACGGATTTCATTTCCCCATCCACCCATCTCACTCGATCGCATGGCAGAACATACGACCAGAGAACTACGAAGTACCAGTCGCCCATAATTTTTAGAAGGCATCATTAGCCTTGCAAAAATGTATGCTGGTAGCCAACAATGTGGACTCTGTCGACAGAAACTTCTGGCAACACAGACCTCTTCGTCGAATCTAGAGGGGAAAAAGTCTTTGCAACAAAGCTTATGTCACGTCACGAAAAATATTTCCACAGTATGCTGCATTATTCCTGAATCAACCAATCAGAAGCTTCCGTCTCACTTGGTGTACTTCACTCTCTCAAGCCTGTGAAAACAACTTCTACAACATGCCTCATGAGTCACGGTGCATGTTGACGCGGTTTCGTGTCAAGATCCACAAATGTACTCTGTGGATACAAAGCGATTCTGACCAATCAGAGGCCTTAGTCTCATACTTTTGCATGTTTGAACCAGAAATGATGTATTACAGAGATGGGCGACTTCTAGCTCTCTTTTCTATTAAGATTTTTGACAACTGTTTTTTGTAACGTGTTCATAAACCAAATTAACCAATCAGAGGACGGCATTTACGTTATTTCGTGAATAACCGTCAAGAATTCATGAATGACTTTCAAAAAAGTACTAAAATTCGACGATGGACTAGGGGGCAATCAGCTGTGAAGTAGGCTATCGCTGTAACACTGTCTGTAACGCTGGTTTAAACTGCGCTGGAGTTTTTTAACAATCCAGAAATATCAAGGGAGAGGAAATGAGACAGCAACAAACAAGCAATATCCCGGGAAGCCAGTCTGTCACGAATGAAAATGTTGAGGGCCTCTCTGACACACAAGCCTTGGGTGTTGACAATATGCCTCGTGGATGTTGGTAGAGTGCAACATTTAGCATGATCGTGCTTGCAAATCAGCAAAGATTGCCCAAAATCCAGGTTTGAACGTGTCAAACAAAGGAAATTTAGAAATTTAGGCTCAACTGAGACCTTGGCAACCATGTGTTCCTCCTGTTTCTTGAAATTCATTTCAATTCTGCCCAATTCTCCACATTAACCTATTTCTTGAAATTCATTCGAATGCTGTCCAAATCTCCACATCTTGACTGAAATTGCCATTCAATTCTCGACATATGGGATATTGTTTGCCGATAGTCTGGAGGCTCCTCGTGTACATTTCAATAAACATCCACCTTGACTCACTTATTCGGCCTCTCCACCGCCCAACATTCCCCCACGGGCAAGTCAGTTAATTAAAATCAAAGGATCCAGGACGTGCCAACATCCCTTGCATACACTATTTTGGGTCAGCAATTCCAAAAAGACGCACGCACACAAATCGAAGCCTTCTGAGGGCCTCTTCACTCATTCATAACGCAATTGATGGGATTTTTCCTCGAGGGTGCCAGTCACCCATAGACCCATCAATCGGCAAATGCCATTCAAATTCATCCATCGACATCGACTCTCTCCGTCAAGAGATTCCAATATAAGGTTCCACTTTCCGATGAAACACCCTAACGATGCTTCCATTCACCTCTTAACAACTATTTCCGCTCCGTCTAAGCCAAAATTATCATCCATCCATCGTCAGGCTTCCTAAAGCTCTTCCTTTCACTGTGCCTGCCTGCGTGTGTATGTCTGTGGGAAATGGCAAAGCCCATATTCATGTCACATTGCTCTATTAAGCACAAATTTAATGGAACCACACATCAACGTCTCCCCTCAACCGATGGATGTGTAGTGGATCCCATTGACTATGTGTACGTACTCGAAACCAAGTCAAAATGAAAACATTATCCTCAAGATGGATTTTACCTCCTATTTCACTCTCAATCCGCCATCATAATCATCAAAGAATCCCATACAAAGAATCCCTAATGCAAGGATATGAATAAGCTAACAACCATTAACGCCACTAGCACAGCACGATGACTACTGCCGTCTCAGTTGGGTTGGGGTGCAGTGTAGTGTCTCGCAGAGGATGATGTGATGAAAAATAGTTATGAAAATTAATGACAACATTAGCAGCAACGGCAATGCTCTGTATGCCGCGCACAGCTACGCCTAGCCCACCCATCCACCCGCCCCAAATGCCGCATGAAAGGCGGCTCTAGAGAGGTGCTTAGCATCGATGCGGTTCGTTAGTTTCACATTTTACACGTTCACTTGATGAATACTGTCTTTCGGAAGGGGGGGATGTAGAAGGATTCTGCAACCGACTATCTGAGCTAGTCTTTCATTTGCATACACTTGGGCGGGGAGGATGAATCTGTGAGCGTCTCTAAATGAGATGAATTCTCCTCGAGCTTCTCTGCTCCTCGCTTGGGAGCCAAATTCACGTTCTGATAGTGATTCCAAAATTAATCATTAATCAAGCGAACGATATCAGACTTTTGGCACTACAAGAAGATACTCCTTTCCAATTCGTCGTGTAGCATCGCATCGTTTCGTCGCCAGCCTCCGTCTCCCAGCAGTGGCAGCAACTAATTAACACGCTGAGTGCATCTTGAGACGATAGCGAGCGGTGCTGGGGACCTATTCGTTTTCCGCGTTGCTAATAAATTTATTTCCATTTACCGTTTGATTACATCTTTAGATGATGGTGGTGCTGGTGCTGGTGTAAGGACCATCCACTCACAAAGGGACTTCCCCCTGAGACGCGCGATGTATTCGCACTTGAGACTGAGGGTTATGGAGTAGTTTCGCGACGTGTCACGTCTTAGTGCGGCAGAGTTTGAGTGTTTATCGGTATTGGCTGTGACGCGGTGTCGCGGTTTGAGATCTCTTGTCGCGGCCGGGGGATAATGGAAGACATTAGCTTTTGACGGTAATTTGTTGAAAAGATAAGGGATATGGGTCGTTAGTTGTCTCGAGAGGATTATTGTGTATGTGACATATATACTCGAATGGAATGGAGGTGGGCAGGAGATAGAAGGCTTGGGGACGTTGAATGGGAATGCTCCTTTGCAGTGATGAGTCTTCAGTCAAATGACTAGTGGGTGTTCATCTGTTCGTCTGTGTCTCAATGATGACTCTGAATAGGCGTCGAAGTCAAGCACAAAGGATACAACAGTCGCTCCACGGTTGAATCCAGACACCTGCTCAACCCCACCCATATCTCAACCCAGAGAGAGAGAGAGAGAGTGAGGTTACAAATCAATTTGGGCCATCATCCTCGAAGACTCTGAGGTCATTCAGTGAACATGAAAAGGGTCTGTCTGTCTTAACCACGATTTTCACAAATCAAACAAGTCAATCAACATGCTGCGCGGTCAACTGCAAAGAAATGTCCCCCACAGCCCCACAGAGAGAGGGATGGAGATGTGCCCTTAAAAGCCAAACCAAACCTACAAGCCACTAAACACCTCATCCTTCGAGGATGATTCAATCAAATTACATGGGCTTCACCGATCAGTCCCCCTGTGGGTGGGCCATCTGCTTTCGTTTCTCCTGCTGACAATAACTTAAACCGCAACACATCTTTGAGACAGTGACACGGGATGGAAGAGCGGGACGAGATAGAGAAACCACTCGTCTGTTAATCTGATTATGACAATTGATTTATAAGGATTCCCATGTGCGCATCCCACAGTCGGGCATGTTGTGTGTGTAGCAGTTGTCAAGCAACATGAAAGGGATGAGAATCAATTAATTTATTGCCCATCGGAAATCCTTTCTTTTGGTTTTTCCCCTCCCCGATCCTCCCTCTCTCTATCACGGACTGTCTTCTCTCCCATGGTTGTCGTCAATTATTTGACATCCCTGACAGGCCGATGAACATGTGATGACGACAAATATCGTGCAGCAAAATCACTGAACACTGTCAGCTGCTCCAAATTAAAGCGAAAAAAAAAGAAATCCTCTCCTTTCGGTCAGATGAGTTTCTCAAAGAGGTCTGATTTGTCGCCCATTCCAACAGGTAGCCGTATCCGCCCCTCGCACAGGTGGTGGCTGTGTGGCAGAGCGGTTTAATTTCCTTTGAAACCATTCACACGCATCAAAGGATGCAAAGGTTCGAAAATTGCCCACGAAGGATGGAAAAACACTAACAGATACCCGCTAATTTCGATGTGTGCTCATAAGTACCTTCTGTTTGTGAAGAAGAATGGATACAAAAGAGAAAAAAATCCATAATCCGAGATACACTTGTTGGGCGCCAAACCGGAGCGCAGACAGAGGAGGGAACGGGTTTACGATGTTTGCACAAGGACCTCTCTCTGCTGTGTCTCGACTCTCGATGCGATGTTATGACAGGCTGCAACGCTTCCCCAGCGGGACAGAGGGGATATTCTAGCAACTAGTAGCTGCAAGTCGTAAAATCAATCGTATGTAGTGCAATAAACTGTCTTCGTTCGCTGTCTGCTTAGGACGTTGGAGTCTCATGCGGGGTGGATCACTTGTGATGGGATTTTATAGATGTTTTTCAGTTGTTCGGCTTGTTGCGCAGTCTTTTGTTTACACATTCGCTTGGCAATAAACATTAAAAGGAAAATATGTGTATGCGCTCAGGCACCGGAAGACATTGGATTTTAAAAGATTTGTGTCTTTACGGTCATTTAGCGGATATGGCTGATTGTACTCGTATGAGGGTCCTTATAGTGGGAAACCCAAAGCGATGAAGGATACGGACAGATTGAGGAAAAGGGATTTATTGCCTGGAAACTGGTTTGTTCGAGACAAAGGGCTCGATCGGGGAGAAAATCACCACTGGATGGCAAGTTCGCCTGCAATCAGTTCCAAGATCTAAGACTTAACTGTCGACTGTGTCTTGATGAGGTGACTCAGTGTTTTAGTATTTGTCTACTGGGCTTTGTCTGAAGTATTCTGATACCAGTTCGTGCAATGCTCTAGCTAATTGAAGTAAAACTCATCTTAGGTCTTACTTTTTCCGACAACGTAACATCAACTTAAGCCAACAAACCTAACCTATTCGTCCCAGGAAGCTCCGTTTGAAAAGCAAAATATGTCAAGTTGGCATGATATGACAATGAGCCATCTGTAAGTAATTTTCAACCACTCGAGGGTATTTGCAAAAAGGCAAATAGTTTTAAAGCTTTTTTCGACCATATCCTTATGCAAACTTTGTTGGGGTTACGGAACATCTTCAAATGCCGTGGTTTTGAATTCGAATTTTAGGTGGACATATCTCTGGACTTAAGAGCGGTCTAAGTCTGAGCTAAAACTGGTCTTGTCATCAAGATCATGATGTCAAATTCACATGCGCTGCATCAGGCTACGAGATGGATGCACAGTATCTTTCAATCTGAATTCATTGCCATAAGAGCGCAGCTGAAAGACTCATGGGTATTATTGAAAGCTCAAGTTTTTTTTATCAAAAGTCTCATGGGTATTACTAAAAGCTCTGTGGATGGCCAAGCTATGCTTAAGGCTCTGCAAGGCCGAATCGAGAATGTTATACATTCCTGTTGGGGTTAAGCTGTAGCAACTGAGTATGCTTATACTGGCTTCTTGGACACAAAGGCATTCAAGGAGATGAAAAAGCTGAGCTAAGATTACAGCTAACGACTAACGGCTAACTGAGCTTGGCTACAGTAAACAGTAGTACTTAGGGCAACCAACAAAGGATGGAGCAAGACTTCTGCTGCTTCTTCCTTTTCTGCCCGTCCGGTGTGGGCTTGAGCCTCAACCAACAAGTCTCTCCAGCTGTGAGCGCCATGGCTTTCGTGAACATGTTATCCATGCGCTCTACATGGACTAGCCACCTTAGGTCTTGAGACGCTTGGCTAGACCCATGTCGTTGTGCAGCCTGTACAGTTCGTCGTTGTACATTCGTCTCCAAACATCTTTAACTTAAGCGGGACCAAATATTTAACACACAACTTTCGCTCTTCATCTGCACTTGTATTTGGTCTTTCGAAGGCAGCAGAATATGCTCTAGACTTTTGCCTTCGGCTGCATGTAGAAGAGCTACTCGCATATTCATACTAAATAAGTATCTCTAATTGCAGACTTATTTTTAAGAGGCATGGAAACCTATTCGTCTGGCTTTGCTTTCGGTTTCTGTTTAGTGCCTCATCCAGAGTCCTTTCAACGACTAAATACTTCGATTCGTCCAGAGTCCTTCAACGACTAAGATACTTCGAATCGTCTATGACGAGATTTCTAAATCTTCCGACGAGGCACGATGTTAAACGTTGTTGCTTGCTACTGCAATGACTGTGCATGCGCGTTGTCAGCGTAGGCAATTGGCTTCCATTCGATGTTTGTGCTTTAGCTGGTTGCAACAGCAGAGAAGACAGCACAACAACTTCCTTTAAATACTTTTCCTGAAACACCGTGGCCGATACTTCTGAGTGGATGATTCTGTTGGACGTTTTCGAATTTTGTTATTTGTCTCGAACCGTGTATCGCCTCGAATTAATCGACTGCTTCTGCCTTATGTGCCCTATGTGACGATCACGAAATTTTGTATTCCCAATGGACTGACTTAAAAATGAACGCAGCCTTTCACTGCTAAAGGTCCTCCTCTTCTTTAAAAAGACCTGAAAGGAGAACTTGCCTACTAACTCCACCGTACTATGGTCTTGGACCATCCAGTTCGGATCTCGGAGTCTGCCATTCGAACTTAAATCATCCAAACTCTAATATCTCTCGAACCCCGGTGTACTCAATCTCATTCTGATGGCATCGTCAAATCTGCTTCAATTCGCCTGTGTATGCACGTCCTGCCTTCATTTCTATGTCTTCTGACGGGACATTTCGTCGAGTTGGATTACACTCATTGTTTGACTGACTGAAGATTTGCAAGAGCTATGTGCGCCATTAGTCAAATCTCGGCCATATTAGAAGTCGTTGACAACAAATTCCCTTTTTGAATGCGATTTCCGCCGCGGATTAGGAAGTAATTTACCGCCCACAACGACGCTGATCCCGGATCAGGACAAATTAAACATTTTTTGCTGTCCGTCCTCAAAACCCTTCGTGAAGGGACAATGCAGAGCAGAACTTCCCTCCCGTTCCATTTCGCATCTGTTTGCATACGAGATTCGAATTGAAATCCCGTTCGCTGGCAAGTCATTGTCACCGCGTCGGACGTGGCAACTCGGACAGACGTTCAAATAGAACAGCGACCGGCCCACTCATTTGCAGTGTTTGCACAAATGTTCGATTTTCATTTCGAGTACATACACAATTGCAACACACCCTGTATGCCGGACGAGGCGCGCCCACCCCAATGGGACATATGCAGTTTTTATTATCCTTTTAAATAATTCCCAGCAAACAACGTTAAATACCCCGCAGGAACAAATGCACACGCATACACGTCGAGGGGCGAAATTAGGCAATTAAAGGATGAGCACATATGCGCGAGTTAAATGTGTCGCAGATCCTTTGTGCGAACAGACACCGCATCGCGTCGCATTGATGTACCGACTGGTCATGTGCGTCAGTGACTGAGTGTTTGTTTTCTCTTGGCTTTGTGACCTTTTGGATCGGGATTAATTTTGAATTTAATTCATCGCAGTCATCGAAGGACGATCACAAGTGTGTAGTGGTGGCGTGTATTTGTTCAGATCCTTTTGAGCGCGTGGCTTTGTTTTCGAAGAGATTTATGAACTGCGTTTGTGTTTGTTTTTGTCGCACAGATGTCACTCGGATTGTGATGGGGGAGGAGAGCAGACGATTCAAGCGCCACTTTAGCAGAGAATTGACTGCGAATTGGGCGCCCACTAGATCACGACTCGCATCCACTAACTGGAGCCACTCAAGACCCGATCTCGTCCGTTTACTTCGAAAAGTGCTGTCGAACGCAAACCGAATGGGCCCTGCACATTTTCCAAAGAATGTACATCTGCTCCTGTGCCCCCTTTCGATGTCAAGCATTCCTGCTCCTGAACCATATCGAGAATGCTGAAGTTTGCCGACCATGTCTCCAGTTCCCTTTCATCCGTCCATGTTGGATGCATCTATTCAGGCTGAGTGCCATGTTGTAGCCAGATTTCAGAATCCGTTGTAATCACCTCGACCGTCGTCGTCGTCGTCGGCCAGGAACGCAGAGCAGGGCACGTTGTAAAGTGTGCATCAGCATGACCACATTAGGACACTTCACGCTTCCGGAATTTCCTCCGAAGTCCTCAATGGGTAAACACATTGTCTTGCACATTGTAAATCGAGTCCATCCATCCGCAGCCTTCCGACAGTGGCCAACTCGGAGGCTGGCGGACTTGCGGGTGCCCTGTGCATCGGCCAGTGACCACTTCAGCTGATCCATGAGGGTTCCTGGCGATGCTTGCCGAATTCCCCAATTCACTGGGCCGCACAAATATTCGGACTCCATGCATGTCTCTGGGGCTCCACTCCAGAGTTCAGTCAGAGTTTGCTGCGTAACAGTCAAGTGGAACAATTGTCGAGGGGAAGTCTCCCTCAAGGGTTCCGTCGATGCAGTGCAGAGTGGTGGCGGAGGATACGCGTCTGCCTGCATACAGCTTGCGGTCGATTTCGCTTGGCAGGCCTCAGGATACGCTTTCGAAGGCTCGGAAGCACTCTACTGCCATCGTTTAGCGGAATGGCTCTGTCCTATCGTTCAAATCATTATCGGCAACATGGGATTGGTTGCCGTGAGTGGCGGACTGATGTGTTGGCACGTGGGGGTGGGATGTTATCCACTTGAAAATTCAATCAAATCGAATCACGTACGTAATTAAATTAATTAAATGTGTGATCAGAACGTGCGGCTTGACGAGGATGGTGGGGTGGTGGCTACGGCGGCCCACTTTGTCGGCCAAAGTACACATCATTGACTGCGAAATGTACTCTCTCTCTCTCCCCGCTCTTGGATAATTGAAAATCCTTTGTCAGTGTCACTGGCACTTGTGCGACAGTGTTCTGCAACATTGCACGAGTATCGAGTAGATCACAAAAAAGGGCCACAAAACTCCATCCCCTCATGCTAATTTCCTGCCAGACGGTTTCTCTCTATCCCTCTCTCCCTCTCCCACCTAATCAGTCAAATTTATACAATTTTTCAGGACATTAAGCAGCCTCACATATAGCCACTTGTGCACGGCAGAGCATCAGCCACCACCCTACCCGGACAACCACCGTGCAATATGCAATTACAAGAACTTTTACTGCCACCCGGTCCTCGGTGCCTTGCTCTACCGCTTCCACACTAGCTAACGTCGTCGCCCCGCAGCCCGGGTCGAGCCGGGAAGATGACGACAACGACGACGGGGACATATGGGCGAGCTAATTAATTAATTGAATGGCTGACCAGTAACTAATTTATGGTCAAAGGACAAGTCGTTTTGGTTCTTCCTTATTTTTTTCCCTTGCTCGCCGTTGTGCATAGCCCTGAGACTGAGATTCGTCATGGACACTTGTGTGCTAGAATTCATGATGTGGAATCAGCGAGGGTTGGGGGGCGGCAATGGTGCTTGTGTGTGTGGACAGGCAAATTGGGGTTCGGCTGTGATTCGAGGCGGAAATTGTGACGGCCGAGGAGAGAAATTAATTTCGTTTATGGATTCGGAGGAACGTTTCTAAGTCATTGAACACAGTAAATATGTTGATTGCATGTGTTTTGGTGTCTGCTTGCCAGCCTGGCTGTCTGTGCGTTGCTGTGTGTGTGTACTCCTTGGGCAGTCATGTCAATCCTGTCATGACATTTTGATTATGACAGGATCTGGATGGCCGACGGGAGTACAGTGGCTTGGCCAGTGACCTGGAATGCAGTGATGTTGTTGGAATAACGCGCCGCGTACTCACTGAACAGAAGACAGAAACAAATAAAAATTAAAATGATGAATCATGGCGGAGGGAGATTGATGGATGTCATTAAACTCAGAGACGGGGGTAAAATAGAATGATAGACGAGGACGAGAACGGGGACATCAGCAGTCGTGACAGGAGTAGCGATGACGAATTTGCTCATCGAAGAAGAGCATTTAAGGCGTAGTGGGGTGCTTTAACCCTGGAATGCTATACTGTGCCCCAAAAAAAAAAATATTTGGCTAATCCCAGAAGAAACTTCTATTGTAACACACGTTGCACACGTTGCACATATTTTATTGGCGCCTGATTGGCGGGAATTTTAAAAAATACTGGGTACGCAAAACGCTTTCCAGGGTTAACCGACACCCACCAGCAAACGCACTTTCTATTCTTCCATCCCTCTCTTATTGCTAGCCTCCCCAAATTATTCATCGCAATTCGCATGATAAATTGTGTACGTTTGCCTTTGAAATCAACCGTATCCCCATGAATGCTGCGAGTCCTCCAACCATGCAGCGGAAAATAAATAAAACCCACCGAGGATAATTGCCGCATGCATAAGCCATACGCACAGGACTCGCCTTGTCACGCCTGATGGCGGCCGGCGGTGGCGGGAGTGAAGGCTAAGCATGAGGGGAAGAGTGTAAAGAAAATATAATGCATTTCAATAGCTGCTGCGTGTGGCAGGCACAACGTCTTAAACGCATGAACAAATTCCACCTCAGGGGGCGGCGGCTTGAAGAAGTTTCGATAAAGCTCACCACCCCCAGCATCAAACTTCTGCTCCCCGGTCCATGGCCTTATCGGTGGCAGTGCAGGAAAGGCAAAAAATAACGAACAAGAAGAGAAGAGAAGAAAAAAGCATTTTCTTACATATTTTTTTCATTGCTGCTTAAATTGCACCCGGAGGGCGGAATGATGCGGCTGTCAGGGAGCAACTCCCCCTGTTTCGTTTTGATTGAACTTTGCACCCGAACAGCGTGTACAACTAATATTACTTAAGACCGGCGCGGCGTCGTCATCGTCGTCCCAGACGGTCGGCTGGAGCAGTGTCTGCTTGTGACGTGCAGGGAACTGCAGGAAGTCGCAATGTGTTCGGAGTTTGATATTAAACTTGAAACCAAACACCAAATGGGCTGATATTCGCAAGGACCACAACAACAACAAAAACAGCAACAAACTTTTGCAACCCCCCAGGGTTGGGGGAACGCTCTCATAAGTTGTATCGATTTCCCTTGACCATCTTCATCCCCTGAATGAATGTAAGCGATAGGGTGACCTGTTAATTGGAGCAGCAATTCCTGGTGTCGAATTCGCAATCACTTTGTGACAGCTCCTTGCGAAGATAAGCCCCCCACCCCCACCCCCACAACCAACTCTGACAATTGGTCAGTCTAAAATGTTGGTAAGTGCCCTTGCACGCAATCTTCGATTGACGTTAATGACTGCCAGACAAATAGAAGAAGTCTTCCCCGCTCACTCTTCCTGTGTCCAGTGCACACACAATTAAGACCGGTCAGGCTCAATTATTTCCATAGAGCACAGGACGAGTATTGGCAAGTCTTATCGAAGGACTGCACTGAGCCTGATTGACTTGGGACACTGTTGGACGATAATTTGTATTGTTGCCTGGATGGATTCGATTTTCCAAGTCATGGTGATGATGATGTAAGTCTCCTGTACCGCTGTGTGTTTGTGTGAGTGGACAGGAGGGTGGACTTCCTGAGAATTTGAAGAGTAAATAGTAAGAACGATGGACAGTTAATTGAATTGAAAATGTGTGCTTGCTCTCACCCGCATTTGTGGAGGGGGTTAGGGATTTGCAGAGACTGATTTAAATGCTGGGAGATAGGAAAATTGCTCCCGGAGGCAATGGCTTGTCGAAATGAAATGCTTTCCACATAATGAAAAGTTCCTTTGAGGTGGTAGTTTATTTGCCTATTTATTCACTCCCCCTCATGCTCATCGCAGATTCATCCTGGAGAATGTCTAGGAAGTAGGAATTTCTTCAGGCGACACACCCACAACCCTGAGGAGCTCTGCAACGATGACTGGCAGAATAAACTTCTTTCATTTAAGGCAACGCCATCAAGGATATCGATTTCCACTGACAACCCTGAAAAATCATCGATATCCAGGAAGTGCCACCATCGCTTCGGGGAGATGAAGAAAACAAGTTCAAAACTCACGTACACGCCACGTCGGCAATTTCCGTTTCGAAAAAGGAGGAGAAAAAATGCGCCTGCATTTTGAGGCTGACCCTCAAAAACTTCGAAACCAGACAGAAAATCGTCTGAACGTCAAGAGGAATAACTGCTGTGTGCAGGACGAGGACGTGAATAACCGCACGCAAATGACTCATCAATCAAGTATGCAGCACAAGTCGTCGTCGTCAACCGCCGCTGCCGCTGCTGTCAGGGGTAAACTAGCTCAGTTTTGCGCGTCCTCGAATCCTTGTAAGAAGCCCAAAAGGGTGTGCAGTGCCCAGACCTAGACTATTGCGCAAAATATAAAATATTCCAGACAAGTCGTCGAGTGGCAAATGATATCCTGCCACCCACTCAAAAGGGTTCGAAACTGGCAGCGAGCGCGTGCAATACCGCCGACGCTGAGGACAACAGCGGAGACATACGTGGTCGCCATGCAAGTTGAGGGATTTGCCAAACGCGATGATTTATCGAAGAAACTCATGACGGTAACCATTCACCACCCACCCTCCTCCCGATAATCATCATCACTAGCCATGACATCCCGAACAACAGAATCACTCAGTCAATCATTCGCATGTCAATCAGACGCTTTAACATTAATTTTCTTCGGCACACTGTCACAGATACGAGCTTCGGGGGTTTTCTTTTTCTGTTGCAGGAAATGCGAGAGACAAAGGAAGCCACATCCGAAACGAAGAAGGGTGACACTGCTGTGGCTGATAAAGAAACCCTGGGCCGCCCCTCCCATCCTTCCGACAAACGACATTCAAAAGTAATCTGCTAGAGATTTAATTTAGATACTAGAACCCAATTCATTATTCTCTCGGGGAAAGCCTAAACCAAACCGAACCCCATTAGTCGGCCGATCTCTGATGGTGATTCATCCGGACCAGAGCGGGCGAGTAGTTTGTGTGCGCGACGGGGGTTGCTACGAGAAGCTTGCCGCTTAGGCCATATAATGCGATTAAGGAAGGCACAATCCGAATCCGGGTCGCACAATGTTTGATTTCGTTATTTTAATTATTTTCTGTTTTTTTTTTTTTCTTCGTCTTGTGTTCCACTGAGGCGGAGAGATTTGCGGTTTACCGCGTTGCCGGGACGTTGTTCGATTCATGGTTCGTCTTCTGTTTGCATGGATCGCAAGCATCGCCATCAAAATGACATCATTCATGATCCCACTCCAGTAAGCAGCCCAGCCCCCACTCTTCGCCTCTCCAAAGTGGGCGGGTTAACATCTCCATTCCACAAACCATTCCACGGAGCTCGTGTGTACCTAAGTGACAAGCCAGCATGATTAATGACTTCAATTTCATTTGACACCCTTCGGAGGAAATTCCGATTCTCGAATCTCATTGAATTAAACAGCTTTCAGATATTTTTTACACGATGGCTCACAGGGCGGGGGAGAGGTTGAGGGAATTCTTGCCATCGCCGGATTCCCTTAACAAACTGCATCGCTAATAGAGCAAGGAATTTGCCATTCCCTCGAGTAGATTAGGACTGAAGCTGGAAATGATACGAGATGAGGAGACGGCATACATCATTTCATCCGGATGCTGGAGGAGTCGGGTGCAGGGGTGCGTATGTCCATCAGTCATCTGTGGCAAATGGATGGTGTATCCTTTTTATTTTTTTTTGCAAAATCATACTCGTCTCGTCTCTCGAACGATGAGTGGCGTCGTTATCACGCTTCGCTCATGGTCTTTTGGGTGGTCGGAGGATGTCTTAGATTTGACGGGTTTACCATTAATTAAGTGGAGTGGTTGATGTTGTGTCGTGATGGGAGCGGCGTCTTTGGTGTTTCGAAGGAATCATCTGCCGACAGACGGTGCTTAGGCCATGTGCAAGAAAAGAGTTGAGGGAACAACGAAGACAAGGGCTTCAAAGAGCACTTGAGTTTTCATAGACAAGACACTTGCTGACTGCCCGAAGGCCATTCCAAGAGAAACAACGGCGCCTGCGGGTGGCCTTATGACATGAGTCCATATGGTTTTCATATGGTCAGTCCATAGTATGGCCTTATGACGCTTTCACAATGAGAGAAAAGGCCATATGGCCTGTTACTTGGTTCAAACTCAATAAATTTTCCCTCCTCAAGGAGATATCACCAAGCTTCAAACCCACAACTCTTAGCCTTCCAATTTTCCCTCCTGAGTCTACGCAACTATTTTAACCACAAGTTGATGCGTCAATTAGGTTCTCATCTGTCCATAGCCTCCAGACTCCACTCCGCCAATTCTCCGTCATCCATTAAAGCCATCTCAAGTCGAGTGTCTCCAGCCACAGTTCACTGCGCTTATCATTTATCTCTCGTGCATTTTGGAATTTTTATTAATGGAATCCTAAGCACTCGTGAAATGCTGATTTCATGATTCTTATTATTCCTCGCATCCTCTCTCTCTCCCCCCCTCCGCCATCACCAAAGTTCGCGATCGAGACACACAGGGAGAAAGAGGAAGGTGAAAAGTCATCAGGATTTCCAGCATTTTAGGTGATGAAAACAACTGTTTGTGTCGAAATACAACACAAGTTACCCCCTGGCCAAATACTGTGCGGGGGGAGTGCTGGTTTGAGGGGTGGCCTCACCTAGGATAATAATAAGAAGCACAACAATATTGCCTGCTGGTGGTAGGATTCATTTTTTCCCTAAACAACAGCAGCCAGCAAGGAAAAAAAAATAAGGGAAATCCAACGAATTTTGTAATTTTATTTTGAACCATTATTCCCCGCACCTCCACCCCCACCAGCAACTTCACCTATCGCAACAAGAGTCATCCGCTTTGCCACTGCCACAGTTGCCTGTTTATTCTGCTGCCGCTGCTACTGCGTAAATTTTATGCAAAGTCAGCAAAAAGATTACTTATGCAAATTTAATAAGACGAAATTATAGGTTAAATAGGTTCGCTGGCGGGTCTCGAACTCTTGGCGAGCCACGCGGGAGGAACCATGTACGCGCGGATGGCGCCCGCATCGTAGGGAGACCTTCGACTGCGGCAGCATGTGATGTGATAAATTATGTATTCAATTAAATAATTATATTCTACCGGATTGGTGCGATTCTATAAACAAAATCTGTTACCTGCGAATAATGAGAAAAAATTTCGCAATTTCGCGAGAATGCGAAGGATGTGCCTTGGATTGATGTGTGTGCCGGTAGTTGGGCGGGGGAGGAGGAGGTTGAGAAGAAGCCAACGAATTGGCAAAAGCAGATGTCCGTCATTGGGGTCGAGATTAATTTTGATTTCTCAGAAGGGGTGGGAATGGATTTTGCTTTACATTCACTTTGACCTTTATCAGCCATCACCAGGGAAGACATGGGAAGGTTACTACTGCATTGTGAGAGAGGCAGGAGGAGCAAATAGGCAATGAGGGTCATAGGGTTCGCGGGTTGTGTCCTCTCCTCCATTCATATTCCTCGCAGAGTTCGCTTGCCGAGTTTTCCTTTCGAAAGGCACACCGAATGGACATTGCCGACTTGCGTATCCTTCCGCTATAGTCACACCTAGCAGACTGGAAAGGTACGAGTTGTAGAACACGACGTTGATCCTTCGAGCCAGGTTGTAGAGGCAGATAGACTTTTTGACTTGCGTTAAATTGGAGCTATCGCCCTTTTCGGTTTGGACTAAATGGTTAACGGTGGATCGATTCAAGCGTGACAAGCTAGAATTCCTAGACTGCCCACACACTGTATCCTCACAATAGCTCATCTCTTTGCAAATTTTCAAACGGCTCAGAAGTCCTTGAACCGAACTGCATGGTGCTTCAAGTTTCATATAGCGCGTTGTAATATAGATGGATAAATTTCGGAATCAGCGAAACACAAGCTTCTAGGTGGTAGACAAGGACCTGTGGTTCTTGTCGCCCGGTGTGATACCACCACATCTCGCTATAAGCTCTGAAAGTCGTCAAGACTATATTTCAGAGTTTGGCGGATGGGCCGGTTAGAATGCAGGTATTTTTTTCTTGCTGGTCATATTGTATACCTGAATGTTTGCTCCTATCTTACAAACGGCGAATCGGATCAAGTGTAGTATGAGACGGATTTTTTTAGATAGGTTTAATCTTTCAGCATTGTTTGAGACTCGAAAGAGGTGGAGCCGTGAATTATGAATTTGGTCGTGTCGGGAATTGAGCCTTGAATGCTCAGCCCAGAATTGTAAATACAACGACTAAGCCGTTTTTATAAGCGCACTAAAATGTCTTAGTAGTTGTGTCTCAAATTATTGTGTCTTCCAAGATTCAATCCAAAAAAATCCATTAAACAGCTTATAGCCCCAAACTTGGCACCACCTAACCCACTTCATGCCACGCCTAGATAACAACTCCTCTCAAACACTCTGTGAAAATGTCAAACACCATCAAATTAAAATGGCATGAAAAAATCATTCGCATTCAGTCTGAAAAATTAAAATTTGTTCCCCGAAATCCCAATTTAGCATATCAACCTCATAACCCTGCATAATTCCCACACTTCAAATTACTTCGCGTTGTGTTATAATTTTGAATATCCTCTCATTTGGAGTTAATATCCCACCACCACCAGGTGGGCGCTCATGTATGTACC
>OZ035874.1:1200000-1634113 GCA_964034865.1 Eristalis intricaria | reverse complement strand
AATTGAACTTCCGACGACGACGCTGCGGCTAAGACACACAGCAAACCACACGACAACGACAACGACAACGACGACGACTCCGTCCACGGTTAGCTGATCGATCGATTAACATCGCCGAAGTTCGGCGGATTCGAGTTCAATTTCGGACTCAAATTCAAGCCCTGACTTGAATTGGTGTTAGTTATATAACACCTGGAATGAATGGCATTTTAATGACATGACAGCGGGGGCCAACTGCCGACCGAACGGCAGAGAGGCAGGAAATTAGATCACGAAGTGTGACGAGGAAGGGATTCCGATGTTTTCACCGAACACATCATCTTCGGTGAGTGAAGCAGCAGCAATCTGAAACTGGTTTTGTGTGGGAAATCCAAGAATCATCATCGCCAACGGCAGCGGCAGCGGCAGCAGCAGTCGGCTCAATCACTTTCGATTTCGATGCAAGCCGCAGTGTAGTGTCATCAAATGCTCGAACGAACGAACGAACGGAAGCGAGCGCGGCGGGGGATTAGATCTTCGTCGGCATGCCAAAAAGTCTTCTATTTCGACTTCCATGCTTCGGCTGTGTCTCTGTCTCTGATGATCGTGTCTTTTGCACCAACAAACAGACGACGACGACGACGACGAGTAAACCTCAGTCAGTCAGTTCGTGGCTTGGGAAACTAGGTCGCAGCTTTATTAGCATCCGAGTGTGGATGCCGTGGTGGAGAGCGTATCTTTCATTTCTTTTTCTCTTTTTTCTGCTTTTTTTTGCTGCTTTTTGTCCCGTTTTTTGTTTTTCTGTTCTTCGATTGATCGTTTGGGTGCTTTGGCGAGGTTGTGTTCTGCTGCCGCTGCGCCGCCGTGCCCCACTCTGCCCGTCGGCTGGACGGACAGGGTATTGTTATTAGCAGATGTGGGACTTTCTGGAAACGAACCGATGACGATCTGTGAGTTTGCTTCTCGCCACACAAGAGCACCACACCATAATGAGGTTTTCCTCCGGTTCGCCACAGATTTTCGCTAGGGTTTTGGCATCCTTTGTGCTCCGTGACACCGTCGACATGTTCTTTTTCGTCGGATAGATGGTTAGACGATTGCGCAACAAGATTTCCTACGAGGCGGTTGCGGATGGATGAAAAGAATGGCGCACAGAGAGAACCTACAGTTGATGGTGCTGCCTTGCTGCCTTGCTATCTGCGATCTTTATGGAAGTTGAATGGTTATTGGTTTTATTGCAGATCGTTAGTGAAGGGTCTCTGCTTTGTTGCAAAGGAATTTTCGAAATTGAATCTTATAAGGAGCGACAGACAAGGGATTGCGAAATGCGCCGCTAAGGTGATCCCTTTTGTTGCGACATTTGATCGCATTTCAAAGTGATCAAGTGCACGATCTAAGCCACTGATCATGACAATCACTCGAATCTCGAATTGGGTCAGCCAACAGTCATTGGCTTGGCATTTTTTTTTTTTGCTGGCTTAATTCCCATGCGATCGTCTCTAAGCTGAGTTGAGCGAATGCTTTTTTTTTCTTTTCATTTCTTTTCTTTCTTTCTTTTCATTTCTTTGTGCTTTTGCTGAGCAGCTTTTGCAGCCGTTGTTAGACCGAGAGTGAGTGTGATCGTGTCACAAGACGATCGAAAGTAAAAGTCGAAGTCCAAGGTCGATAGGATGACGATGATGGTCGCGACCGCGATGCCGATGGATGATTGAGTTGAATAGCGTGAGTGGATGTTGTTCAGTTTCACTTCACCATCTGTCAAATATGACAGCCGACTGGCTACCGACTTGTCAAAAGTGATCGTAACATCTTCATTTTTTTTTTTTATTTTTCTCTTCTGATTATCAGATCTTACATGACCAGCAGGGGGCGGTCAGGCACGGAGAATAGGAGGAGGAGGAGGAGGAAAAAAAAAGTGAAAGGGCTAGGCGTTGACACAAAAAACGAACCAAATGCTAATTCGCTCGTGACATAAATTCCCTCCTATCTGTCAGTTCGATTGTACGACTGCGGTGATATCCGAATAATAGCTCACCACTACCACCACCACCATCATCACCAGCAGCACAACGAAAGTGAAAAGAGGGCCAGGCCAGGCCAGGCTGTGAGCTAGACACTAATATCTTTGATTCGAATCTGTGGGGCACTTTTGTGGGCCACTATTCATTTGGTGACTTCGAATTGGTCCGTGTGTCTCTTACGTGTCTTCTTTTGTTGTGTGTTCTCTCTTTCGTTCGATTTTCAATTCAATCGGCCTTGAAAGTGAAAAGATGTCACACTTTCGCTTTTCGATTACGCTTTGGATTGAGATCAGGCTTTGCTACCTGAATCGGTAATGCCGTGCTATGCCAAGCTAAGGCACGGTGCGACTCTGACTCTACCAACGACGACGTGACTAGGCAAATTTTCTTCTTCTTGCCGTTGGTCAGTGCGCCGATGAGGGGGTGGGTGTGGGATCAACACATACACGGAGGTAGGCTTCAAAAAAGAAGAAACAAAAAATGTTTAGTGAGTCGTGCTATGTCAATTAAAGCATGGCGGAGTGGCGATACAATCGCAGTCTTAGACTTTATCGCGCGATACATGTTCGAACTACAAATGGGTCTGTAATGCGCTGCGGCACGCTGCTGCTACTTCGGATGGTTTATGATTTCAACTGCAGTCAGTGTGCGTGTGTGTGTGTGGCATTTTAATTGGCCTGGCAAGAGAGAAACATTACTTTTATTTTTCGGTAGTCCACGAATGGTTGTGGACACGTCCCAATTTTTGTGGTTTAAGATGCCACCGCTGCGATACCAAATGTGGGTCTCGATGGGCGATTTTGATCAAAACAATGCTTGGGCTAAGTTTTGGGCTAGAAAATGAATGTGTTACATGTGTCGTGTGTGCGTTGTGTGTGCGCTTGTCGCAGTTCCGGGTTAAGGGTGGGAGAGATGGATGGACGGATGTGTGATGAAATTCGTCAGAGGTTGGTGTTGACGGTGGGTTTTACAAATCGATCGATTATGTGAAAAACATGACTAGATGGCATTCTTTTGATGTGATCTAACCTCCTTTCGCTTGTGCGCTGCAGTCTTGTCGATCTGGATTTAGTGGAGACTTAGGGCGGATTAGGATAGATTTAACGCAAGCCACCTCTCTACCTGGATCTAGAAACAGGAGCAGTAAGGGGAACAATCCGACTTGAAGAAAGGATTGGATGCAGTCTTGTCGAAGAGGATCTGGTCGAGATTTAGGTAGGATTGTGGAAACTTTCCACAGAGTGACTAAAAGTAGACATCCCCCAGATGATCGTTTGGGAAAACATTACCCAAAACGAAGCAGGTCTTCGACTTTCAAACCAAATGACTCATGCGAAACCTCTGCAAATTTTTGCGGCGCGCAGATCACAGATCAATCATCCCGTTCGCTTCGTGGAATTCCCCTTTGAATTTCATCACTCCCCGGAATTCGATCTCAATCTCAACCCCAGATCACCTCGAATACCCCATCACCTCCTCGGCACCAGTAAAAGGACCGTGCGCAATCAACGCCGTACGTGATTTTGGTACTCAACTGTTTTTCTTTTTTTTTGTCCATTCTTCTCTTCAAATTGAAGTTCCGCAGCTGCTTCCACTGCACACACACACGCAACAAAAAACGAAACGACCCCAGTTCAACTTCAAGATCCGGCATTTATCTCCTCGATCAAACAGCTACGTCATCGGGCATTACAAGTTTTATCCCACACACCGCATGCACTGTGCACCACCGCGCAGCGTAGATCAGCTGACTCTGATCACTCTGACTCGCTCGCTCCAAAAAGCGCGGGAATTCATTCGATTGCCCAGCGCAGCAAACCAACCACAAGCTCGGCATCGCACAAAACATCGGTCTAAGCGTCCGTCGTCGTCGTCGTCGCGTCCATCAAAAGAAGGCGACTAAACCACAGCTTGGTGGAAGCGCACCCTACCGTCGCGTCGCGTCGCGTCGTGTCGTGTCGTGGTGTGAATTGTCTTGCCTCCTTTTTGTCCCGTCTCTTGGGATTCCTTCATTCAACACTCACTCACTCACTCGCTAACGTTTTGACGTGACGACGACGACGGCATAAAGTTTTTGTTGTTGTTGCTTCTGGCCATTGTTGTTGTCTCTCCTCTTGGCCCGTCGTCTTTTGCGTCTTCTCCACGGCTTCGTGTTGTGTTTTCACTTTCTATAAAAAACCAACTAAATCGACACGGTGACCCAGTTTACGCTCTGAAGTTGTCGGAGTCTTGATTTGTTTCTTTTTTGTTTTTCTTGCCTTCTCTTCTCTTCGCTGTTCGTTGTGTCTTGATGTTGCTGTTGTTGGTGTTGTATCTTTGGACAGAGCAGCTGCATGTTTGCTGCTGGCATCTAATGTATCTAACTCTGAGTAGCGCTGGCTTCTTTTGCCGTGTGGCGTTTGTTATTGTAACGAGTTTCGAGTTTCTTGTTTAGATGTGTGTCATAAACGTGGTTATTTCAACAGTGGGGATGAGAAGTTTGGTAACACTACTTCAAATATGAGGCACGGATGGATTTGTGAAGTTTTACTGACAAGCTAGCCATTTCTCTCCACATTAATCAACAGGTTGAATCTTCGTCCTAAAAATAAATATATCTTGTTTTTTAAAATACAGTCAAACTTCTGTAATTCGGACATCCTTAAGTCGATTAAAAATTTGTTTAATGTTTTAGACTTAAATTCCCATATTTTACATTTCAAAACTCGAACACAACATCTGTTCCCGTGACTAAACGTCTTGCATGACTGAAACTCTAAAACTTAATATGATTTTTCAAATATCATTCCTGTCACAAAACTTTCCACCCCCACTGTCCTCTATAAACTTCAACCCAATCATCACACTTGTGTAGGTGACTGTGCGGGGGAGGGAGGCAAGGAGGGATGGTCTATGGAAGACGATGACGATGAACACGATGCGGTACGGCTCATCGTTTCAGTTTGACGAGTGCAAGTCGGATTTTCCTCTTCCTCCACGCTGATCGTTTTGTTTTTCCTCAAAAGCTCAATTGACTGTGTGCCCATGTGTGTGTGTGCGTGTTGTGGAGTATCTTTGCGCGCGAATGGAATGAAAATGAAAAACTGTTGCATAATAATTTTTGAAGATACAGAGTACTCTTTTCCCTTTCATTTGTTTATTCGTGCACCGCAAGGGTGACGATGACTAGACTGCGTTGCTGATGATAGTGGTGGTGATTTTGGGGAGATTTAAGACCGATTTAGACTCTAGACACAACAGAAACACACTTCATTGAGACTGGCATGGGGTTGGATGACTCAGGATGACTCAGGATTTCGGAAAAGATTTGAGTCGTATTTAGAGTCGATTTCGAGGAAACTTCCATCTCCAACCAACAAATTAACTCAAACCGCAAGTGAAAAGACCCAAATTTCAAGGCTTACAAAACGTGACTTAAAGAAACTTTACCCCAACTCAGTCCTGTCGATGCCAGCGATCAGGATTAAACGAGATTTTAGTCGAATTTAGAGTCGAATTCCAGGAAACTCAATATGACATAGTTCCACCTCCAACCAGAGGCATCAGATTGACTGCAAAGACATGTAAACAAAAACAAACAAACTCTCATCGATGATATAGACTAGGACTTAAGTGAGATTTAAGTTGAATTTAGACTCGTTTTTGAGGAAAATGGATGGGACCTGCCTCCATTTCCCTCTAGACCCAGTAAAGTGACTAGAAACATATCCGAACCGCCCAAACTCAGCTTAGATTGACCTAAAGACGATTGGATGCAGTTCCTACCTACAGTCGAACTTAGAGTTGAATTCGAGGAAACTCAATAGAGCATCCCTCTTCCAACAAACCAGCTTAAACCACAAGTGAACAGATCAAAAGTATACAAAGACCGACTCCGAACGGAGAATCTCGTGGAAGGGGAATAACAGTAAGCCATTGAACCCGGTGACTGCAATTTGCATCGAATGCAGTTTAATTGACTAAAGTAATTACGCTTTTCGCGCTTGGTGGCCAGATCTCGTTCGCAGTTTGCTTTTGTATTCGTACTCGTCGTCGTCGTCGCCGTCGTTGTCGGCGAATCGGTGGTTGTGGAAGGTCAATTCGCTGAATTTGGATTTCTTTGTTTCGAATTTCGTTTGAAGTTGAATGGATATACGTGCAAAGGGGCACGTGGGGCCACTGCATTGGGTGGTGAATCGGTTTATATACTATTTTTGTCTGTCACCCGAGATGCAGCCGCGAATAGTTAGCGTCAGACAAACCTCTAAAGCCTCTGATTGTGTAGCAAGTCCACAGCAATTCCCAATTTTCCAAGGTAACGTCAAAACCCGCTTCGTCCGCCATCGCCATCGCCATCGTCGTCGTTGTCCTCGCCATCACCGTCCATTAAATAATGAATTTCCCGAGGAATGTGAATTGTGGCAAATTGTATCTGCGAACGACTCAACCAATTCACAAGATTAACACCTTCATCTGAATGCACCACTCCTCCAACCCATTCCATCCCATTCTCATTTATCCTCTTCGTATCTTTGTGTCCATCGGCCAATGGAGACTTCTCACATCTCGGCTGTGCCGGGCACAGCTGCTGGCCGTACGGCTGCCTGCCCGGTCGACTGAGTGGCACTTTGGTGGTGCCTTTGTTATGCATTTTCTAAAAAAGACGACAGACCCAGCGCAGCCACCACACCGACGGCGAGAGGAATAATCGCAAAATGAAGGAAAAACCAAAACCAATCAACCTAATACGAGAGTGATTATAATTTTCCAAGCCTTGCCGCGTTGAGATTTCGCAAATCTGCTGCCGACAACCAAGACTACGACGACGACGAAGGCGGCAACAGCGATGATGATGATGATGATGATGATGGCGATGGTTAGGTGGAGCCAAAGTCGCTCGGGGATACAAGTAATCGGGGCAATACATCTTCTAGTTTCGGTCCATTGGAGCACAAGGACTTTGCAGTCGCAAAAATGCTAAGCAGACACCCGACGACTGAGTGTACGAACTACTGTTCCAGATACATGCGGTGAGTAGAAGACGACGACCGCAGGCAAGCACGAACATGTGATGGTTATGATTGGGAACGTCGCTCGCTCGGTCGGTGGGCCACCTTCCCATATGCACACTCATGACTAATTAACAGCTCGACTAATGCAAACACAATTCCTTGCATAACGTGCGCCAATTTCCATCAGCTCCGCCATCAAGCATCATCTACCATCTGCAAGAGAGATCCATGTGACTTGTCGGGGTGATCGCGTTTTCTTGCGGCACACGAAAGGCCATCGCGGTGGCAGATTGCATCCGAGGGATGCAAATATGAGTGCTCTACTCTGCGCTGAGATTGTCTAAATTTCAGAATTCTACGGTCGATCACACGGGAAGAGGCGTCCATTGCGCCATCGCCCACCCGTCTCAGAGGCGATCGCATTTCCTTCCTGCGCGCACCGCTCGTTCATCGAAGGGAAAAATTAGTCCCTCAGACAGACATACAATTGCAACTCGTGCGATTGTATCTGTTTGGCAGTTCTGCGTATTCAGACACGTATAATTTTGTGCGCCTATTGTTCGGTGGTAGAGTGCGTCTTTTGCAATCCAAGATTGGCTGCTTGGTTGGCGGTTGAATGACTGAGGTTTTTTGAATGGCTGATGATGGTGTTGGCGATGATGGTGGTGGTGTGGTGGTGGCGCGGTTTGTGATTGAATTATTGGAGTAGAACCGCATGCAATCGCGCTGAATACGGTCGTTACTCTTTGGCGTTGCATTCTCTTCTCCATCATCTCACTTTCGGTTGCTTGAGATTGAGCTTTTGATTGTTGCCTCGAGTCATTGGTGGACTGTTGTGATTGATTGTTGGGTAGAGTGACAGGGCAGCAGGCTGGGCCTTCACAATGAGGCTTCTTCTAGTCGGCACGATCACTTGATGGCCGCGAGATACTCCATGCCTATCGAGGGGACTCTTGGTCTATGAATTTCCCACTCTAGTTAGGGATGATAAACAGGATGGCCTTAAGCCAACAAGCCTCTTCAACTAGCATGATCACTGGCGATCTTAACGATCCAAGCGTTGAGGAGTCAAACAGGGCACTCTTGTTCTTTGAGCCTCTGATCCTCTCAAAAATCGTCTCCTTAACGGCTCGCTCTAGTTTGGGATGGACAAGGTTGAAATCAGGCCTCGTCAGATGGCACGATCACTGACTTTGAAAATTTAAATTAGGCACTCTTTTTCACTGAGCTTGGGCTATGTCCTCCCACAATCTGGACAACGACAGGAAGGCTTGTCGTTGAGTTCGATGGGAGGTCTATGGTCTATGGGTGCCCTGACGATCTTGTTGGTCGATCTTTGAGTTTCCCTTCGGGTAGTCGTTGAGTTCCACAGGAGGTCTATGGCCTATGGGTGCCCTGACGATCATACCGTGACATTGGTGAATTTAAGCGATCTTGTTGGTCGAACTTCGAGTTTCCCCTTCGGGTTGGGGTTAGAATATACCCGAGGTAAGGCATGCCTGTCGTAAGAGGCGACTAAAATCCATGAAAAAGCCAAGCTAGAGCTTTTGGTTTAGGGTACATCTCCACACTTAAAGCTCGAACTAATCTAATTACGTGATCTTGTGCCTTTGAGTTTGTTGGCTGACTTGTGTGTCTTCATTTGAATTGTGTTACAATTCGGGGCAGACATGGACCTCAGGCACCTTCTCCAAAGTCGCGAAGGCGCAGCCCACCTGCTCCTTCTCATCCACGTTCAGTGATCGTACGCTCGATGAGTCCAAAGACTTCTTCCATCCGCTTGTGAAGTTTGTCATGCATTTGTGTCGTAGATCACTAGCCTCTATTATTCGATCACCAATTTTCACCCTTTTTGTGTGTGGCGGTACAACTCGGGACAGACCTGGACTTCGGTCAGTAACCATCTCCAACAGATCTCTGAACAGCTGCTTCTTCTTTTCCACGATCAGTGATCGCTCGCAGATCTGTTTTCTAGATCAGCTCAAGCCTTTCCTTTCTTTGTTTCGAATTTCGTTTCAAGTTGAATGGATATACGTGCAAAGGGGCACGTGGGGCCACTGCATTGGGTGGTGAATCTTGTGTGTGGCGCTACAACTCGGGACAGACCTGGACTTCGGTCAGTAACCATCTCCAACAGATCTCTGAACAGCTGCTTCTTTTTTTCCACGATCAGTGATCGCACGCAGATCTGTTTTCTAGATCGGCTCAAGCCTTTCCTCATCTGCTTCCTCTGCCTCTGCACAGTATATATGACGATCGTTGTCTCGTATAAAGTCGGCTTGATTCTTCAAGAGAGGACGTCTATTGCCAAGCCTTGGCTACTGCGAAGTTGAAGAAGACACTTGTTCAAGCCGTCAATTTTGCACGTTCTTGTTCTCCGGCAGTTGCTTCCTTCCCATTGCTAGCAAGTCCCTTATGGACCCCCCCCCCCCAGGAATAATGGTGTCGTCTGCTGTCAGCCCGCTGAATGCACAGGGGCTTTTTTCTGTTCTTTGCGATCCTCAACCACAGACGACACCATGAGTTCTGGAGGTACTCCTTTCTTCGGGATCGTCAATGAAGGATGGCTCCCCTCTCTTGTGCATTGCAGCCTTCGTTAGGTTATGTCGCTTCCGCCCGTGAGAATGCCATGCCTTGATACTACAATTTGGACACGACTGGACGGGTTTTGAGGCTCTCACGTCTCATCAAGGTCTGCTCTCAGATTATCCCTTCTATTCCGTCTTCAGTCCTCTCTTTGAGTCCACAATCTGCACAAGGGCATGTCATGTTGCTTTCAAGCTCCCTCTCCTCTATCGACTGCTTCCAATGAAGTGCCTTCATCCCCAGATGCCTTTTCAAAACCGTTCCTTTCGTTCCACTTCTCAGCACGATTCGCCGAACACTTTCACTTATCCGCTTCAAATTCCATAATTCACTCGCGCACCAGAAAATATTTACGATCATCGGCATCGACATCCTTTCCCTTAACTTGATCGATGCATCTGCCTCTCTAGCCGCATTCGATTTTGGTAATTGACGAGTCACGACTCGCGCTGGCGGGCAGACTTCTCGAGAATTTGGAATAGACTTTGACACATGACAGTGCTCGTGTCCTGTCCCAAGTGACAAATGTGGCAAAACCAATGAATAACGACCTCACGACAAATGCCCAAAAGAAGCTTGGAGTCTCAAGAGAGAGAGAGAGAGAGAGTTCATCGACTGATGCGATACAACACAGTCCGGACCATGGACCATGGGAAAACAAAAGCTGAGTCGACTGCGACTCTTATCATGTAACAAAACAAAGTCTCGCAGAGTTGTTGTCAATCGTCGTTCGTTGGTGGTTCATTAGTCGCATGCAATCACTGTGCGTTACTTAAACTCAGCAAATTGCCAACTTGAACTGTACCCAACCCAGGAGGGTTGACAAGACTCCGCGCTGTTGTTTGCTTTTGTTAACTACCGGCCTTTAACCCACACTCGACCACTTAGTGGTCAGCAGCGACAACAGCAGCAACTTTACATAACCAGCGCGGCGATGCGGCGCGATACAGAAACAAACACAGGCCAAAAAATAAAAAAAAAAATGAGAAAGAAACGACGCGACGTATGACGTATGGCATCTGCGCGTCTATTCGCTGGATCGGCGGACGTGCACCGATGTGGTACCGTTTTGCGTGTGCGGTCACTTACGTTCATACTTGCGGCTCGTAAAATTATGAGAAGCTAGCGGTATAAAAGTTGTTAATATCGTTTATTACAACCCATTTGGTTGGTTCTTCTTCTTCTCCTTCTCTGGACTGGTCTGAAACTGTCGCGTTAATAGATCTGGATTTCGTCGTCTGTCAGCGGCGCGGCGGTGGGTTGAAGGTTGCTCCTGTCCTTTTGTCATAATTGCGGCCGTTATGTTGATGATGAATGGCGGCGAGCACTTCCTGTTAGATTCCAAGAAAATCTACGACAGTTTAGTAGGCCAAGTGAGATGTCACACACAGGCGGTCATCATCTAAGCTGACAGCTGACAAGCCGAACTCGAAGTTGTCGCCGCACACGAAAGGTGCGGCGGCGCGCGGCTGCTGCAGCAGCAGCAACAGCAACAGCAACAGACATGAATTGTCTCACTCGGGAAGTTTGTTTTTCTCACTTGAGTCGGCGCGGTGCAGGGGGCGGAGGCATAGGCCACCGACTGCGAGCGTCACGAGAGAGTGTGTGACATAGAAACTTCGAACCCAGCCAGAGTCACAACAAAGAATCGAATTATTGAAGGCAACCCCAAGCGAGAGTGTAGCCAACTCCTCGGAGTACAGGTCGTCCTCGTCGTTTGTTGCGCATGCCTGCCAGCCTGCCAGCCAACCAGGCCAGCTGAGCTGGGAGTTGTGCACATAAAAGACAAACCGGTGCGCGCTCTAGCTAGTTCCACAACTGACCTAGTTTCCTCTCGCCAACGAAGACTGCGATGGCGATGGCGTCGACGACGACAACGATGCACACAGGCAGGCATCGCGACTTGAATCTTGTCCCCCAGTGCACTATGCAAAGCTAGATGCGTATACATGCCCGTAGATATGGAGATTTGCCCACTCTCGGTTTCGTTTCTTGTGGAAGTGTGCTGCGTCTCTCTGCCTGTCTCCCTCTGGCGTGGTCTCAGATTCGCGCGCACACACACACACCGGGTAGCTCCCCATCGATGGGAGTAGGTAAGTGCATCGTGGTGCACATGGCGGATATATCGTGTATCGCTGTGTGTGATCGGAGGAAAAAACCAGAAAAACAGATACCTTGCCCCAAACAAAGGCTGGCTGGCTGGTTGGTTGGCTGACAGCCATCCCGTGTGTGCCATCATCGGCGTTTGCCTAAGACTAGCAGCAGCAGCTTCTACAAGATCGTCGACCTGTGGGTTGCGTAACCTTAAGAATTCTCCATCGTCTCTTGTGGTTGGCACTACACGCCTCTCGTCGTTGCTGATGCATGATGGATGCGAAAGCGAACGCTGCCACTGACTCTGCACACATAGGAGGCACGACGAACTGGGCCACTGAACCTAGGCTACCTTCCGGCCAGAGTATGGACAGCTTCATTTCTTGTCCATTTCTAAGTAAGTCTTTCAGTTTTTCTTCGATTGTCGTCGTGGGACTTCCTGTCGTTGTCGCTCATCACGTATGACGATGGGGGGGTTTTATGGACATGACCTGGTGGCCAGATTTTTTGAAGCTTCTTTTTTGTTTTTAATCTCTTAGCGGCATCAGTCCGTTAGAGTTCAGCTTTGAAGAAGCAATGAAAATCCTCCCGTCATCCAGCGAGGCGGGTCATTGCTCCAAACCACAAGAATCAGAATCAGAAGTCGAAGCCATGAGCTGAGGGCAAGAACTGCGAGCAAGCGCTGAAGACAGGCACGGAGGGCAAGAACCTCTTAAGTAGACCGGTCCGACAGAGACGGGGTTTCTTGGTAATTCCTCGTCATCGTCATCGTCGTCGTGGTTATATTCTGTGTGACAGCGGAGCAGCGGAGGTTTGCACTTTGTGCTTCCAGCTGCCATGCGGGGGTCAACACTGAGGACCGTCAAATGCACAACGATGACAGCGATGAGATGTGCGCGGACCACACGGACGATGTGATTCTGAGAGAGTAATGGACAGAGATTGTATCGGCTGTCGGTGGATTGCACTTTAATTAGGATGCTGTGCAGCAGATGATGATGTCCGTGGGGCAATAAACTGCTGTGTGGACGGTGGGATTGACTGGCGGAAGTGCTGCATTAGCTGTGGAGAGCTGTGATTTGCATTCGAGTCATTGTCCTGTGTGGGCCGTGATGGTCTGGAACCGATGCACTCTCTTTTTGCACTCTCTTGCCCAATCCACGTCATTCCGGCCATTTGGAGCAACTCTTCTCTAATCGAACTCTATCTCCTCTTGTCGTCTCTCACGACGTAATCTTCATTGCTGAAGCATCTAAGGAATGTCTGTGTTACTCGATCAGGCAGACAGACATGCGCTCATCACCATCATCGTACAGCGCCACGATCGGCCACGATCAGATCGTTATCACATACCAAGCCAACGTCGCATAACGTTATGTAATCTATTCTTCGTCTACCAAGCCGTCTGCCACACCGCATGCCTCACACACACATACAGACTCGCTCGCTAGCTCGCTCCAGTTGACCATCATAGCATAGGCGCTGCACTCGGTCTTAGGTAACCACGATGGCCAGCACCACGTCACATCACACATCATGTGCATTTCCGCTGATAGAACATTGCCCCTGCTGCGGTAGAACCAACTGATCTGCGATCGGCGAGTCTAAGTGCAGTCGTTCCGGGATATTGAGCCCAAAGTCTTGGTGCAGCGCGTCTTTTGCGGGTCTCTTTACTCTTTACCATCCACCACCAGCACCACACAGAGGATGGCTTTGCCACTGCTTCTGCTGGCACTAGCTGACGCTGCTGTTGTTGCGCCGCCTTAGCTGCTGCTTCGGCGACTTCAGCTTTTGCTGGTCTGCACAGGCAAAGCTATAGCCACTGTCTTTGTTAAGGTGGATGGAAATTTAGGTCAAACATTATTTAAATGGACAAACGAGCGCGCTGGTACGCCGTGCGATGCCGTATATACACACTCCAGCCGATTGGTGGCCAGCCGAGAGGGGCAGCGGCATGCAGCGGGACAGCGCGCGTTCGCTTGCTATGATATAATCGGCGACGTCTCTCCGCTTAAAGTCAAATGTTGCGCAACATCCACAATAGCGTAGCCGCTGCCGAAGAAAGCTAAAGTCAGCCATCGCGTTCGGTCAAGCGCGAGGGGTGGAGTGGGGGGGTTGAAAGAGGGGCTGCCGGGTGTGTGCTAGACAAGAGACGGACAAGAAACTTCGTTTGGTCACCGCGACTGTCCAGTTCTCTCTCTGGTCGATGGATGGTCTTAGATGGTCTTTGGTATGTGCGCGCCATATCGATCATATGCATGTGGTTGCTGCAGCAGGCTGCACTAGACGAGCGAGCGTTGAGGAGGAGCACGACAGGTGATGAATGCTTAGAGGTTTTCCTCTTCTTGGCTTCTTGGGTGTGGCGCTCGATGCTGGAGTGGTGGTGGTTGCTTGGTTGGTGGCGACTTCAGCCAGGCGGCATGCTCGCACCACTAGCCCGCGGTCAATTTATTAACCACACCGCGACAGATAACTCAGGGAATTGTGTGTTCGAGAAATGAAAAGAAGGAAAAAGTCTCGACAAGTCTCTTTTGGGCCAATTGCTCATCGGAGCGTGGCGTTCAACTCGCCCGCCCGGGTTTTGCTTTCGGAACCGAAAATGAAACCGAAATCGAAATCTATGATGGTGGGTGCATACTTCATCGGTTCCGTCGTCTTAGTCGGCGTCGTCGTCGTCGTCGTCGTCGTAGTTGACTTCGTTCAAAATCCACGATCGCCACGACTGTGGTGCCGATGGTGGTGGTGCAGGCACAGTCTGTGCACTTAGTGGAAGTCTCGAGTGGATAGGGTTTCATTTGTCTTCCTCTCTTTGCGGCCGTGTGTTCGGCTGCCGTTGGTTTGGGTTCGTTGGTTTTGCTGAGGTTCCACACACAATCGTGTGGTGGATTGCAAAAGAGTTCCTTTCGGTACTCTTGACTTGGATCTAATCCATTCGTGCAAGCGGTGCAAATGGTTTTTGCCGGTGCCGCTGCTACTTCTAGTGGTGGTCCGAAGGGGGTTTGCTTTATGGGATGCAAAGGAATTTCCGTGAAGTGGAAAATTAGATTCGGTTATCGCGGTGGAAATTAATGAAAGTGTCTATCTTTGCTTCAAAGTCTGCAAGTGGGAGGAGGGACTGGAGGTTGACACATTTTCGCCTTCGAATGAACCAAAGCGATAAGCATGCGCTGACGGATTGGTTTGGGTTACGAAACGGGGGGAATGGCAATGGCAATCCTTCCGGAATTAAGAAATTAATCTTCAGATGGGGTTTCCTTCAAGTTTCTCTTTTCAACGATTGATTTTGCTCTCAAGTGTGATGCCCACCACTGTCCTTGGCGGGTTCAAATTTAAGTCAAAAATGCATGAAAAAGATAAGCGACTTTTTTCCTTAGTTTCTTTAAGAATCAAAAAGAAAATCTAGATATGTAATTGTGACCAAGATTCGTCCATTCCTTGCTTCTCTTTTCAAAAATGAGGGGCGCTGTTCAATTTCTTTCAAAACTCGATCCTTTCGACCCCCAGAATCCAAATCTTCAATAAAAATGACAAGCGCCATCTAGTTCCCGCTTAACAAATCTCAATAGCAAGGACATCAATCAAAAATGGATTCCACTATCTCCCTTTTTTGTGTACCCTCCTTCGACAATCGCAAAATCAAAAATACCCCACAAACAATTTTGTAATCCATCTCATGCCGCGCACTGATCGTTGCCATCGTCTGCAGCCAGCCTCCCCACCCAACTTCAATTCATCACTCCTTCATGAGTGTCCCCATTTTCATTGTCTCCCAACTTCCAAGTGCCTGACAATCAACAGAAAATAAACAAACAGCAAGTCCACACAACACAACCAAACCAGTCCCTTGACGATCACCACCAATCATCAGCAGCACCGATCGCCGATCGCCATCGAACCACATCAACCCACAACCCATAGCCCACCTCAGCTCTCCTCCATTCAATCGAGACAAACACCGATCGACCGATCGACCGACACGGAGCACGACACGGACCCACCACCCAAAATCATCGAGTTATAAATACTTTTTCCTGATCTTCAACGCTGCGATCGCTCCTCTCACGGTGAGTGAGTGAGTGAGTGGCTCTCTGCATTCGGATCTGATTTGTTTCTATTTTTATGAACTTGCACTATCGCCTATCCTCTGTGTAGGCCTCTGCTGTTTATGGAAAAGCTTCAGGTTCGCCCCTTTCTCCCACCGCCACCGCCGCAGTTCGCATAATACGATTATAAAATCTGCACTTCATCGCACTGACCCACATTTTGCATACATAATGCTTGCCTTTCTTCTTCTTCTTCTTCGGCGTTGTTGTTTGGTTGCTTCTCCTCCACCACGATGTTTATCCAGTATCTGCGCGTCAACATCGAAGACCAACGAAGACCACGACGGCGGAGCCACCATAACCACACACACACGCTCGCTCGATCGGTTGCTGCAACAAACATCAACTAAGACCGCGCTGGAAAATGTATAGTCATAGCAACCGAGCAACCACCGTGCATGCCCGATGCCCATCTAAGCCATTCGGCTTGGATAGATGGCTTCTTTGCGTCTTCGTCTTGGCAAGACTTGTGGGCACGAAAGTGAAACTTCATAAAAATTATTAAGAAAGTTATGTAACGTGCTCAACGCGCCGTAGCCGTAGTCGTTGTCGTAGTCGTAGTCGTAGCTGCGGCTTTGGCAGCGTTGTCGTTTTCTTTTTCATTTTATGGTCGGTCTAGTGCTAGACGGTGATGATGGTGGTGGTGGTTGGTGTGGTTGCGGTGTGGTTCAAGCACCAGAAGCAGTTTCTTGTTGTCCTCAGACATTTGCATACACGATGGGCTCGGAGGGGAGCTCTGGGAAAATATGGGTCAGGTTTTAATTGCTTTTCGGATTTGAACACGTTTTCTGAAGTATTTTTTTTTTTTAAATTACAAGCAGTTGCTTTGTAATTACTTCCGGCCACAGGGAGGGACTTTAACACTGTGTTTGAGAGTCTCTGAGGGAAGGCAATGCGATGGTTGGTGGATGTGATGGAGGGCCGCGATGGGAAGCTCTAAATTGGTGGGTGCATAGGATACGATTCGGTTGAAGTGCGTCTAGTGGGTGATAGAGGAACTTTTGACGGAGCTTTTGATAGGGTAACGTGGGCTGTGTGAGTTGAGAAAGATTTGAGATAGTGGCTTTTTAAATTTCGGCCAACAAAAATTTGGTTCGCGTGTCCGCAGGCCAGTTCTGGCGCCCATTTGTTCAGTAGCTGGTCCGATTACCTAATTTTGGGAAAGTTTCGTATCATGGGCAATCTAAGGTGTGGTTCAGTACTTTCGGATAAAGAATGAAGTGTCGGCAAAAGTGAACTTGAAGAGTGCGTTGGCCGTCCGACCTTCCTCCTGGACATCGATGGAGGCTCCAATGGCCCAGCTTTCCTTGCCTAAATGTTTTCTCAACTCTCCATAGAAGTGGAAAAGATGGCCTGAGAAGCTTCAGTTTGATAAACCACTCATATCTCAAAATGTTGAATTGTTAAAATGTCATAGGGCCATATGGCTTTATCTCTCATTCAGAAAGGGCCATATGGCCTTATGTCTCATTGAGAAACCGTCCTAGGGCCATATGGCCTTATATCTCATAAGCGTAAAAATACCATATTATGGCCTTATGTCTCATTCAGAAAGCGTCAAAAGGCCGTATTGTGGGCTTATGTCTCAAAGAGAATGCGTCAAAATTATCTCTCATTCAGAAAGGGCCATATGGCCTTATGTCTCATAGAGAATGCGTCAAAATTATCTCCCATTCAGAAAGGGCCATATGGCCTTATGTCTCATAGAGAATGCGTCAAAATTATCTCTCATTCAGAAAGGGCCATATGGCCTTATGTCTAATTGAGAAAGCGTCAAAAGGTCGTATCATGGACTTATGTTTCATTGAGACATCGTCATAGGTCCATATTATGGCATTTCTCGTCTCGTTGAAAATACGTCAAAAGGACATATTATGGCCTTATGTCTCATTGAGAAAACGTCATAGGGCCGCGTTATGGCCTTATGTTTCATTGCGAAAGCGTCATAGGTCCATATTATGGCCGAGCAACCTCTCTCAGTCCAAAAAACAAACACATTCCACATAAATTATTAGGTTTAATTTTTATTTTGACAAAAAAATACAAAATACATATATAATTAAATAGAGCTGCCAAAGATTTTGGTTTTTTCTTTCGTTTCGCGTTATAAAACAAAAGACTCTTCTTACATATTAACAAAAAAATATATCTGACGACGCGCAGTGATACAGATGAGTACATAAATTCGAAACAGAGAGTGAGTGAGAGACGGGCAGAGCGATGAGTAGAAGGATAAATCATAAATTACGATAAAAAAAAATAATTAAATTAAAATAAAAAAAATTACAAAACCTTCAAAATCTTTGGGTGACACTGACTAACCACAATGACAAACAAAAATTAAATGCGAATGGAAACAGAGGGGCTGATGACACACGTCTTAATAAAATTTTACACAAATATAAAAAAAGAATCGGTTTTTTTGCTTTTGTTTTTGTTTTTGTTTTTTCTCTTTAAAACTAATTTCATAGGAATTCATCTTGAGAGTTGAAACCCTCTGGGGTCCTCTGTCGTGGCACAGGCTTTGGCGGATCTGGCAGAGCGGAGGAGCCGAGAGCTTAAAGTCTTAAGTAACTAACGATCGATATGAGGGGCGGTGAGAGCGTAAGAGAGTGTGAGTGAGTGAGGATGTGTGAGAATAGATAAAGGGGGTTAGTTTTGTTTTATGCTGTGTTGTATGAGTTAAGGGCAGATGTTGTGAATGTTCATTACGAACTTTGGAACTTTAAACTTTTGTTGTTGTTGTTTTTTTTTTGACACATGTGAAACGCAGAGACACGATGAACTTAAACGCATTCGCCCTCGACTTCCTCGTTCATTTCGGGATCGAAGTCGTCGTCGGCCGTGGCCTCCTGGTATTGCTGGTATTCGGAGACCAAGTCGTTCATGTTGCTCTCGGCCTCGGTGAACTCCATCTCGTCCATGCCCTCGCCGGTGTACCAATGTAAGAAAGCCTTGCGCCTGAACATGGCGGAGAATTGCTCGGAGATGCGCTTGAAGAGCTCTTGGATGGCAGTGGTGTTTCCGATGAAGGTCGAGGACATCTTGAGTCCCTTGGGTGGGATGTCGCAGACGGCGGTCTTCACGTTGTTCGGAATCCATTCGACGAAGTAGCTGCTGTTCTTGTTCTGCACGGCGAGCATCTGCTCGTCGACTTCCTTCATGGACATGCGTCCGCGGAAAACGGCGGCGACTGTGAGGTAGCGACCGTGGCGGGGGTCGCAGGCGGCCATCATGTTCTTGGCGTCGAACATTTGCTGGGTCAGCTCGGGAACGGTCAGAGCGCGGTACTGCTGTGAGCCGCGAGACGTGAGCGGAGCGAAGCCGGGCATGAAGAAGTGCAGACGTGGGAAGGGCACCATGTTGACGGCCAGCTTACGCAGATCGGCGTTCAATTGGCCGGGGAATCGAAGGCAAGTGGTCACGCCGGACATGGTCAGAGAGACCAG
Source organism: Eristalis intricaria (assembly GCA_964034865.1). NCBI lineage: Eukaryota > Metazoa > Arthropoda > Insecta > Diptera > Syrphidae > Eristalis > Eristalis intricaria. The sequence goes on along the minus strand of OZ035874.1, from coordinate 1,614,890 downwards.
ATGATTGAGGTCGCCGTAGCTGGGGTTCGATACTTTCAGTGTGCGGAAGCAGATGTCGTAGAGCGCTTCGTTGTCGATGCAGTAGGTCTCGTCGGTGTTCTCTACCAGTTGGTGGATGGAGAGCGTGGCGTTGTAGGGCTCGACAACGGTGTCGGAGACCTTGGGCGATGGCACCACGGAGTATGTGTTCATGATTCGGTCGGGATACTCCTCGCGGATCTTCGAAATGAGGAGTGTGCCCATGCCGGAGCCTGTGCCGCCACCCAGTGAGTGCGTCAATTGGAAACCCTGAAAGGGGAACAAAATATGGTTAGAAATGCAGGCAGCGGTGGAGGATGTGGATGACTTACTTGCAAGCAGTCGCAGTTCTCGCATTCCTTGCGCACTACGTCCAGCACATTGTCGACTAGCTCCGCTCCCTCGGTGTAATGGCCCTTGGCCCAGTTGTTGCCGGCGCCGGACTGTCCGAACACGAAGTTGTCGGGACGGAAGAGCTGGCCGTACTCTCCCGAGCGCACAGCCTCCATGGTGCCGGGCTCCAAATCGAGCAGAATTGCACGTGGGACATACTTGCCACCTGATGAACGTGTCACCGCTGAAAATGGATGGAATCCGTTAGTGGACAATTTAATCAGAGACACGAGAGACACGGACACACAGGTGCACACACAGGGTGATGACTACCTGTCCCCAGAGTCCCGATTCTCGATGCCCGGCACGTTCGTCGGGCCTCGAGTTGGAGAGGAAGTCCATAAAAACCCTCAACGCTCGGGGCCCATAGATGGGGACAGCAGTCCCCCTTCCATTCCCGAGTGCTTTGCATACCGTCAGCTCCTCCAGCGTTATTTTTACACCATGACTAGTCTCACGTAATGAATCATTCGCTAGAATGTGCCACCATCTCGCATGAGTTATGGACATTTCGTTGCACTTGCACTCAAAGAATGCGCGCCGCACGAACGGCTCGCTAAGACCGAAGGCTAAAATGTTGCCCTGGAGGAGCTCGGTTGTGGTAAGGTGTGTGGGGTCTGTGCGAAGTCAGAGCCGTGAAGGCATTTATTTTGAAATTCACTTCAGGGGGAGGGCGTTTCTCTGGGATGGCATGCATGCCATTCTATGCCACGCCATGCCTATACATACCTGATGCCTCGTTGTAGTAGACGCTGACTCTCTCCAGTTGCAGGTCACTGTCACCGTGGTAGATACCGTTTGCGTCGATTCCGTGCTCCTCGGAAATGATTTCCCAGAACTGAAACGAAGCGAAAAGAGGGAATGTTAGTTAGTTTTGCAATTAATTAAACGAGAAAGAGAAATGTTTGTAGACACGGCCATAACGGTCGTGCTGTCAGGAGTGTGTGTGTGTATGTGTAGAGCGTGTTTCGGATGCAACAAACGATCTTGTGAAGTGAGATTCCACACACCTGTGAGGTGTTTGTTGCATGGAATGAGGCCATGAGAAAAGATTCGCAACATCGGATGAGAGGTTACATGTGCCAGTGCAGCGACGGAATCTGGAACGAGTTCATGTCTAGGAGTGCTGGACTGAGTCCACCGATTGATTGACCGACGTCCTCAATTAAAGCACTTCACTGAAAAGCAACGCTCTACATGGAGCGAAAGTTCACTTTCCGTCAAATGAATTGCTTCCAACTTATCAGCAATTTATCGAATTGCCATTCAATTGACCGGTTCGTTGATGACAGGCCTCTCTCTTCTCCTTTCCATCAGTCGATGTCGACGCAAAGCCATTATTTGTCATCAGAGACAGTCGATGCAAATGCATCTCTTTGCCGGCCCATGAACTTGCCCCACTCATCCGAAGCCCCGTCTCGAATCAATTACGCCTGAATTCGTCCCCAGTCAAGAGCAATTACACTCATTACAATATCTAGAATGTTTCTACTCCGCTGCTGCAGCTGACACAAGGATAGCCAATGCATTTCGAGTTAGATAATCTGCCATCGCAAACGTGATCGGTTTACCGATCGGTCAGCAGCATCAAGTGTGCCCCTTTAGTCGAACAATTAGCTCCCAAAGTTGTCTCGTCCATTGAGAACGGCTTTTGCTTGTTGCGAACCAGTCTCTCAGACAATGTTGCCTGCTGGCATGCAGCTGCCTCGGTCGAGATGTCAAACAGAATCACTTGATTGCCGGTCATCGCCAAATTTGGCGGAGATTCGTTAAAAGTTCGCAAAAAGAAATTGAGAGCACCTGATTGCGGGCACGTAACACACGGGCTCACGGGCGCGTGCGCAATTAAGACGCACTCGGTGACGGACGGATGCAAATGTCCTCCGACTACGGGAGTGCATTCCAAATTTGGGCGACAACGCTGAACAGCTCAACAGCAATGCATGAGGACGTAGCTATTTCTAAAAATTCATCTCACCAAGGGGAGCGATTAAATCTATTTATGGCTCGATCCTCCCTAGAGAATCCCATGGAAACACGAGAGTGAGCGATATCCCGGCTGGGCGTTCAAAAATATCATCATCACCACCCTAAATCAGGGCATGTGGTGCCCGCCCGCCCTCTGAGTGGGGTGGAGGAGAGCGAGAGAGAGGGGGACACACTCAACTGTGAAGTGACATCTTTCGGGACGCACAGGTTCTGTCTGCCGCACATGTTGCTCTATTTTTGGGTGCATAACAACTGTGTGCGCCGTTGGGTGTTAATTGAAACAGTATTCTCTCGAAAAAAGCAGAAACATTCTTTTTATTATGACGAACAACTTCCCTAATGGATGATGCTGTGTCGTATATGTCGACCTTAGTCAGGGAGTCGGGATGTAGCAGTTTGTGCGTTTGAAGTGGGTGAGGAGATTTTAATTGCCTGACAAGATCAGAGATAATGTGATATGCTTGCTCTGAAGTGCATTTTTGGCTGTTCATTAAAATTTCACATTTCACAGTGGTACTAAATCGGTACTAAACTGGCGCCCAACGAGGGATAAACAGAAAATATGTATTTTCATGGATGACGAGTGATTGATGGGTGGATACGAGATTAACTTCTGTCACAAAATACAGTTTCTAGGGAATTTCAGATAAAAAAGGGGGAAAGCTTCCTGTCTGTCAAATTTATGGGTGCTTATGGGCGTCATGCACTTGTGAGACAGATCACCTTTTATGACTTCCTCATAATGGGTGCATTTGTGAAGAGTGATCGCTGATGATTGTCTTTTTGATCTACAAATGCATTTGTCCATGACTGATCCGGAACACGTGTGGTTTTCCCTTCCGAAGATCGGATCGTAAATCATGACAAGTGATATCGTAAGCTTGAGTAACTTATCTCAAATACTCAGCGAATTCTATTCCAAAAAGAAGAAAAACAGCTGAGTTATCAAATTTCTGTCGAGAGAAGTCATGTGTCCCAATGGACAAATTTTGATTACTCATCAGTGCTCTGGGGCGAGTGTTGTCTTCTCGTTTTTCACATTACCTGCTCACACACGGTTACGTAACTAGATATCCTTATCTACAGTCGACAATCTTTGTTTTTTTTAGGTTCAACTTTTGACACTTGGCCATAAAAGAACCCCGAAGACTATCTTTTACGACATAGACTTGGAAGCAACCAGTTCTGTCTGTGAACTGGAAGGAACTTCCTTCGTAATCTACGAAATGAAACGATCTAAATTGCCTTCGCTTAGATACCGGTAATTAAGAAACTATAAAGCAACGACTTCCTCTATTCCTCCATGTCTCCATCCTCTCCTTCTTTGTAACAATTCTCAGAGTTTCTATTCGTCTTCCCTTGCGACCGCAAAGTCAAGTTCAGCTACTCTGCGCGAAATTTTCACACAAAAGTGAAAGACGAATGAAAAGGGCGAATGAAAGAAAGAAGGCAATTAAGTCTAAGGAAAGCGATCTTTCACTCTCATCCGATCGTTGCTCGTTCATGCCGATCAGAATCGCGACAGGTACACAAACACCCGTGTCATTCATTCGACATATCTTGATGTTCATCAGACAACATCTCAGTCGATGCGGTCCGATTGTGTTATGTGAAACCGATGGAGTGTTTTTTTTTTGTGTTGTGATATAATTTTGATGGATAGCTGACATATTAATTTTCGTCTCGCCAGCACAAATGAACACATAATTAAGATGGGCGGCAAACTGCAAGGCGTTGCCATCAGGCCGTTGGCCTCCCGTCGATGAAAAACTAACAAGGCGACAAAGGCGAAGAAGTACCCACACAAGAACGATCACAAAAAGAAATTCATTCTATTTCTGGAGCTGTTGAGCTGCTGTTATTCCTGCTCTGCTCTGTTTCGTCCAACGCACCAGCGAGTATATAAGTCTGCGGTTACAGTGCTGCGCTCAGTTAAATTTAATGCCAAAATAAATTAGAAAAAATCAAACCAAAAAAAAAGAAACAGAACTCGAGGAACAGAGAAACAGACAGAAGAAAACTCTGCGTGGCGTGGTTGTTCACTTCGTCATCGTCTTCATCGCGATGAGACTAGAGTGAAGGCGAACTGAAGAAGTGAAGCCTATATTTAGCCGGCAAATGAGGAAACAAAAAATCACCGAAGCGTTTAATCCATGTTAGAGGAAAATTTAAAGAAAAGAACTTACGGATGAGGTAGAGCCAAAATCGATCTGATCACTGATCACTAGAGATCGTGAGGAGGGGGACAAGATCATTAAGTATAATTGCATGGAAAATTAGGTTGTTTTTTGACAATCAGAAGTCGTTACAGTGAAGTGATCGATGACGATCATTTCATTATGATCTTTTTTGATCAAAAAATCTGCCTCTGCCCCAATCACCTCATTTGCCCATTCAGCCCACTTTCGCTTCAAAATTCCCACCTCTGGCAGCCAACTTAAGTCCATTTCTCAATCCGGAGTTGACTTTTGACAGGGAATTTAACCAAATTATGTTCACTTGGCCACCTTCGAACCTCATGCCGTAGTCTCTTCGAGTCACAGGTCTTCCGTCAGCCTCTACATACCCCTCCGAAGGTGATCATTGGACCGCACGTTTTGACCCATTGCTCGACTTTTGCCAGTTCATTGACTGTCTAGATCAGTTGACAACTGACAATGTCTACCATCGGATGACTAATCTTTTTTAATTGGCCAACACTTCGCTCTCATAATTGAAGTTAAGTGTGTGTTTCATAAAAACAAACAAAAAACTGCCGACGACATCACATTGCCCTCTCGACTCCGACTCGATCATAACTGACAGAATCTCAGTCAATTAGTCATTTTCATTAGATGTGGACTATGTGCGACTTATTGGCATCGCACTTCCTTTGTTTTTCTCCACATCACTGAGTGAATTGATAAATTGCCCCAAAGCCCTGCTGTGTGACGCATGTCATGGTTTAATAGGAAAACGTCAAACCTTCTGTTCTGTTGACTAGAAGACTACGGGACGATCGCGAGAATTTGAAGAATTTGAAAAATTGTCGTTGTTCGTGTTTAAAGACTTCCTTGTCAGCAGATTTCTGTCGTTCCTCTGTGTTTATGTGGAGTATGTTGTCTATTTTCGATTTTCCAGTGAATCAATCGAAATGCGATACATGGGGGACGTCAAGGAAGAGCTATAAGAATTGATGACATCCGGAAGGGAATGTGATTTAAGCAACGAAAAGCATGTTAGATGAACTATTTTTGATCTAAATTCATTCATCTTTGAAAATGGATGGAGTGCCTTCGAATTGTGTGCTTTGGCCTTTGCTATTTATGCCCATTTCTCGTCTAAACTCATTCATCTTTTGAAATGAATGGAATACCTTGATTGTGCGTGCTCTTGCTGTTTACGCCTATTTTTAATCTAAACTCATTCATCTTCTAAGATAGATGGAGTACCTCAAGGGTGTGTGCTTGTCCCTTTGCTACTTACGCCTATTTTTGATCCAAACTCATTCATCTTCGAAAATGGATGGAGTGCCTTCAAACTTTGTACTCGGACCTTTGCTGTTTACACCTATTTCTGATCTAAACTCATTCATCTTTCAAGACAGATGGAGTACCTCAAGGGTGCGTACTTGGCCCTTTGCTATTAACACCCATTTCTGATCTAAACTCATTCATCTTCGAAAATTGGTGGAGTACCTCAAGAGTGTGTCCTCAGACTCTATCCCTTAAGCAACGAATTAGCTTTCGAATCCTATTTCTGATCAAAGCTCATTCACCTCCCATTCAAATGAGATCTCTCTCTCAGCGCTAGAAGCTCCCCATCATCCAAAGAAACACAATCTATTTTCGGACACAGGCCACAACTGGCGAATATGAATTAATCTCATTTGCATTCATTCACCTCATTGTTCTAATTCACACACGTTCTGCCGAAATTCCCACGCGAACTATTAAGTGTATCAGCCACACGACCAACCATTCATGGGGACTTCTTATGAATCGCACAATTCATCGCTCTTATCTTTGGGATCTGATTCAGCGGACGATCCACTTTATTTTCCGGTTAATTTTTTTTTGTGACACACACACTCGACCATCAGTCAGTCGGATCGAATGTTCGCTGATTAAGAACTTCCTTGGAAGCCTATCAAAATTTAGGTCTCGAATTACAGGAAGTCATACCAATGTGCGTCGCACAGCTGGTGAAAAGGATATCCGAATTATTCTCCACTGTGCAGCCACAAAAATACGCACGTACTTACTACGACTTTGCATAATAAGATGCAGTTGGTTGTTTTTTCCTGTCCACTCTACGAATGACTCACGCCCTTGTCGACTGGGGCGCATTGAGAATTGTCAAGACAATGAATTCTTATCTGCCACATGGGTGGAGTGTGCTGTCTTGTGTGTTCTTCTTCAGAACAGATTTCTATTATCGTCAACGGCTCCATCCCATGCACCAATAAACAGAAAATACTTCCAGATCTCTCTCTGGTCGTCTGATAGTCAGTTCTTTATCTCAACTCAGACAGATAAGAATATCTTCAAATCTTAAATGACTGCAATTAGATGCTCTTCAATAAAAACTGAATTCACTGTGGAGTCAGCCGGTGGAATGACTGCGGAGAAATTTCTCTTTAATTTCATATTCCATTGCGTGCACTTTGATTCTGATAGTTACAAATTTTTATGTATCTCCCCCTTTCTTAAAAAAAAAAGAAATACCGAAGCCGATCTTCTAGCTTAACCAAACCCCATCATCATCATCATCATCATCATTGTGGTCGTCGTCGTCGTCATTTCGGATGTATGTAGAGCTTATCATGCACGAATGCATTTCATAATTACCCACTTGAAAGAAAGGAATTACTTATGCTTTGAAGGAGGCAACAACAAAGAGATGAAAGAAAAAAGATTAATCAGATATGAGGCGGGTAGTGATGGGAATAGAAGTGGCTGCTGTTAAGATCATCATTTGATTTCATTTGCTACTGTTTCTTATTGCAATTGCCCGGCTGGCATACTTCTGTGGAAATCTCATTTTTAGATCTTTCATGGGAAAAGGGACTATTTCCTTTGTTTCAAAAACAAAAAATCGTTTGCGAGGCATTTATGACTATTAAAGGGGGGTTAAGAGAGGAAGTTGCTTGAAAAGTCTGAGTGGCTGCCAGTAACCAGAAGACTAACGTAGGCCAGCGGTGGCCCGTTATGTTACTTCGTCTTCAGTAAAATTTGTAATTTTTGGTTCGGAAGGGAAAAGATCGTCTTGAGAATGAATGAAATGACGATCGATGATTGTCACTCGCTACGGAATGAGCTTGAAGAATAAGATCTCAAAAAGGTGCACGATCAAGGTCGATTATTTTGCTTAAGCAAACTTTTGTCACGGGGGTAAAGACAAATCGACGAGATTGACGCCAGGTCGCCAAGATAGTAACATTTTTAAAGAAAATTAATTTCTGCTTCTGCTTTTGAGAAGAGCACGATCATTCCTGAAGGTTGTTACATTTTAAAGGAAAATCCCTATCGGTTTATTTTTTTCCTAAGACTGAGACGATCGTCACGGAAGTTTGTTCAATTTTGTACCAGCACCACAGCGACTTTTTTTTGCTTTTCCTTAACATTAAACGATCATGAGGACCGATCGTCATCCCAAGAGTATCCTGAAGTGGTAAAAAATTGACGATCGGTCTCGACAATTGTCAAGTTTTCAAGGAAAATTGTTTGGCAGCCTCTTGCTTTCCTTTAAAATTTTATGATCTGGTCCAAGTGTCCTTGCGATCATTACATTTTGAGTAACATTTTATTCAAGGGCTGTCAAGAATTTGAAGGGAATCAGTTGCCTGTTTTCTGTATTCTTTGTAAAGCAGATCATGTTGAAGATTGATCATGACATCTTCGCTTTGATGTCCTTGTCTACTCCTTGATCTAGAAGACTGATCTCGACGCGTTCACCTTAGAAACTCATAGTCAAAGAACCAGAATTCCGCGATTAGAGTGATGAGGCCCTGCTGGCTGATGGGTGCTGATCTTTACTCGACATTTCGACTTTAAAATGTTGACGACTGTGGATTAAGAGTCGAGACAAATCTTAATTCCCTCAGCAGTGGCTGATTTTTCATTTGATTAGTCAATTAATTATGGGGTTTGAACTTGGCCGATCGTGAAGTGAGAACTTGACTTTAAAATATAGACGACCATAGCAAACTCAAGAAAACTCGAAATTTCCTGAGCTCGCAGCCCAAATACCTGACATTCCTCAGAAGGGTGCCGATCTTGTCTTGAAATTTCACCGATCGTGGATAAAGTTCTTCAATCCAAAAATTCCAAAAGCCTCAGACGAACGACGGAACCTCATTGAACACCAAACAAATTTACGACATTTAACTTCGCATGATGAACGAGATCGGAAGCGGCGATGCCCAAAAGAAAATCCCATCAAAAATTAAACCGAACCGCCCCAAAAAGGGCGACAATTTCCGTCAAAGAATTTCTCGAATTTTCATTCGGAGCCCTTTGAAATGCTGCCGTGCTGTGAATTTCAATGACTCAACTTGATATGGACAAACAACGATAGCTCTCTATTATTTATCACTCATCTACACTCCCCAGCAAGCGAATACAAATAATTACTTGAAAAATACATATTTATCTATTCACCCATCTGTGGCCATTGCCGACTCATAAAAATCGGCACATTAAGCGATTAACTTTTTTTTTTTTTTTTCAACCAACGACACACCACAGAACACACCACACCACCGCACACAGTAGATGCCACCCAAAGTCATTTAGATTTTATTTCGTGCGGTCGACCTGCCGGCCGCAATCCCCTTCACCGTATCAGTGAAGCTTCCTGCTGCTCCCTTCACTGCGGTTTTTTCAAAATCATTCAAATAAATGTGAAAAAATAATTTAACTCTAGACTCACCTTAGCACCGATTTGATTGCCACACTGACCGGCTTGCAAATGAACGATTTCCCTCATATTTATTTCGGTTTATTAACAGTGTTGTATTTTTTTTTAATTTAAATAAAACGCACAATCACGTACTAGTGCAGGAACTAACAGCAGACAAAATTCGATCAAGATCGTTGTTGATCAAGAGCAAGAGCGGCTAGAGAGAATGAAACGACAAGTTCGAAGCACGATCAGCAACTGACTGAGAGGAGTTTGTGAAACTGTGGCTCCTCCAAGGTACCGGGGGAAATGGCGATGATGATTTCCTTGTGAATGTAAAACCGCTCCAACGATGAGACAAAAAAAAAAAAGCAAAACCACTCAACTCAATCTATAATCCGTCTTGTGAGTGCAACACGCTCGCTCTGGGGGTCTACCGGTCTACTGCTACTCGATGTGATGAAAACCGAGAACAACACCGAATGGCAATGAAACAATGAGTGAAAAAATGGAGAAAAAAAAAATCCAAATTAATCGCGGGCAACCAAGGAGAACACTGAACCGAACTGCAGCTCGTCACTTTCTGGAATGATGAACCTCGACGAGTATCGAGCACAAAGCAGCAGCGGCGACCACAACGCGGCGGCGGTAGCGGCACAGCGGCACAAGGCGGTGCTGTGCGGCAAGAAAAAAAGCAAGCAAGCAGCAGAAGTAGACGCAGTGAGATAGGGGCGCTCGCTGGGCTCCGGGGATTCGGATTGGGTTGGGTTGGGTCGAATTCGACCGGGAGACATGTACTTAGATGTTGAGCGGTATATAAGTAAAGTACTCTTTACTTGCTGCGGCTGTGCTTGTACTTTGACTTTAAGGCGACATGCAATGACTTCCTTTCCTTGTCGTCGTCGTCGTCGTCGTCGTCGTACTTCGTCATCCTCTCCCCCTCCACCATCCCGGACTGTCTTTGTTCTTAGTGGCACTTACACACTCTCTCAGATACTTATACACTCCTCGTAACTTTTCACTTTATGACTGCAAATTAAAAAGAAAACATAAAAACCAAAAAAAAAATGTATGGATGGAGAACAAAAAAAGAAGAACTAAACGCCAAAAGAAGTCTTTTTCCCGATGGCTCTTCTTGAAGTTGCCTTTTGACATGCCATGTATGGATGATTCACAGAGTGAAAGAGTGGAGAGGGGTCCGCAGCCGCCGCCGCCGCGTCGTCGACCCCTGAGAATGAGTGAGTATCTTATGGATATTAAGTGGCCTCATGCATGTTAAGTTCCCTATTCATTAAGCACATTGAGTGGAGTGAAGTTTGGCCGTTCTTAAAGGAGATAATCCATTTCGTATGAGATTCGCAAGGAATTATTTTCATTTTGTTGTCAATTATTACAAGGCAGTGGGCTGTAAAAATAGCCTCTCTGTATGCGTGCATGTCCCTTTGGGGAGGCCTAAAAGGGCGTGGAGAATGATACGAGTAGCTGTTCATATTTTTGCATGCAAATTCAACGAGAAATGAGGAGACTTTCGCTTAAAAATAGAATTAATTGGGAGTGAATCAAGGGGGGGAGGTCTGCGGTGCGGATTTGAACAGGAGTGAGATTCGTGCGTGGATGTGATTTATTTTTGCACCAATTCGACCTGATTTTCATCGGAAGATCTGCTGAGCTTGACAAGGAGAAATTTTAATTGAAAGTCGGCTGAAGTGAAAAATGTTGAAGAACTGAAGGGAATTCTACGATCTCGGTTGGTGGACTGAGATATGCTTCGAAGTCAAGTCGATCACCATTTAGAGGGAGGAGAGTGTCTCGTCAGTGGCACTCCTTGTCTTTATTCGAGGTGGTCTTGGGCTTCATCCTTGGAGCTGCCTGCTGGATTTTTTCCCTTTTCTGTTCGTTGGCCTCATCATCGTCTATTCTTTGTAGAAATGGGAACTCCATTGTCGTGTCTTGCCAGTTGACGTCATCATTGAAGGGAGACTAGAGTCGGGGTGGTCTCCAGTTTCTTCAACAGCTCTTCAACAGTCGTCTACGGTGCTATCAGGTCGTCGTCTTCGTCATATTCGTTATTGTTCTCGTTCTCGTTCGCTTCTCCCTTTTTTTATCGAACTCATAGTAGTCGAATTCAAAGTCGTAGTCGAAGGCGAAATATCGAAGAAAATTCTAGTTTAAGTATTCTAGGAGTCGGAGTCGGAGTCGTAGGCCTAGTTTAAGTCGGAGGCGGAGTCGTAGTCGCTATCGTAGTCGTTATCGTAGTCGTTATCGTAGTCGTAGTCGTAGACGTAGTCGTAGTCGAAGTTGGAGTCGGAGTCGGAGTCGTAGTCTTAGTCGTTATCGTAGTCGTAGTCGTAGTCGTAGTCGGAGTCGTAGTCGAAGTCGGAGTCGGAGTCGGAGTCGGAGTCGGAGTCGGAGTCGGAGTGGGAGTCGGAGTCGGAGTCGGAGTCGGAGTCGGAGTCGGAGTCGGAGTCGGAGTCGGAGTCGGAGTCGGAGTCGGAGTCGGAGTCGGAGTCGGAGTCGGAGTCGGAGTCGGAGTCGGAGTCGGAGTCGGAGTCGGAGTCGGAGTCGGAGTCGGAGTCGGAGTCGGAGTCGGAGTCGGAGTCGGAGTCGGAGTCGGAGTCGGAGTCGGAGTCGGAGTCGGAGTCGGAGTCGGAGTCGGAGTCGGAGTCGGAGTCGGAGTCGGAGTCGGAGTCGGAGTCGGAGTCGGAGTCGGAGTCGGAGTCGGAGTCGGAGTCGGAGTCGGAGTCGGAGTCGTTGTCGTAGTCGTAGTCGTAGTCCTAGTTTAAGTCGGAGTCGGAGTCGTAGGCCTAGTTTAAGTAGGAGGCGGAGCCGTAGTCGTAGTCAAACTTGAAGTCGTAGTCGTTGTCGTTGTCATAGTCGAAGTCGGGTCGGTGTCACACCTTTTAAAAAACCCATCCCTACATTCAATTCAAGTCCCCTCCCAATTTAGATTCCCTCCGACGCGACGGCCTCAAGAGGCCAACCCCGTCCGCTAGCATTCCTTAATCCCATCGCGGCTGGCCTGTCAATTCCACGCTTATCGCTGCAGCCAGCTGAATTCCTACGGCGGCTTATCTCAACCGCTTCCACTGAACCATACACGCCTGGGCTGTCGTTCCCCCAGACGCACCCTCGTTCACTCAGTGCTGCATCTATTCGACGACGCCTTTGCCACCCTCTGCGATGCATTGGCTTGTAAATAAATATAAATCCGCTGCTTTATCGCACACATTCCCACCCGTCGTTCCATCCGCGCCCAACTGTTGGACATCCCACAGCCACACTCGTTCGTTTATTTGAATCTGTATCTCGTGCCGGGAACAGAAGATATTCAGACACACATACACAGTGAGAGAAAGAGAGCCGTTGGTTGCCACACGCCACTGGCAATTGCTAATGCCAGACGCATTTCGACGCCCCCGCGATGCCCCATCGCATCACACCGACGACTACGACGATGATGATGATGATGGTAATCCCATCTGTATTCGCAAGGAATCCCGTATCTCACTACTGCAGAGTCCGGCACCGGCGGCACCGGCGCGTCCGTCATTCGGGGGCGAATCGTGGGATTGCGTGTGAATGCGCTTTTATCCTTGCACTCCTTCAATCTCACACCACTGCGTGGCTGCGCTGGGCGCGTGTGTGTGTCCATCGCCTGTTTTCCTCCGATATTTTCTGTTTTCTACTTTTTTTTCGCTGTCTGTTTTTATTTTTTGTTTTTGGTCGTCATCGTTGTCGTCGCCGCCGCCGCCCGTGGTGGTGGTGAATTTTTGTTGTTGTCCGGGGCATTTTAGGAAATTGCTTGCTTGTTCGAGCGCGCTGGGAATTGTTGCACTTGTGCAAACGCCATTTGCGGCCGGGAATTGGATTCGTAAACTAATCTCCATTGGAATGTGAAAGCATTCATTCGCCGGCTAATTACGTGCGCACAATCAAACCACACGGGCGCCACGACACGCCGCCATCAATGCTCCTGTCGGCTATGTGGGCCCCGGTCCACGCCACCACCGATTCAATTCGGCGCGCAACCCTTGCCGCTGCACAGGGTGGGCAATGATTTAAATTTAAATTTTTAATTGAATTTGCATGTTGAACGTTGAAACTGTGCACAAGGTTTTTTAAGTGCAAAAAAAAAACAAAACGGGGAAAACGGGAAAACCATCGCGGAATCACGAAAGCGATTGTTTGCGTTTGACGATGGGAGATACTGCACCTGCGGCGGCTGCCGGCTTCGCTCGGCTACAGCTGCCGTACCTGAGCGGCGACATAATCTGGCCCCTAATTCAGACTGTACTGGTGCCAGTGATACCCTCCCACAGACCGGGAGAACTTTTCCTATCATCAATTAAAATATACACATTCTTGTGAACAAATTTTAGGACATTTGACGGGTTTTAGAACCGCCATCACAATCAGCAGTGCAGTGCCAAAGCTCTGCCTTTGCAGTTGACAGCTCCGTAATTAACCGCACGCATAGGACTCGACGGCGATGGGGATGACGGTGGCAGCGACGGCGGCCCTGGTTCCGGGACACACCAGGACTCGCTGGATGCAGTGATGTGGGTGAGTGCGGGCGGCAGCAGCACAACGGCTGTGCGCTTGTGTTCAGTTTATGCAGTGAAAGAACGAAAACATATTGCCGTTGCCGCGCCATACCATGGCATAGTGGGCTGTGCGGATGACAGCCCACATTGTGTGTTTAGATTGCCAGGGATTGGAAGGTAATTAGATTGGCGTTGTAAATAGTTTTGGCATTGATTCGCATTGTTCGATGCGACGGCCGAATGCAAATAATGGGGATTCGGTCAGCCAGACTAATTGAAGAGGGTTGTCGATTGCTGGTGGTGGCTTGGATTCAATTTAAAAAAAAATTACAGTGATCTGACCTGGTTTAGTGACTTCCCTTCTGCGTCCATCTTAAGAAGCCTGTCCCTAGATGGCAAGTGGTAGCTTGAAGTCAATTGACGGCTGGGGTGAAGCAGCGTGGCTTAGAACGAAGGGATGTCAGCTTGCAAGAGTCGTTGGCTTCCTTGGTGGCACGCTTTTCCTTCTGGGTTCCTTCAAAGAAGGCTATCTTCAGGCGCAGTGGCTTGGTTTCAATTTAATTCTCGGAATGAAGGAGTCTTCCCAGAGCGTCGTTTCAAACGGAGGGACGGGAGCTTGAGTGAATCTTGCTTGACCTCCTGTGTCCCTCCTAAGAAGCATGTAGTCAGGCGCAGTGGCAAATGGTGGCTTGGACTAAAATTAACACCCGAGATGGCCCACTCGTGGGTTCTTAGCGACATAAGCCATCGCAGCCATTCTCCCAGAAAGTTTGTCACTCTCTTCAGAATGAACTGACATGTGGTGGCTTGGATTCAAATGAACGGCCGGAATGAAGAAGTCTTAGAAGAGTGTGACTTGAAACGGAGGGATGGGATCTTGAGCGAATCGGTGGCTTCTTTAGAGCCACTCTTCCCACTCTTCTCTGCGTCCTTCCTAAGAAGCATGTCTTCAGGCGTAATGGCAAATGGTGGCTTGGACTCAAATGAACGCCAGGGATTGTTCGTGGCTTCTTTGAAGCATAAGCCAACACGGCCTTTCCTCTCAAGAAGTCTGCCGCTCTTCAGTGGCTTGGGTTCAATTAAACGCCCTTAATGACGGCAGGACCCTTGACTGATCGTCGTTTCTTTTGCGTTTCAGACACAAGCTCCTACATGACATTGATTTATGCAACGCAATGCCAATCATCTCGACAAAATATCTCAATAATGCAACTTTGTCTGCTGTCTCATCAAAACCATCGGTTTTTTTCTCCCAAAAGATCACATTCAAAACGCCTTCTAAGGGCATCCATAACGTTCCAAGAATCCTCGCCCCATCAACTCTCGTGCATCCGCGTTGTAACTCCTTGTTAACATAATCACGTATCCCCCCATTGAAGGAGAGCATCAGCAAAAATTGAGATCAAAGGCATAACCATTCATCTTGCGAGCCATACATGTCCTTTCATTGTTCCACTCATGTGCGTGCACACGCACACACCCGCTGAACACCGAAACTTGTTCCCCTTCGCAATGATCGCACACAAAAGTTGGTTAAACCAAATGAACCGTTAAACGATGATCATTATGCAGGTAATGTCATGCCCTTTTCTGCTCATCCGATTGTGTTGGACTTTAGTAAAGCAAGATGTATCCCCAGGGTGTATGTAGTGTATCCACAACACCACGCGCGATCAAAGAGCCACTCCTCCTCTCCTTTCTGGCGGCAGTTGTCATGCAACACATATTTTGGGACCCTGTTCTGTTCTCCAACCCACTAGGAACCCGAGATCTCCTCCGCTCACTCACTCGTTTACTTAGTCTCCGCGTTTTCTTGCATAAACACTCACTGGGGACTGGGTTCCCAGCTATCGATATATCGGATTACTCCTCTTCTGTCAGGCTGTGTGTTGTTGTTTGGGCGTTTTTAAGAGATCATTCGGGAAACCAGATCCCAAAAATAAACAAGGCACACATGCGTTGGTCTGTTGTGTGGATGACAACAGCAACGACGACGACGCAACAACAACGATGATGATGAAGCTGAACAAGATTATCATCAGCAAATGCGATGTGCACATTTTCACATTTTCGGCATAAAGAAAACACTCTGCACAATACATTCATCAGTGCGGCGAGCAGATTCACTTGATTTCAATTTCGGAATTAGAGATGAATTAAAGCCCCATCAAGTCGCCGTGTCGTGTCCCCCCCTAAAACGTCCCCCACCTAAACGGACGTGCGGCAACTGCTGATGAGATCTTTTAGTGGATAATAGTCGCGCGGATAGCGACAATTGTGCGTTTATTTGTCACGGATACAACAATGAGCAATGTTTTGTATCGTGTCCTAGGCTTGTGCTGGCTTTTGTGGTCGATTTGACGTAGGTTCCCAGGAATGCCAGTGGGTTCTATACATGGACTCATTCTTTTTTTTTTCTGTCTTCTTGACATGTGACATTGACTTAGTAGCGTCGATGGCGCTTCAAGTGGGTTGATTCTTTTCGATTGGAATTTGTTTGGCGCGAATTTGAATACAGCCGACTTGGTGTGCTCATGAGGAGGCGGAGGGGCTTGTTGGTTCAGGATCTGGTTCGCCTAGGCTGCAGAGTCACATTGGGAAGGAGAATGTGTTCTTCAGGAGAGGAGATGTATGCTGGTGAACTATGTGGAGTCGGTGTGTATATGTATATTTGTTTGTTGAGGGATCACATGGCGATAAATGGTCTGTCTTTTATTCGTCTTCGGACATATTTTGTACACGTGCTTAGGTGTAAAACGACATCGACCCACTCAAATGAATTCAAATGTTTGAACTCAAACTCAGGCTAGGTCGTGCGGGAAGAATCGCCAAGTCATAGTTTTTGAGATAAGAGCAAAGTAAGACCAACATTCATTACTTTTCCGATGTAGAAAAATCGACATATGTAGGGGTTCTGGCGGTTCGTATGGAATTTTTGACAGCTTATATCTCGAGAACGGTGCGTCCTACGAAAAAATTCCGGTATATTTTTTTTGTAGCTTATAACTTGATCTAGAGGATGGAATTGAAAAATTCCCGAATGCACCGTTATTTGGGCAAATTTTTGAAAAAAAAAAACGGAAATTTGTTTCTCTGGCGTAAATTATATGAAATTTTACATCGGCTTTGAAGGTAGGTCGATCTGAATCGTTGCTCTTGACGTGAATTCATATTGTGCAAGTTTTCATCTAGCTCAATCACCGACAAGGCGATAATTTAACTTATTTTACTACAATAAGTGCTTTATCCATTAAAAGTTATACCCTTAACGATAAAATTTTCCATTCTTCAACCCCATCATGTAGATCAAGTCATGAGCTACAAAATCGACCTGAGTCGCTTTGCTGTAGGACGCACGGTTTCTGAGATATGACCAAAGTAAGACCACCAATGTCGGGGAAAAATCGACTTTTATAGCAAACATTTTTCTGGGACACCAGGTCACCAGAAATTTCAGCAGGGGTTCTGGTGGTTCGTATGGAGCTTTTTGGGTTCGTTGAATTACCGCTCATCTTCCTCTCCTAAAAGTTAATTTTTAGTGTCTAGTGCTTGCCCACAATCCCCTCCACTGATAACGCTACCAAATTGTTTCCTATTTATAAAGAAAAGCCCATCAACAACAAATTGAGGCGCCAGCAATGCCTTTCCGTCTGCTTCAGAGTCAAACACAAAATATGTATTTTGCCGCACCATCTCTCATCACTTTCTCGGAGCAACCTTTGAAGTTTTCGTTCGGAATCAGCTTGCACCTCATATACAATACCTGATCGTGTGAGGAAAGTGGCATGAGTGCGATTCGATTTGGAGAAGCTAGTACGGGTGGTGATGGTTGGCAGGGTGGTGGACCGTCGATCAAATTGAACCTTGTTTCTAGTTATGTGGATATGTTCCACATATAAGCAGACTTGCTTGTACAGGGTGACCAGATAAAGGCGATAGGTAAAGACTCATCTCTTCCAGCTCGAGCATTCTCTTACCTCCTTTTGAGCTTGTTTCTTTTGCCTCTAGACAAATCTTAGCCACCTCCCTCAGCCCCTCTTCGAGATAAGACCAAATCACGACCCTCCATGCACCACCACCCATTCTTTCACTCCGCACTCGTAAAACGCAACAAATAACAATTTCTAATTTCCAATTCTCCACTGCGGCACTCACTCCATGTCTTATTCAAATTTACCACGAGAATAAATCAAAATTGTTCGGCAAACTCCAAAATCCATTCGTTCGCCATTCATCATCACCTTCATCCCCTCAACACCATCGTTTTTTTTTTTTTTTTTTTTTAAATTCATTTTTATTATTTAATTCATAATAACTTACATACTAGACAAAAATGCTTAAAACTAGTTGGACGAACATTGTTACTATTTCTAACTTACTGGCCCTAAGCGGGCACTCTAAGCTAAACTTAATCTTAGCATGTCTTTCGACTTAAAGTAACATTATATTTGTATGTGAACAAAAACGAGTTCAATAGTGAACAACTTAATATTAAGAAAAAAAAATTTGTTTATAAAAACTTAATGCCTGTACTGTTATCTTAAAACTTATAACTACCTTACAAACTAACTTAAAATAACCTAAATTAACTTAAACTAAACAACATACATATATACATATGTATATACGAGTGTATAGACTTATATATATATGTATGTACTTACTATGTACAGTTTGTATACACGGGTACACCCTTATGTACGTTTGTGTATACATTCGTTTTATTTTTTTTTTTTTTTTTTTTTTTTTTTTTATTTTTTTTTTTTTTATTTTTTTTTTTTTTTTTTTTTAATTTTTTTTTTTTTTTTTTTTTTTTTTTTTTTTTTTACTTTTTTTTTTTTTTTTTTTTTTTTTTTTTTATTATTTATATGTACAACTTAAAATTACCTTAATACTACCCTAAGCTATGTAAGTCGGCCGTAGGTTACAGCTCATAGGTATGCACCAATCCACTGCAAGACAGGGCCGACTACTCCCCATAAGGGGATCTGTACTACCCTTTTTACCCCGGGTCTAAAGGGTTCGACGAGGGAGTTCCCTCGCTCCCCAACCACCAGAATTTTCGATGTTGCATTGCAACATCCCGAACATCTCTCCTTGATACCGCCGTACTGAACCGGAGGAGACCCTCCTCAGCTCGTTGTGCGACGGAACGGTCGTGGTTGAGTCGCCCATCCACAGTTGATCTGGCGATGTGGAATATGAGCGGTACCGCATTTATATTTTGTAACAGTCCGTTCTTGTCTAAATGGAGAAAGGCTTCTGGGGGAATGAAGCCACTGTGGCGTACCTTTTCGTGGTATTCTGGATTGGGGTAGTAAGCCCCCGAGATCAAGTTATTGACCGAGTTCATCGCTCTAGCAGTATGACTTCGAATCAACTTCAATAGAAAATTGTCCACTCTTATCAGGTTAGCCCTGTTGTATAAGACCTCATTGGAATAGTATTTTATGTACTGGGACTCTGGAGTTCGATAAAGGCGAAGACAAGCCCTAAGACAAGCCCTCTCGAACAACCGAATCTTTTCCATTAAGCTTGCACTCACGTTGAACCACACGGGACAGCCATAGGTGAGCATTGGCCGAATGAGGGCCATGTAGCAGATAACCTTCACCCTCGCATCGAGTTGGCTGTTGTAAAACAGTCTCTTTGTAAGGGCAAATGCGCCTCGGGCCCTGGCCAGAGCAGCATCTACATGTTTGTTAAAATATAGATACTGATCTAACCAGATCCCCAGGTATCTGACTACAGTCTTTTGCGCCAGTGGTTCCCCGTGTCTTCCAACGATTGTGAATTTTCGCCAATTCTTTTTCGTATCCGCCGAGGCCTTATACAACGGCGTCCTGAACAGAATGGTTTCCGACTTCCGGAAGTTGATGCTCAACTTCCAGTCATCGCAACTTCTCATGAATGAATCGAAGTCACCCTGCGTGAGGGTAGTGATTTCCTCGATCTTTTTGCCTGATCTGTACACGATCAAGTCATCGGCATACGCAATTACGTGAGGAAGAGAACTTATCAGATCGCTCAAGTAAATGTTGAACAGGATCGGAGAATTAACGGCACCCTGTTGGAGACCATTTTTAACTTGAAATATGCCTGAGGAGGTCACGTTGCCATTCTTGACTACGAACCGTCTACCGGTAAGCATGTTACAAAGTAGGTACAGCAGTGGTTTGCTAATGCCTAGCCGATTGAGCTTGTAGAAAAGTCCTTCTAACCATACGGTGTCAAAGGCCTTCTCCAGATCAATCAAGCAGGCACCCGTACATTGTTTCTGGCTTTTGTTCCATTGGATATCCGACACTAGTTTCGACGCGGCATGAATAGTGTCATGCCCCGCTTTGAAACCGAATTGGTTATCCGGAATTATATTTTTGTCCTTAGTCCAGTTGATCAGAGTTCTATTGATCACCTTTTCGAATACCTTGCTGATGTTCGGAAGGAGACTAATTGACCGGAGGTTGCAAGGATTCGAAGAATCTTTTCCTCTCTTGGATATGGGTTGCACAATCGCAGTTTTCCAATGCTCCGGATAATGTGCATTATTCAGAGAATTGTTAAACAGGATTGTGTACATATTAACCACTTCCAGGGGGAGGTGTCTTAACACAATGTTGGAGATCCCGTCGATTCCAACAGACTTTTTCTTCTTTAATGATTCGAAGACCGCTTGGAGTTCTGTCTTCGATATGAACGGGGGTTGAACCCCTTCGTCGGCGATGGCATTATCTGCCATGTTATCATCATTGAACACGACAAAGCCAGTGTTCTCAGATCGCCATTGTTGAATGTCTTCTCGAAGTTGAGAGTTGCTAGCCATTACGCGGTTATCCAATTCGTGGTTCGGGCGAACGCTCTCATTCACCTTGTACACTTCTTGGAAAACCGCGCCTAGTACCTCCATTTTTTCTTGCGGATCTTCGACCCCGAAGAAGTTATCGTCGAGTACAGCGCTATCTGGATCAATACCTGCTGTAGTCAGTATTTGTTCGTTGTCCGTCGTTCTGGGAAGCTTAAGACACGGAAGATCGCTTTGTTTGTTACTTCTAAAAAATTTGTTTATTTTAGGGAACATGCTCGGATTGTTGGATCTAACAGCCCGAATCTTATCGTTCCAATATGAATTGACAGAAAGTCTGTAATTCTGAACAATTAATGTCTGAATGTTCTTAATGAGCGATTTCAGTGTCCTAACTTCCTCGTCTCGTCTGTCAGTAAACCGCCTGTACAAGGTTTTTAATCTTGACAGGAGTCTACTTTTACGTTGGTGGAGTGCGTCGATAGTCGCATTGCGGTACAAGTTTTCGTTGTTTGTCCGTGTATACCGAGGTATAGTCATGTCCATAGTTCGTTTGATTGTCTCGTCCAATTGAATTAGATACATGTCAATCTCTTCGTTTGACAAGTTTCTATTGGACGGTATGTGGAGCGCGTTCGAAGAGAGTGCTCGCGTCATTTGTCTGGAGAAGCGTGTCCATCGTGCCCTACTGTAGTTGTAGGTGTACGTTTGAACATACTCTCCTATTTCCGCAATGTCGTTGGGGATTTTGATTTCGGCACTGAGTCCGCAATGGTCACTGAGGTACACGAATGTGTTCAAACAGTTAACCGTTTGTGCGTTTGTGTCTGTCAGCTGCAGTCTTGCGTCTAACAACAGTAGATCCAGATAAGAGCCGCTCCTGGGATAGGACGAGATCTCAGTTGCTTTCAAATCGAGTTTATACTCGACACTGTGTAAGCAAAACCAGCTGTAAAGCTGGTCCCCTCTATTGTTGGAAATTATGTTTCCCCAATATCCATGTCGGGCATTTAAGTCCCCGGCCAAAATAAAATAGTTCTCCTCCGATTCCAGCCTCAGACATCGAAAGAGTGAATCGAGCTCTGATATAGTTGTTCTGGAACTAGGGTTGCCAGAGGAGTAGACCGACACCGCATACAACCTCCTTCCGCTGCGGAGCGAAATGCACACGATGCAGGCCTCCAGCTCCTGAAACCTTCGTACTTCACCACTATACACTACTTTATGTTTAATGTTATTTTTAATGAAGATCGCAACACCGCCTCCACCGCTGGAATTGGGCCGGTCTCTTCTAACAACATTATAATTACTGTGCTCCAGTATGCCTCTCCGAGTTAGCTTGGTTTCGCTAATCAGCATCAGCTCTGGGCTTTGATCGTCCAACAATCTATAGAGCTCGTTTTTTCGTGGGATCCCTATCAGTGAATTTGCATTCACTGCAAGGATCTTAAAAATGCTCTCCGTCTGCGCAGCCATTAAGACTTTTGACGTGGTTGGTTCTGCAGGAGCGCCAGAATTTGGCCGACCTGCTCTTCTAACCGAGCCATACGCCCTTCAATGGAAGCTTTCCATTCAGGCGCTGGCTCGTGTGCTTTTGGCACTGAGACTTGCGGCACTACCTTTGGTAGTTGCTGCTTTTCCGTATTCCCCTGACCGGACACCATTTGGGCGAACGTCATTTGAGGCGTTACGGGTATGGCTGCCCCGAGTGGATTTTTCACTGGGGGCTGCTTCTGCAGAGCCATTTTTGCTTTCCGCTCTTGGAATTTAGGGCAACCCCGATAGTTGGCGGTGTGCCCCGCGTTCCCGCAGAGTACGCATTTGAGCTGACTCTTGTCAGCTGCTCCCTTTTGCCCCAGAGGACAATTCTCCGCACTGTGGTTCTCACTGCACTTGACGCATCGAGGCTGCATGTGGCAGTTCGACGCGGCGTGCCCGAACCTTTGGCAGCGAGCGCATTGGAGAATGCCATCGCGCCTTCTAATATTATCCCAGTCGCAATAATAGTCAGCCAAACGATCTATATCGTGTACCTTATCTACCTTGCTATTGGGTGACAGCTGTACAATGAAGTACGGTAATTTCCGCCCCTCCCTTTTTGCCTTAGCTGTGGTGAAGGGCTTGACCCCGACGAACTCGAGACCGTCACACACTTGCTCTTTGAGCAGTTGGAAGATCTCCTCCGCTTCGAGCGGTCCGGAGATCTTTAATAATTTGGACTGGAGTTTTTCTCCTTTAGGCGTGAAAGAGAAGAACTCCATCGTCGAACGCTTTAGACACTTTTTGATTTTATTATAATTCTCTACTGTCTGGCAGTAGATTGCATATTTTTCAAAACCTTTCGATTTTTTAATTAAAAAATTACCACTACCTACGGCCGTCTTACATACCTTAGCTGTTTTTATGACGTCCGGCTTGTACAGGTTTATTGGTGGTACTTTGTCCTTCTTTTTGGGCTGCTGCTGTTGCTGGTGACATGCTAGATGCTGTTGTTGCGCTGATGTATGCTGCTGCTGCTTTTTCTGTTGTGTTGCTGCTTCCTTGGATTGTTGAGCTGCTTTCTCGCGTTTTTTCTTCCGCTGTTGTGTTGCTGACTCCTTTTGTAGCTGAGCTGCTTGTGGTTTATCAGCTTGCTGATGTTGTTGCTGCCTCTGCTTGTTCGGCTCGTTATTGCTGGGCAACTGTTGTTGTAGTTGCCCGAGCCGCAGAAGCCTTTCTTCCTCCTCCTTTCTTCTCCTCTCGAGAGTACTTCTTCGTAGTTCCCTGATCTCGTGAAGTAGTTTTTTCGTCTCCTCCTTCAGATCGGAAACCTTCGATTCTTTGGAGCGAATTATCGCCTCCACTTCTTCTTCTGTATCGGAAGGCACCGATTCAAAGCTGATGCTGCTTAATGCGAACCGCCCTTCCCTCCCCTCCGATACATACGAGTACGCATCATCTTCTGCATCGGTTTCGGCTGATGTTTCGTTTGATGACGTCATCAGTGTACTCCTTTCCTCTTCGGGTTCATCGTTTGACGCTTTTGTATTGCGCCTCTTTGAACTGTTGGAGGCCTGCTTCTTCCTCCTCCTCTTTGTTGTGCCTTCTAAGGGCACCGTTGGTTGGTGGCGTGATTCTTCAGCCACCGGTTGCTGGCTCTCGCCGTCCACTTCTATGCGAGCGGACTGCCCGCTCGCCTCCATTCCACGACTACTCACTTTCCTAGTGAGATTGGATGTTTTGGCGAAAAAAAGTAATTTTCCCCACTGGGTCTCGATCCCAGCACCTTTCGCTCCACGGCCTTAAGCTCTACGCACTCGGCCGCGCCGTTGTTACAACTCTCACTGTCTTTTGCACTGCTATACTTTCTTATAACTTTTTTATTGTCTGTAACGAAGTCGAAACACTTGTGAACTGTTCAGCTGTCTGTGAACGACTGACCCCCTCAACACCATCGTCATCATTATTGTATCGCTCTGACGATGAGGATGACGATGACGACTGCTGTAACTGTAACTGCTGCTACAGGGCAATCTCGGTTCAATTTCGTTGTGTAATTTATCATGCGACTCATACAACCCACCCACCCACCCATATACACACACACACACCGACCATATTGTATAATCTTCTCCTTTGCTCGAGGAGAGACTGTTCAAGTAAATTACCAAATTCGATACATTGCCCATAAATCCAAACCAAATTCCGGCCCCGGCATTCGCACTCCCCCACCCCACCCCCCAATTCTGGTGGTAATGCTCTGCTGGCTAGTGATACCGAATTGAAACAGCTGTAAGTAGCTGTCGTCGGGCATAAATCCCTAAACGGGACAATAAAACAGCACATTTTCCAGATTTTCCACTGGGTCAGCAGGAAAATGTCACACACCCACACACACCCCCCGCCTGACTACACGCCAAATCGCTTAATAATCTCACCAACAATCGATTAGCAATAAAAATGACAAAATTCCGCACTTGGCGCTGCTGCCATTGCGGTGAGCGGATGCTAAATACGGCCGCCCCCAATACCAGGAGCCAGGAGCCGATCCAAAAAACCTGCTCACAACCTCAAAGTCGATGCCCCCCCTGTGCTCGCTCTCTCTCTCTCTCTCTCTCTCTGTCTCACGCCTTGTCTTGGTATGATAGTGGTACTCATGATGGCAAACACAAAAAGAAAACCTGCCCTGAGCCAATAAATAACAGCACTTCTGTCATTTATCCACATAACTTGCACCAGTGGCGGTGCCCTTCGCCTCCCCGCCAAACAAAACGACGCACACACTTGCTCAGCCGCCACCGCCACAGAGGCGAATTGGAGAATCCTGAGAGCGCTCCCGCACAAATTAAAGAAAACCAAATGGGGTGCCATTTGGCAATCGAATCCAAAGTACGTACGCACAAATAAAAGAACCAACAACACCGCTGAACGATAAAAACGACACAAAAACAAGGGAAAAAAATATGCACCCCCACCAACACACACAGCCATTCACTTATAACGACCAACAGTGGCAGCGGCGACGGCACAGCAGGAACGACGGGGTAACATCAGTGCCAGTGGCGCACAAGAACTTTAAAAAAGTTCAAATCCACAGGAGCAATTATAAGGAAGGTGGAGCGCTCGCTCGCGCGCACACCTGTAAACAATGTGTCCTGATGGGCGTCCTCAGCCTCGCCAATTACTTGACTTTCGCGCCAGATGATGCCCCTTATTCCATGACACTTTTCCGCCACCACCCCAGCGCCACCCAGTCATTCCGATACCGACAACAACATGTGCGACAAAAAAGAGCCACCGAAACATTTTCAGATGCAAAGGCATCACCATCGCACACACACACACCGATCCAAGAGGTCCTTTCGTCTTTCCCTCACTGTTGCTGCTGCTTGGCTGGTGGGCTGGTGTGCTCTGTTTCTGCGCTAAGTACCACCACTGCCACACCACCCATCCAGCGAGGACCCGAGAGTGCGGGGCGCCCTCTGTGTGGCACATTTACAAAAATCTATAACCATAAATTCGGATTATTCCCGTTTCCCCAAACGAAGGGCATTAAGAACGATATGACAAATTTATCGCCACCGCCACCGCCATCGCCGCATCGGAGAGATTTTTTTTTTCTTTCTCCTCCTCTCCTCTACGCCTCGCGTCGTTCCTTTGTTTAATGCGGAGCTATGCTAGCCAGGCTTTAATTCAATATTTGAGTTTGTTCAATACCAAATGCGTCATAATGTCCATCTCAGACAGCCGCCACCGTCGCCGCTGTCGCTGCCGACATTGCCAACTCCCCCCGCGGACCAACCCATGTGAGGTGTGTGTGTGCAGATGGTGGAGTGACTTTTCGACTCAAACACCAACCAACCCCCACCCACCTCCGCCCATTGGAATCCAAATGAATCGTAAAATTGCCATAATTCTCATTTTGGACGGGACGCAGATTTTTTGAAGTTCTTCCGTTCCTCCCAGCAGCCCTCCTTCTCTTCCTCCCCATCAGTCACTACTGGTGCGCCACCCACCACCGGCACCCTGTCCAATTGGACTAACGAAGACTTATTACGACAGAAATTTGCGTGTAAATTTGGAAAAATTAAAAGCATTTGCGACGCGCCACGCCACGCCACGCCACGCCGCCGAAAGCATTGGAATTCGACCGAAAACGCACACCGAGTCGTCATCGTCGTTCGCATTGCTGCCACTGAATGCTGCTGCTGCCGCTAAGCCATCGGTGGCATCGCCTCATAAAAGTTTTGTGATAATTGCGTTACGCTTGGCGGAATGCGCGACCGGTGCGAGAAGGGGTAGGGAGGGGCGGGTGAGGATGCGGGTGTGGGTCGCGAATGCGGGACTGTTTCTGTGGATTTATTGACGGTAGGAAATTTTAATGATGGCAAAATATGTCACACATACACACGAATACCGGGGGTACCGGTGGGCGGGGGGTACAGGCGAAATGTCGAGCGCCGTGATGCCGCTGCTGCCGTCGTCGGTCGCCGCCAATAAACACCAAATCGAGGTAATGTCGAACAGCCGCGCGGCGGCAATTATCCTGAATTTTAGGCAGTGTATTGGGTGTGTGCACCCTCCCCCACCCACTCGACGAGGAGGAGGATAATGATGAAGGTGAAGAAGCAGGGAGCTTGTGGTGGCTCTTGTTTGGATAATTAACGAGCATGACTGGAATTTAGGCACCGCCACGTCCAAATTGGGTGATGATGTTTTTCGGCATGTTTTCTTTTGAGTTGTAATGAGACGACAAGGAGTGTCTCCTTTTTTGTATTCTTCGTTTCATTATCAGAAGACAGAAGAGGTGAGCTGGGAGAAGGATTGCTGTGGATGCTTGGAATGGAGTGCAGACAGACGATACGCAGCAACTAATTGATGATTTGTCGTTGATTGACTTTTGGAGTTCCCTGACATGCTGTCTCTGTCTCCTTTGGAAGACCCCACAGTCAGGCTTGAGCATGGACCTCAACCCGAGCCCGACTGCATGTTAATTGAAGTCCAGTTCGACTAGTGGACAGTCAGGCTTCAACTAGAGCCTCAATCCTCTCCAGCTAGGTACCTCTACTACCCTTTGTTCGAAGCTTTGTTTATACGACCTTCAACAAGCAAGTGTCCTCGGTTCAGCTGGCTTAAAGAGGCAAGATGATCAAGACGACGCCAAACTGTTCATGGTGTCTGTAGCTAGCTCCTTGGATGAGGTCTTTCTCTACTTGGCTCTTTCAGCCTCGAAGTTGAGAATAGCTTAGCTATCTTAGACGTTTGATTTGTACAACTTGCTTGGCTAGATTCATTTCGCTGGGCAGCCGTCACAATGCGTTGTTGAATCCTCTCCTCCAGAAGCGCTAACCACAAGTAGGTCCAAAGAGCTTAACGATTGAAGTTGTAGATGCTTGGGCAAGAGATCGTTAACAAAGCAAAGGCCAAGGTCGTCTTCATTCACTTTTGAATTGGTCCAGAAGAAATGGGATCAATACGATTCAGATCAGTTTCCCACCGAGTCTGCTGTTGGCAAGAGTTGCCTTGTAGGCTAGGTCCATATGCGCTTCATGTGCCTGTCTGCACTTGTTGTTAGACGGGGAGCTCTTGCATAGCCTCTTCTACATAGCCAACTTCGCAGCATGTGACTGCCTCCATTTGTCAAAGGAGACAGTAGTTCTTCCTCCTAGCAGGTTGTTTCATGTTTTGTTCTTGACAACGCCTCCAATTGTCTTCGATTGTGTGTGCAGACAAAGTTAAGTTTCTGGGGGACTAGATCTGCAAAAGTTCTGGTATACCATTGCGATCTTTCGGTTAAAGTCCAACGACTGGATGGCGCAGTTGGTTGAGTGCCTGCCCCTAGTTAGCGGGGTCCCCGGTTCGAATCCCAGTGAGGGCAAAGTTAACACGCTTTTATCTGGTTTTCAAATCTGGCACCATTTGCAGTTAGGATCAAATTAACGGCACTATCATCGGTGGTAGTAGTCTGACTGGGTATCACAATGGACTAACATGGTCTAAGTGTACTGGTGAATGCACTAGCAGCCCAGCAACCTAAACCTAAACCTTCGGTCGAAGTCGTTGGCCTCGGTTGTTGTCGTTGATTTCCGTGTTCTTGCCTCTTTGCTGGGTCCTCGAAAGTTAAGAACATCAAAAAGACTGGATGAGTGCCTGACCATGGTTGAAGGTCAGGCTCTCTTTACGAGATGATGAGGTGTTGGATTTAGATTCTTGGTACAAAGAGTGCACTATTATCGGATGTGGGGTTGTGATCCTCGATGAGTTTAGCAAAGTTCTCCTCCATAGTCTTGAAGTTGGGGCAATGATCATGAATCGCTTGTGGGAGATCAAAGAGTCGATCTTTGCTGGTGGAGCGTGGATTCAAATTTGGCCGAATGCGATTCCATCTGATTGGCGATCGCTTGGTCGGAGGTATTCGCACCAAGTCGGAAAACTAACCTAGTTAGGCTCCTAATGAATTTGAGTCAATGGCTTGGTGATCTCTCGCGAATCCCTTGCCCCTCCACCGTTTAGATGACCAAGGGGGTTGGCTGAAGATGAGATGAGATGGGAATCTATCAAATATTGCCCCCTGCCCTTGCTCGTGACTTCCGGCCCTCATCGCTGACATAATTATGATCACTTCGGATGATAATTCATTTAGCGCGCGATTTAGTACTAATTACCATCAATTTTCACCTCAAGATGAAGACATTTAGACAATTTCATGGTTCGTTGGTTAGGTTAGGTTGTTTTGGCTGACTGCTGGTAGATAATAGTCACTCGAAGCCCAGCATCGGCTCATTGCGTATACACGGGAATCTGTTTGATTGGAGATTGGAGATGACTGACTCTGGTGATCTAGACTTCTGGGTGCCTTCTTCTTCTTCTTTGAAAGGAGAGAGCGCTGCAATGCAGAGTAGATGTACAACAGTTTCTTCCTCTTCTTCATCTCTGCAGTTTCTGAAAAAGTCATTATACGGAAGGCTTAATGTACAGTCGTGAATTCCATTGGCGCAAGGCCGGCTGCAACGCCGATGAGGCTTCTGAGATTCGGTCTGCTCATGCTGATCTGCCTGAGTGGGCATTTAGGATCGAGAGAAGTTGCTTAGTGATGGGGCATCATTTCTACGATTTATTTGAGCAAGCGTTTCAAGCTTCAGTAGATGTTTTGCAGCTGCTATTGGTATCGGGTTTTGGCGGTTCGTATGGAACTTTTGACAGCTTATATCTTGAGAACGGTGCGTCCTACGAAAAAATTCCAGTATACTTTTTTGTAGCTTATGACTTGATCTAGACGATGGAATGGGAAAATTCACCAATGCACCGTTATTTGGGCAAATTTTTGACAAAAACAGGGAAATTTGTTTCTCTGGCGTAAATTGTATGAAATTTTACATCGGCTTTGAAGGAAGGTCGATCTGAATTGTTACTTTTAAGGTGAATTTACATTGTGCAAGTTTTCGTCACTCTCAATGACCGGCAAGTCGATCATTAAACCCCAGAAAAACATTCTCGACGTATGTATCCAAGAGAAGGTACAAAATTCAACAAAAACTAGCCCCCTGTCTCTATTAACATTTTCCTTCTCTTAGAAACATGTCGTAATGATTCAAGAGCACAGAACTTGGATTAAGTGGAAACAATTTTGATTAGGCCGAACGGAGGATAGAAATTCTATCAATTCTGACAATAATGAGGTAGTTTATCGGACTCGACGATGCCATCATCTGTGAATCATGTCTTCAGAAGGAAGACCGATGGGTGGTCTTTGATTTTTGCTAAGAACGGCAACTTCGTTTAACAACTTTAACTTCAAACAATGAGGGTATTAAGTCGACTCTTTAGATGAAGGATCGACGATGCCAGCGCGTGTCCATCATGTCTTCAGAAAGATTTGATGGTTGGTCTTTGATTGTTATTAAGAACGGCAACTTGGTTCAGTAATTTAGTGGAGGATCGGTGCTATCATGTTTTCAGATGCCTTTGAAGACAAGTTCTTAAGTTCTCGAAATGACTGGTGTCAGCTGAGAGCAACTTACTTAGGTGAGGGTGCGTGGGTGTTTATCGGAGTCGATTCTATTGGAAGATAGCCGATGCCCTCCATGTGTCCATCATGTCTTAAGATGGCTTTGAAGATTGCTCTTCGAATTTTCGAACTGGCTGCTTAGCTTGACAGATAAGTACCGACAAATGAGTGAACCTACCCTGACATTGACTCCTGGACAATTGCCCATGTGTCCCAATTTGTCACGATTAGAGTCAACAAGCAATTATTTACCCTCCCCCTGTAGCACTCAAAAACGTGCCCTAAATGCCTGCCCACGAGTTCTCCTCCCCCTCCCGCAGTTCAGAGTGTCATCAGCATAAGCCCACCCATCGCACCATCATCTCCCGTCCATCTGCATGTTTTCCACCTCCTCCGCCTCATCGCATCGAATAAAAATCCACTCAACAACGCACAGAAATGAGCGATAAAATAAAAATTCTAACGAATCCATTTCAGCGCTACCGCTAGTTTACAAAGGAAATGTACTCTCCCCCTCTCCCTCTCCCCCGCCCGCCTCTCACCATGCCATCACACTATCTTCGAATAAACATAAATCCATGAGAGGCCATCATAAAACCCAAACTCCGGCATTCCCACATGTCCTCCATGCATGAGGATATCGGGCGAGTCCTGGAACAACACAAAATCCATATTCTCCGTCTCTCACACACGCACACACAGAGCCAGCCAAACAATCGCATTAAATTCCACTTTAAACGCAGCGGAATATAATAAAACATTTTTTGGAATATTTTTCCGAATGACTAATGGGAAAAGCAGCACCTTGTCCGACACCATGCCGCTTCCGATTCATTCCTCAGCACTCCCGTCTCTTCTGCCATGGTCTGTGTGTGTGTGGCAAGAGGAGGGTGGTGGCAAAGGAATTTCGGACTGAGACCCAAATGCACGATTCACACGAATCATTTCCCTAGAACTATTCATTTCACGTTGTAAAATGGATTTTTAGCAAGTGTCCATGCTGCCACGATACTTTGGGGCAATCGACATAGATGCTGTGGGAGGGTGTGTGGGTGGGGGGAGGGGATGAAATCCTCTACCTGAAGGAGAACACAGAGAGAACACACGCCTGGTGCGGACTTGAAACACTCTAATCGCCCGATTTGTCACTAAATTCCGATCATGGTCTGTGCTCTGTCCTCTCGGTGACCCAGTGCCTCTGACGGGGTGGGGATGAGTGGCTGCACTATTGTATGTGTTTGTGTTGGGCAACAACAACAGGAAACAAAAAGAAAAAAAAAACAGAAAAACCATTTGTGAAGAACTGGTGTGCTGGTGGCGATGGCTGGGCTCGGTGCCATGGCATGGTTTGGACAGCAGCAGGTTGGTCGCTCGCTCGCTGCTCCCTCTCCGAGCAACACCGACAACACGCATGGGAAAAATTAAATTTCCCAATAATTCGAAAGCTTTGCAGTCGCAGCTGTTGGGCGCTTTCCAATGAGATTAAATCGCTATAGAGCGCCCACAAGCCATCAGTGCGAAATGGATGAATGTCCTTTTTGGAGTGTGTTCCACAACACCCACCCAGCCCCTCAGTCGCCCTCAGCCGCCCCCTGGCTATCTCACATACACTCGCAGAGCCGCCACCCCATTTGGCCTCCCTCGCCAATTCGTAGTCTTTTCGATGTTTCCGGGGGACTTGCTGTTGTTATCCTGGCGCTTGTTTATGATTATTTTTCGACTTTTTTTTTGTTCCTCTTCAGTCTCTCTCTCTCTCCCGTACTGTCCACTGATGTCCTCGTGTTGTTGACTGTGGTCGCTGAATGGTGTGCGGCGTTTGCTTGCCCTTTTTTTTTTGTTGGTTTTTATCACTTGGAGCGCATTGAAGCTGAGAGGAGGGTTGCTGTTCGGTTGGAATTAACGAACACACTCGCCAGACGAGGGCTCGTGCCGGACTCATGTGTCCAGTTGATGGTGGCGCCGGCGATAGGTTGATGGGAACATAAAATGGTAAAATGCCATGACATCCGATTTGGCTAATGGACGTTCAACGAGCGGTTCATGGTTGGATGTCGTTGCATTTATCCGATTTATCCGAAAATTCAAATGATTCCCCTTCTTGCTATCGACTGGCTTCTGAAAGGTCTGAGTCTTCAGACGAGCTCGAGACCCGAGATCCCCCGTAAAAATGGCCCCAATCGAGGTCCCCGCCCACTCCACAAAAAGACATCCCCTTCTTACTCATAGTGATCTAGTCAGTACTTTATTTGGAATCTTTAGCTAACTGTTATACTTAACAGACAACAAAAACTGGTAGGAAACGAAGAAGAGAACAAAAAAAAAGAAACAACTGTCATTTGGATGGCGATCATCCATTCCACACAACTTTGTCTAAACATAAAAAGGCACAGCACGTCGTTGGAATTTGAATTCATAAATGTAACACTTAAACCTAAGCCTCTGCATAATCCGCGCGTCCCGCATCCGCATCCGCATCCGTATTTTACACTCTCGCTTTGCCCGTTTGCAAGTCGTCAAATTGACTTGGCGTCAGCTCGCGATAGATTCCGTCCTTGTTCAGGAAGTAGATGGGGTCTTTCACTTTGGTTATGTCGAAGCCCTCCGTCTGGAGGTCGCGTTTTTTCAGTTTGAACGTGGCCGTCTTTGGCATCTCGGGCAGCAGCCGAATGAACAGCGGCTGAGCGTAGGCGGGCAAACTACCGCGGATGCCGGCCGAAAGCTGATGCAGATCGACTTTGCGCTCGGGGTCGACTATGCCAGCCATGCCGGCCTTGCCTTCCATGTGTGGGATCTGCAATCGAACGGAGAGTCAATCAAAGTCATTCAGTCACTCATTCATTCACTCACCTCGACGCCATAGACAACGCAGTCCTGCAAGCCAACAACGTTTGTGATGATGGCCTCCACCTCGGACGTGGCCACGTTTTCGCCCCTCCAGCGGAAGGTGTCCCCCATGCGGTCCTTGAAGTAGAAGTAGCCGAGGATGTCCTTGACCAGGATGTCCCCCGAGTTGAAGTAGACGTCGCCCTCCTGGAAGACATCTCGGATGAGCTTCTTTTCGGTGGCCTTCTTGTCGGCGTAGCCGCTGAACGCGTTCACAGCGCGTTTCGGGTTGATTTTGCCCAAGAATATGCCGGGCTCGCCGGGCTTGCACTTGATGCAGCGTCCGTTGGGCGCGCGAATCGGCTCGCCGGTGTCCTCGTCGCACCGGATGAGGATGACCGGGTGGACTTTCTCGCCCCAGACTGGCACGAATCCGATCGCGCCCACTTGGTTGTCCACATTAACTGCGAAGAGAGACATGATTGAGTTGCTCGATCAGGGAGGACGTTGCAGGACACCTACCCAGATTCGAGTTTCCCTCGGTCGACCCGTACAACTCGCCGATCTCGGCGATGTTGAACCTCGACGTGAACTGCGACCAAATCTGCGCCCGCAGCCCGTTGCCGTACATCAGCCGCACACGGTGCTTGGTGTCGTCGGGCTTGGGCGGCGTTGACAGCAGGTATCTGCAGAGTTCTCCGATGTACTGCGCCACCGTGCAGTTGTACTTTATGCAGTCCGTCCAGAAGTTGGTCGCCGAGAACTTCTTCCGCAGGGCCATCGTTACTCCGTGCAGGAAGAGGTTGCCGGCGCCGACAATGCCTCCGGCCGTGTGGTACAAGGGCAGGGGGTTGTAGATGACGTCGTCGTCGCGAATGCCCAGCATCTCGTGGACTGCCACTGCCATGAACATGTATCTGTTTGAGAGAGAGAGGAGGGTTTTAGAGATTCCAGAGGGATTCAGCAATCAACCCACCGTAAGTGTGTGATGACAGCGGCCTTAGGCATGCCGGTCGTCCCCGAGGTGTAGATGTAGACCATCTTGTCCTTGGGGCTGCCCTCTGCGATGTCCTTCGTGAGGTCGCTGGCCTTGTGGGTCTTCAGCTCGGCGCTCAGGTCTGTGGCCTTGTCCATGATGAGGAACTTCTCGGTATCCCTCTGCTCTTCGTCGCTAAACTGATACAGCTTGAGATCCTTGACGACATCGTCACCCAGAATGTCCTTTAAGGCTGAAAATAGACACTGCCTCAGTCTGGGTCTCGGTTGAGGCGGAAAGTGCGTGCATGCATACCTGCGGCCATTTCGGTCCCGAAGATGATCGCCTTGCAGTTGGCCGCCTTGATCGAGTGCACCAGGGTTTCCTTGCGCAGATTCGAGTTTATCAACGCGGTGACTATGCCCACTTTGGACAGGCCCAGCCAGATGCACGAGTACTCCGGCCTTGTCTCCATCAGCAGGGCAACCGAGTCGCCCCGAGTCAAGCCCTTCGACTTGAAGTACGAGGCTATCTTGCTGCTGAAGTCTTCGATGTCCTGGAATGTCAACACCCGGTCGTCCATGATGAAGCCCGCCTTCTCTGGGTGCTTCTTGAGGAGCGTTTGGAACACCCTCGGCACCGTCCAGTTCTTCCACTCAAACTTAAACAGAATGTATTGAATCATAAAGAAGCGATATGCAGCTCTGCAAAGAGAGAGAGAGAGTGAGAGTGAGGATGTTGTCATGATGGATTGATTGACTTACCTGAAATCCCTTGGCAATGTGGTCACAACCGCGTAGACGTGGGTAACTCTGTTCCCCGTCGCCAGGAACACTGTGATCCCGAGGAATGTCAAGCACAGGTAGGGAGTCTCCTTGGCCAGCCCGGAGATGGCCAGTCCCAGCAGACAGATGCAAAGCAGCGTTGCATTCCGCTGCTTGAAGTTCAATTCGAGCAACATTTGCGCCTTTCTGTCGGACCTGAAGCACGAATTCGAACAAACCTGCAAATATCGCTGCGTTCTCGCGCAGTCAGCTGAAATGGAGCAAACAAATGTGTCGTTATTGGGGGCGAGATATCAGCGGGGGTTAAACCGATAAGCGCCATATCATATCACGTACGCACGCAAACAGGTGATAAGATGGAATGTTTGGGTGTTTTTATCGTTATCGTCGACGGTTTTTGTTTTTTAATCTAATCGCGAAGTGATTTATGGAATTGTGGATGTTTCACAGCAAATTATTCCTCGGAATGGGAAGGGAAAGGAGGCGAGGTCTTTGACTGTTTTGAAGGCGCGGTGTGAAAGCTGATGGAATGCACTTGACTGGTCTATTATACTGCCATTAGGCGCTGGATCAGCAGCCCTAAGTCTGAGCGAAGGGGGGTGTAGCGAGGACTGAGACAAGTCCTGGCCACACTCTGTTTCTGAAGGTTGCCTTTTTCACTCAACCCAATCACTTACGATCACCCCCAAGGAACGCGGAAAAGTCTGTAGAAAACATTCACAAAGCTCTGACCGAAGCAACAGGCCACCAGACATCGCAGCAGGGATCCCCTCCCATCAGAAGGCTACGCAGTTGACTTCAACTTGTCATATCTCGAAAACCGTAGGTCTTACGACAAAAGTGTGGAGGCCAATCTTATAGATTGGACATTAAATTTACCATTATTCGAGGTGTATTTCAAAGGATTAGGATATAACCTTAAAAAAGCTAGGAAAGGGGGGTAGTGGGGGAAGGACATCATGTCCATCGCATAGCCCATCCTCTGCCCTCCAACATTGGCTTTGACAATTTTTGGCTAAACCCATCAGTTTTCGAGACAAATGCGAAAAATGAGTCGAGAAATGGCAGAAATTCAAAATGAGATACCAGGCAACCAGAAAATTCAGTAGGTACCCCCTCCACTGAAAATGCCGTACAGCTGACTTTGACATGCCATATCTCGATAACGGTGCGTCCGACGACCAAAGTCTCAAGGCCAAGTTTGTAGATTGAATCGTGTTCTACATGATGGAATTTGAATCTTCTTCAATTTACCGTTTATAACGGTTATTTTTCGAAGAACAAGAGAAAACCTTCAAATCTTCTTGGCAGAGGGAAGTGGCGGGGAGGGTGTTACGTCCTATCGATAGCCCACCCTCAGAGCTCGAACTTTGGCTTTGACAACTTTTCGCTAGGCCCATCCGTTTAGGAGATATGTGCAATACTCGAGACTCTGGGGGAATTTTGAAGGTATACCTACTGCTTTTGCTGGGATTCTGGTGGCCTGGTGTTTTGCTAGGATTTTGTATGTAAATTGGTTTTTTTTCTTGACACGCCATGGCATGTACGCCTTTGACTTTGACTGTTGATTGCCCAAGATTGTAGGTCGAGACGTGGAGTGGAGAAAGACATGTTCTTGAACCACTTCACGCCAAGTGACCATGTTTCTGTTTTGACTAAGGAGCATATGAAGATAATGTCTTTTCAAACAAGATGAAAGCTTGAGAGTGTAATCATGATGAGACTTCTGAAACTTCTGTTAGAGGCATGATGGGTGGCCTCATTGGTTCATTCTGAAAAGGAGAGGAATACACTGCGATGCAACTGATCTTTGTGTCTCAGGTTGGTTCGCTGAAATGTCTACTGCAGTGAACTTGCCCTTTGTACTCCCACTCGTTTGACTAGGTGTCGTCCATTTACAACTTGTGGAGATCCAAATTGTTATGAGTTAAGGACGAACTCACTTATTTTTCCTTCAGCTTGGCGCTTCAGTCTGGCGTGAACTTGAGCCTCAGCCAACAAGCCTCTTCAACTAGATCGATATTCGGCTAGCTGTCTCCAGTTTCTCGTGCCAAGTTAGTTGAGGCCCTCCTCCACCTTGATGTGCCACATTAGACGTGGCTGTCCTCTGTTGCGTTGTCGGAGTCGAAGACTCTTCGGCAGAGCTGAGTTGTCCATGCGGTTTACATGACCCAACCACCTTAGGCTGGATAGACACCTGCCTAGCTCGTGTAGCTTGTGGTTGAACCTTCTTTTTCAAGATCCCTCGAAGAGACCAAGGACCTCTTCATACGCTTTTAAGACTGTCCATGCCTCCGTGCCATACAGCAGGACGGGGATGATCAGTCACCCAGTCAGCTTGGTCTTCCGAGAGTCATAACCCCATAGAATCAGCGGTTGTCAAGAGGAGCTCTGCGTTTAATCTAGGTACTGAAGTTTTTTGCACTGTTTACGTGAGTAGCCATGGCGTAGTGGGTTAGTGCGTCGACTTCTACGCAGAGGGTGCCAGGTGCGAATCCCCATTCTACCAACTTCCATAATTCACGGCTTCCACCTCTTTCGAGTCACTGACAATGCTCAAAGAGGTTCCTGTCTAGAAAAAGCTTCTCAAATTTTCCGTTGGGAGTCGGCATAACACTGTAGGTCCCTTCCACTCGTAACACGCACAACACGAGTGGTTGCTGAGAAACTAGGCCCAGGTCCGCCTCGAACTGTCGCGCTACCAATATAATAATAATATGGGTGGCACGACAGTTCGAGGCGTGCTATTATTCATTCACTAGTGGACGCGCCACCAATATAGGAAGACGAAAGTGATGCTCTGTCCAAGATATCGATGTTGAGGAGAGCATCTACCTAGTTTAGCCCTCATTTTAGCCACTTCCGTCTCAATGCCAGGAAATGCCTCTTTGACGGCTCGCTGTCTTAAGGATTTCAGCGATTTGACTGTAAAACTTGGCCTCGTCTAGATCAGGGGACGAGAATCTCGTCTATCATCGCCTAGATTGAGTGGAATCACTTAAGTCGTTGGATAGGTTAGCTCGCTGCCACGCAACAGATATCATATCCGGACAGTAGAAGTAGGGCTTCTGCAGACGTCCTTAGTGGCGATGCCTGGTCTTCTAGCGACACGATCTAAGTCTAGTTGCCTCACCAAGTTGGTTGCGGTCTTTCGCTACTCGTCTGTTAATTCCTACCATTATCCTTTGTTGTCCCCCAGTCTATTGTCGACTCCGAGTCCAAGAAGTTGTGAAAGGATGAAGGCGTTTGCGGAAGGGAAGTAAGCCTACGGCTGCCACATTGTCTCCTAGGCTCGTAGTCGACTGGATGGCGCAGTTGGTAGAGTGCCTGCGCCTGGTTGGCGGAGTCCCCGATTCGAATTTATCTGGTTTTCAAATCGGGTCTAGCCACCATTTGCCGTTGGGATCAAATTAACGGCTCTATCACTGGAGTGGTCATTCGGTGGTAGTCGTCTGACTCTGGGTATCACAATAGACCGATCTAAGTGTCCCGGCGAAAGCACTAGCAGCCCACCTACCTAACCTAACCTAACCTCGGCTCGTAGTCGAAGACCGTTAGTTTCAGCCCCCTTAGACGTTGAGACCTCGCCCACCTGGTGAGCCTCGACTGCAGCCCACTGCAGGACACCTCACTGATCATGGACCCCATCTGTTTCAGATGCCTCCACGTTTGCTTGATTTCCATAAACGTTTACTCGGCATCGATGACTGATATCTTCGTATCTATTCACGTAACCCGCTGCATTTGCAGTCGCAAACCAGACCGCCCAACTGACGCAGTATGCAAATGCGACTGAATCGAGCCCCACCAGGTGTGGCGCCTTATTCAATTGAACGCATTAAAAAACTGCCTCTGGAATCGCAACGTTGCTTCGCTGGATGACGAACAGCCAAGCAAACAGTGACCGACCGATAAGAGGTGGAGTTTACCGAAGAACAGATAATGAAGCGCGAATGATCCCATTTGACGGTCGATGATTTATATATGTCTAGACAAAAACACAAGGGCACTGGGACGTGACTCAGACATGACATGACTAAGATAACCGGTCGTGGCTGTTATCTGTGCATTTTTGTTTTTCTTGAGTCATTGAGGTCCAAAAGTTCAGCCGAGCTCTCTGAGTGCGCCTCGAATTAGTTCAGCAACCTGCGCTCCCACAGTCGACCACCTCCAAGGGATATGCACGTCAATCAAAGCCCCCTATCAATCCGTTTCGTTTCAAAGTCCCACAAAATAAACCACTTAACCGTTGATGCGATAAACTTTAGTCCGCTCAATCCATTCAATCCCACCCCGGTCGCAGCGATAAGACTTTTCCCAAAAAAAACGCACACCACTTCACGCACACACACAGCTCGCGTCGTGACTGTGAACTTGGGGAGAAGAGTCGATGAGAGAGGGGGGTGTCATCGGTTAAAATCTAATAAAAATTTAAAACGCGTTGCTGACACGGTTTTTTTTTTCCAGTCAAAGGCCAACTCGCCGACAAGAGCTTGTCCCAAGGACGAGCTTGACACCTTCTTCCAGCGAGACAGCAGTTAATTCATTGATCGTTTCTATTTTGTGTCTCTTTGTGAGACTGTATGAGTGGGACCAATACAGACGCCGCCGCTGATTAGGAATATCGCAAACGAACGACCACAACGGCGACTACGACGTGCGGCAGCACGCACTCTGCATGCCTCATGAGCATGTTCAGCCACAGTTCTCACAGCGAGAGCCATCGACCACCACCAGCAAACGCGAAGCGAATCGCCATCATCGTCGCTCCCCAAGTGGTGGCTTGCGAGCAGTCTTTGAACTTTGAAATCAAAGTTCTTTCAATAAATACGACAAATTCAATTTGCAGAAAAAGCTAGTAGCACCACACGCCGTGAAGTGCTCGTATCTCGATCGAGGGCAGAGAGCCGCCGGCTCTTCGCGGGAGAGAGTTTAGCGTGCGACCTTTGCCTTGGCGGACTGAGTGGAGTGCTTTGAATTGACGCGAGGTGCCGGGAGCTCTGAAACAATGTGCCTCTCTAATTGAGGCGGAACGAGGTCACAGCATCCCCTTCCTGAATTGAGTAAGTGGGCCAGTTGGTGGTGATGGGATGATGGGACTGTTAATTGGGGACGATCTTTATGCGGGTGGTGCTGTGAGACCACGCCATCATTCGACCATCACAGAGAATAGACGAACATGGAAGCCGGGCGGGTGTTGCTACGAGACACGCCATCATTTTAGGGTGTCGAAGCTCCAAGAGGTGAGTGTCGCAAGCGCGTGAGAAGTGCCCCTCACAGTGACTAGATCCCTATTTAAACGTAGAACCTCGAAACACGCCATCACTCGCCCCTCACAGCGACTAGATCCGTCTTTCGATGTCGAAGCTTGAAAGCGGGCGAGAAGTGGCCTCATTTGCCCGCCACAACGACTAGATCCGTATCTGGAAACCGAAGTGCAGCCTTCGAATGCCCAGCTCTCTGAGTCACTCCTCATCGAGGACTATCGCCGCAAAGAGGGCGCGCGACTGAATTGATATGCAACACCTAACGCCATCCCAATCCAAATTCAAACTATTCATTGCCACTGCACTCCACCTTGACCATGCCGCGTGGCTAATCGTACGAGGGCTTCGGTCCCCAGCTCACGTACGTACCGAGACGACATTTAACGACTCTCGTCGGTTGTTTGCATTGCATCGCGACTCACTGTACAGTACCCGATAAGACGTCATTCACGCGAAAGAATCTTCAACCCGAACAAAAGCGTGGTGTGGTGTGACAGCAGATTTGCACCCCCATCTCACCTCGCCCACGCCCGCCCGGCTATTGTGCTCTCTCGCCCACAAACGCGTCGCAAAACAAAACAAAGTCAACGCAAAACGAGCATTGTCAGGCGAAGGAGAGGCGAGAGCAGAGGCAGAGGCAGAAGCCGAGATAGAGGCTAAGCACAAAGCGCAAAAAAAGGCAAAAGAGCACCACAACAATGGCGAAGGAGCGGGAGAACGAAGGAAAACATGATGTGATGGCCGGTGTATGGTCGTATGGGACATTTGCAGCCATTTGCCGAGTTAGATACTGAATCTAAATGAACTGTGAATGGAATATAAAAGAAAATGTACGGCTGGACCTTGACACTTGGCGTGATACGACGATGTGCACTACCACTGTGCGGTGTAGTTGACGGGGGCCAGCAATTGCCCAATTGACAGGCCATTCTAATTGAATGTACTGCTTTACACTCTCTCGCACAGGCACACACACACACACACACACGTAGTCTCTGATTCACACACACACGCACAGAGCATCAAACAGCATCTGTCAGATTTGCGCAGAAGGACGTGTAAATAGAAATTCAATTGATTTTTCCCTACCGACTCGTATCCAAGCAGGATCCCTTGAAGATACACCTTCTGAACTGCAACACGCACACGCACACACACTGACACAGGAAAAAAAAACAGATAGAAAACTCCGCGCAATTGAACTCGTCGAGTAGAATTCTTCACTCACTGCACAACCGATCGCTTCCACTCTCTAACGTTGACTAACTCTCGTCTCTCTCGCCGAGTGAATAGTTAACTTTTTATGCGCCAGCGTCTCTCTCGCCGCCACTTGACGTTCTTCAGATCGGAAACTTTGTATCACCACCCACCGTTTCTCTCTCTCTCTCTCTCACACACTCTCTCGGAGGTCTTGGCGTTCGCACGTCCACCGAAATCCGATCGAACTCTCATAAGCTGCGCTGCCACTCAATCTCTCTCTGTTCGGATACAAACCACAACTGATTGCGTAATCTGTCGTAAGCTTGTCGCCGCACAAGTGATAAGACAGACGACTGCGAGTATCTGACTGACTTCTATTTCGAGAATTGCTTACTCTCTAAGGGGGGTCGCTAGTCGTCGTCGTCGTTCAGATGCACACCGAGTATCTGTGTGGCTGTGTGTACACACGAGCACACACCTCTTGGCTGCGCCCCCGTGCCGTGGGTATTTGTGAGTCTATTAGAGAATCAATTAGGTGGGTCTTTGATCGAGTCGCGCAACGAACGGAAGTAGGCAAGAGGTGGGGCGCATAGATGCGGGCCGGTGGTCTAGTGGTTGGATGATGTCGATGATCATGCAATTTCCATGCTCTCGTCGTCAGTCGGAGGTACCTGTCGTTGGAATTTCCTGCACTTTTCTCTCTCTTCGCTCTGGCATAAATCACGGTTGACGTGTCTATGGAATCCATTTGCAAGTCGATCAGGTTTACATTGCAGCGTCATTGTTCCAGATTCGTTTCTGTTGATATGAGAGGTTTTCTCAAATCATTCAACATCAGGCGGTGGCTTGTTTTTTTTTGTTAACTCATGCTGTGTCAGTTGATTCTGAGGAGGTTGCTGTTTTATTTAGGCGGTCCGTCGATTTGACTTTAGAGTACGAGCGGAGGCTATGGAGTAGGCTCAGACCTTCTGTTGGTCGCTGGTCTAATAATTAATAGGCGACAGTAGTTCGATCTTAGGCACTTTGCCCTTCTGGTATAAATATCTGGCATTTGAACGGAAAATAAAACTCTCCACAGGTCAGATTCAAAGGAATGACTACCATCGTCATCTCCCTGTGGCACTCCACGGCCTCAGGCCTTCTAGCACAAAATTCTGAGCGAATGCCCTTAGTTCACTCCCCATTTCAGCAGAAATTCTGACTCCCATACCTCAGTTGTAAAGCAAGGGCCACTCCGCTTCTCCCTGTGGTCCTCCACAGCCCATCTGACTAGAAGTTCTGAGTCTACTCCTCGTTTGAGCAGAAATTCTGACTCCCCACACCTCTGTTGTAAAGCGAAGGCCACTCCGCTTCTCCCTGTGGTCCTCCACAGCCCATCTGACTAGAAGTTCTGAGTCTACTCCTCGTTTGAGCAGAAATTCTGACTCCCCACACCTCAGTTGTAAAGCAAAGGCCAGTCCGCTTCTCCCTGTGGCCCTCCACAGACCATCTGACTAGAAGTTCTGAGTCTACTGCTCTTTTGAGCTAAAATTCTGACTCCCCACACCTCAGTTGTAAAGCAAAGGCCAGTCCGCTGCTCCCTGTGGCCCTCCACAGACCTTCAGGCTAGAGGTTCTGAGTATACTCTTCGTTTCAGCAGAAATGCTGACTCCCCAGACCTCGTTGTAAAGCAAAGGCCACTCTACACCCTCCCTGCGGCACTCCATGCGGGCTTAAGCCTTCTAGCTAGTGGCTTGGGACTTCAAGAGACGTGGCCATACATAAGTGTTCTCCTCATTGAATGAAAAATTTCCCTATCCACTCCTTAGTTGTAAAGCACGGGCAACGCTACTCCCTCCTGCGGTACTCCATGCTCTTTGAGATCCTGTTTGACGCGAGTTCTTTCGACAATCAAAGACACATTGGTTGGCCGATTCCGCCTCTTTTCTTGCTGAATCGTGGCTTGGGTAGACATTTGTTTCGTCTCATCGTGACATCCCACCTCTCCATCACTTCGTCATCTGTCCGATGATTGTTCACATAATCGAACACTCTCTCGAAAGACAAAACAACAAAAATCGGAAATCCTTTCAAAAACCAACCAAAGCCCCTTCCGCAGCTGTCCGAATCAGAAAAGGCCATCATCGTCAGCGCGGCAGCGTTGTTGACGACAACGCCGACAAAAGCAACAACACACCAGAAGCATTTACAAAATATTTTCGTTCAATAAACTACACACATTCACATGGGCTCCGTTGTGCTCCCCCCCCCCCCCCCCCCCCCCCGCACTACACCATTGCCAGGCCTGGCCGGTGCAGGGCCGCTGGCAATTCTGCCGCAGAGATGAAGCGCTCTACAGTCGGGCACTGCTCTGCTGCTGCTTGTCATCCCCCGCATTTACGCATTGAGCACAAAGGATTTCCGTAAATTATTACGTCGCCGCCAATGCTGCCAACCACCGCCACCACCACCGCCGCCAGTAACCACTGCTGCTGCTGCTGTTGCCACTGCCGCTGCTGCTGCTGCTGCTGCTGTTGCTGCTGCCGCCGGGACATCAATCAGCTCTGCTGGTGACAAGGACTCTTTAGTGTGTGTCAGCCCACTACCGCGTGAATTCACAGAAGGCATTACCACCACCATCACCAGCAGCGGCAACGGCAGCAGCAGCAACAGCAACAGCAGTTGGAGAACGACAACGAACGGTTAGATGAGGCAATGCCCGCCGATAGATTCACATCCACTTGACATAAGCTTTTGTTGCTCACCACCAAAACCACCAAAACCACCACCACCACCATCACCCGCACGAGAAGAAAGGTGCTCCTGCTGCCAGACATCAGCGCAGAGATCAGAGGAAGGTGGGCGACTACACCCCCAGAGTGTAATTGGAATCGAAACGAAGATGAGGAATATGCCAGCGCTGCCAGGAACACAAATTACAATAATTCCGTGTGTGTGCGACTGGTTTTTTGGTTTGTTTCTGGGAACAACAGCAGGTTATGACAGCAGTCTTTCGAGCGATTGTCCGTTCCCCTTCATTGAGTTCTCTGAAAAGTGCACTCAGCACGGTACGGCACGGTCCCTCCCCACCTTCGGGCAGACGACAGCAACCGGTGGTGGTGATGTGATGCTGAATTGTGCAGGTACGAGCATAACAAGCCACACGATGTCTCTGCCACCGACCGAAAAGGAAAATCCATCAACGACGAGGCATCTTGGTCATTCCGTACCACACCACACCACACCATAGCACAGCACAGCACGGCACAGGATCCCAGTCCTGCCTGTCATGCCATAGTTTCGAAAACCCATTCCGGCATTGTTTTCGTCAAAATGCTCCGTCGTATCTCGAACAGAATCTTTTCCAGCATCCATCGAATGAGTGAGTTGTCGATAGCCGAACGGGAGGGGGGTTGCTTGCTTAAATTCCTCTTCAATTGCCCCAAAGGACATCGGGTTTTAACCTCTCCCACCACCCACCACACCACACACAAAACGTGTGCATTTGAGGTAAGCATTCATTCTCATCAGCCTCACCCCCAGCGGAGAGTGGAATGTAAGAGCGGTGGCCCGGGGAGGGTGGCTGGTGAAACCTTATTTTGGTTCAATCAACATCTGGTCCTGATTTCAAAGAGAACGAGAGCTTCCCATGCGGCACACGGTTACCATGAC
This sequence comes from Eristalis intricaria, assembly GCA_964034865.1. Classification (NCBI taxonomy): domain Eukaryota; kingdom Metazoa; phylum Arthropoda; class Insecta; order Diptera; family Syrphidae; genus Eristalis; species Eristalis intricaria. Next base: position 1,570,073 of record OZ035874.1, on the reverse strand, counting down.
TGGGTGAGGGAGTGAGTGGTGAAGTTTGAGAAGTTTGGGCACCGGGAGGTTCTATACCCGTACACACATCGGGGACCACGGGATGCCTCTGTGTGTGCATGTGGAGATTATTGTACACTGCTGGGGTATAGCACAGTTTCCCAGAGAGCGTAACATGTGTCAATTACAGAACTGAATGCGTTTGGCAGCCTTTTGCTTGCTTGCTAGCTGCTTGGTTGGTTGCTGGTCCCGATGATGGGGGTGGAAGAGGTGGGTCTATTGATGTGGAGCGTGCTGATGGTGGCGCACAGCACTGGGGTTGGGGTTGCTGGAGTATGGTCGAAGATAAAAGCCTTGTGTCCCTTTGTCGTTGTTGTTGTTTGTTGTTTTTGGTTACTTTTGCGTGTGCAATTGTCTGTGGAGTGTTGAAAGGTGACCGGTTTGTTGATGGGATTCTCTGTTGGCACTGTTTGCTCCGGCCCTTCGGAAATATTGTAATTTCATTCGTACCTACCCTCTGGACTGGTGAACGTTTCAAGAATCGATGTCCAAAAATCGAAGAAGATTCATTCTTGGGAGTGAATGACATGTGTCAGGAGGAGGTCCAGCAGGCTGTTGTGTTTCATTCTATGTCCAGTGCAGGCAGTGTTCATTTTTGGTCGACAATCGAATGGATTTTGGCTTGTCGATGAGGTCTACTTTCAGGCGCTGCATGAAATTGTGTTGAATTCTCTTAAGTTCATGAGTCATTTGCTCTCTTTGGCTTGAGGTGATTTGATGTGGAGTTTGGAAATGGAGCACAACTTAATGCTATCGGTGTGCATCCTGGTTTGTCAGTTTTCCTTTTTTTCAAAAATGTGGGTTGGATTAAGAATCGTCTCAATTTTATGCCTGATTCGTGCCACTCGATCAAGCGTTCAAGAAGCCGCTGCTCAAGGTCTCCTTCCTTCTCACTCCCACAACAGCACGGAGGAAACTCATCTCGACACCTTGTATTCACGACCTTTTTCTGTTCGGTCAATGCTCAAATTGCATGGCCATAGGGGAGACTTGAAATAAATACTGACTTGAGAGCCGCTAAGTTGGCTTTGATTCCAAGCGCAGTCCCACTGATTGCAGATCTGGCCAGTCATACAGGAAAACTAAGCATTAACCCTTCGCTCGTGGGATGGGATTCCACTAAAATGTAGAATACATTGAAGAGGTGTTCGGGAAATCAGCACATACGACTGATGAGCACATAAATCTATAGCGTGCTCCATGGAGTACCATCAACTCTTCCGTTGTAAAACATTGCTCACCTCGGCTACGCTGCAACATCCAGTCCATGTATGGATATAATGAACAGGAGAGGTTTTGATTTACCACTGCTACAGAGGACTCTTAATTCCATACTGCTCCTGAACACTCCAGAGTTTACCTCGAGCAACTCGGCCTTTTCCAAATCTAAAAAACAACTCTAGATCGCTTTGGCGTACTCCCAAGCTTTCTCAAGATCATTGCTCTGCAACCCGACTTTATCGATGAGACTTAAAAGAGATGTGCCCCCTTAAGCTGGAGCAGTCCCTTCTGCCACCCTTCTTAAAAAAGGGACAATCGCCCCAGTTTGTCAATCGCCAGGTGCCTCACCTCGTTCCCAGGCCGTCGTAATGACACGAGGGAGCCATAAGCAGCGTCACCCAAAAGATTCCAGTCTCTGTAGGCATTCTACTTCTCTCCAACAGTCGGCATAACTGGTCCATCGCCATTCTTCCTCTACATGCGATGGCCAGTTGAACGACATTCCATCAGGTGGGCGAGTGAAACTCGCCTAGTTGCCATTGTGATGAGTTAGAGTCTATGGCGAAGAATGGAGTGACCTGGAGGTCTCTCGTGCGTGCTTGAGCTCTTTAGTAAATCATGCTTCTATCCCAAATGATCCACTAAAGGCCTTAAGTAGATGATGATGGGATTTTTCTAGTTGTCCGGTCTTGTTCGCATTTTGAAGCAGATTTTTGTCCTGCCGCTGATGGCATCACATGGGTAGCACATTCCTATTAACTCAATGTTTTTCCTTTTCAGAGTACCTTACAAGATGGAACCATTTCTCGGCTATTCAAAAACGCAGTTGTAGAGGAACTCAGATGTATGGGAACACAACCAATCGCATACGCCGATGTTGCTGTGAGGACTGTCTGTGGCTAATTTCCCTCGCCTCTTGAATGCGCAATAAAAACCTTCAGATGAGAAAAATTGTTGAGATCTAGGCAATAATCCACAGAGTTAGTCATTCTCAAACTAAAGACCCTTTTCTTTCAGCTTTTTAACGTGCCATCAAATGAGTGTACAACCCTCACCCTGACGAAATACCTTGGCGTTAACCTAGACAGACAATACTTGGAGACTTAATGTACCTACACGAAAGACCCGAAAAAGCAGCCTGCGACCGATGCCTGATACCTGTAACAACACCAGAACCCAAACCCATCCTGTGGATGTGCACAGTTATTGTCAGGCCAATGTTGAACAGCGTAGTATGGTGGCAAGCTTCCCTATAGTCCCCCAACAGTTGTTAGCAAGGCTAGATGTCATGGGAGCAATTTTTCATTACTTGTGGATCTTCTTCTACTTGGCCTGTAAATGCACACGACTGCTGCAAAGAGTGCGATTAGCTTCATTCGCATCCTCTAGCTTCCAAATCCCACTCGTCAATCAAGTGTACTGAATTGACTACTCATTGAACAAGTCGGAAGCGACTACTTTCTTGACTTCCATTCCTTGTCTTCGAAATACCCTTCCGGTGCTATTTTCCAACAAAGGAGGAGTGGAACACAAATAAACCCATGAACAACTCGACCATCTACGCATCTGGAAACAGAAGCGGGCTGATGTTTAACAGCTCATCAGAATCATTGACCACGGTAGTGTTCTTCAAACGGAATCAGTCAGAGGATATCAGTCAAGCTTCTACTCAATTATTCTATACGAATGAACTTGCCAGTAAAAGGGACTGAAACCGCCTCATCCAAAGAAAAAAGTAGACGACACAATCATTTGAGGAAACTAATAAAAGGTGGTACTCTCTCTGGCCAAATGTGAGACCACACGGATCCTCTGGCCCATTTGGAACAAGCTCCTCTAATGCTTGAGATTGTAAAAATCATCAGAACTAGCGTAAAATTAAAATACGACAAGCCAACGACATCACATGCATAGGCTCCGGCGACGAAGAGGAAAAAGAGGACACTCCTCACTAAGTCAGACACAGAACACTGGTAAGACACTTCTTCTAGGATCTCCATGAAATATCAAAAATCATTTAAACCTCTATTTTCAGATTTATTATGATCTTGAGATGATTCCACAACATATCCACTTAACGGCTACGAGGAAGGTATGAACAGGAGAAAGTTCTCCCTAATGGCGTCACAATGTGTCCATCACCTTGCCAGAGCTTACTAAAATTGCACCCAACCTCTTTGTTGTGAACTCCTTACACTACTGTTCAAGGCGTTTCATTGCCTATCAGCTGAGCATTTTAACATACACCTCTTGTGGATGGCGGAACTTGGTGATATTCCGGGCAATTGCAAAGCCGTTGAGTTCGCTAGGTGTTGTACATCCTCCTTCCTAACATTAGGAGGAGTTCCATGCTTCATTTCTTCCATGCCGATCGCTACAACTCCTCAAATGGCAAGAAGGCACTACCTGTCTTAAAACAGAGGAAGTATGCTCTGTACTTAATCTCAAACGATCAATCAGTCTGCTTGAACTTTGCAGACCTTCACTCAGGATCCTCGTTGGAGGACACTGTGAATTTGGAGAACTGAAGCTGCATGAATGCAGAGGAGGCAGAAACCACAACACACACTCTGGCAAAGTCATAAGCACTCACTTCTATGAGCCTGATCAATATTAACGTCTGTACAGGCCAGCTAACACAACCACCAAGCTTAGGAGTAGTCAAATCACGTGGTATGACATTGGACTCATTATCCAATCAGCCACTCCTACCTAACCTAGCCAAGGTTCTCACTCCTCTTCGTGTGGTGCTTTGGTTCATTATACCTTGCCTCGCGCTGGATGTGGTCATTCTCCTGTTTAATGCCACTTTTAGGGCGAGTGCCCTCAAGTTCCAAAGTCAAATCTCCGCTGAGAAATCATGAATATATACTAGAATATAACATTCGACTAAATGCGCGATTGCTCCTTGATCTGCGCATCGAGAGCTCTCTGGTACGTATGTGCATTTAAATACTATCTATTTGTTCTGATTCCCATCTTTTTTATTGTTCTAGACTCGGACTCAGGTCGGATGGCATCCACATTGGATCAGTCAGAAAATACACGTTGACTAGAAAACCCTCTGTATGTAAGCCTAGAGCACGTATCAGCAGCTTGGCACCCCATGGTCACCGTCATCACGGTGGTGGATTTCATAAGCACCTTTCCTCTGCGCGTTTGCCACTTCATAGAGACTCAAAGCTTGTGGATCAAAAACGATCTCAGCCAACATTTTGTCAAAGCAAAGCCTCTCCAAGATCAAAGAAAAGGGTGCCTTGTTTGGGAATACACAATATTTTAATAGACATTCGACACGAGCTTATCACCTTCATATTCCAGAACTTACATAAAACATCATTTGATCGATAAACACACGTCCATACATACATCCACTCATGTACATATGCCCTTCAACAAAAAAAAAATCTCCTAAGAAATATTTCCATACCCATATGCCCACACCCGAGCCAGCATCAAAATCACCGAAACATGATTAGACAAAACTTTCTCAGCTTCCAACCAATCAGCGTGCGAGCTCTCAGCACCTTCGCCTGTCATGGCATGCATGCAAGAACATGTCACCCAACTCTCTCCATGCACTTGTTGCACGGCAGCATTGTCGCCAGTGGGTGGCGGAGATCTCCCATCTCAGCCTATGATCGCGAAACATGTTGCTCATTTTTGGCACTTTGCACATGTTGCGGGAGAGTGAGAGATCCACATGCATATACATGTATATGCATATGTCTCATTAACGTGATTGGACTTGAACGTTTCGGACGGAAAAAAAACCAGTGGCGCCAAAAATTAATTCGGAAAATTTTTTCTTCGTGTTTTTTTCGCGAAAATTTTTGGAAATCGATTATCAATTGTGTGGAGTGGTGAATTCGATTAATTCTTTTTCTAGTTTTGCGGTTTTTTCTTTTGCCACTGGGTCGTGTTTTGTGTTTGAGTGCGGTATCGGTAATTTTTCCATTTCCCTTCGATGTTTTTCTTGGTTTTCGCTAGTTTTTTTGCATTTCGATCGTTTGAAAAAGTGTTTCAGTGTTTTTTCTTGGTTCTTGCGTTTTGATCGCAAATTTAGAATTCCCATTACGAGATGAAAAAGTGTTTCAGTGTTTTGTGTGGTTTTTGGCGCTGGTTTTGAAATTGTTTTCGTCCGAGTTCTTAGCATCCCCAGTGCGGGAGAGGCTCCAGTGCTTTGCTCGGTTTTTCGCGCTCCCTTTTCAAATAATTTTCGTTCGAGATCTTAGCATCCCCAGTGCGGGAGGGGCTCGGCTCGGTTTTTCGCGCTCCCTTTTGAAATGATTTTCGTTCGAGATCTTAGCATCCCCAGTGCGGGAGGGGCTCCAGTGCTTTGCTCGGTTTTTCGCGCTCCCTTTTCAAATAATTTTCGTTCGAGATCTTAGCATCCCCAGTGCGGGAGGGGCTCCAGTGCTTTGCTCGGTTTTTCGCGCTCCCTTTTCAAATAATTTTCGTTCGAGATCTTAGCATCCCCAGTGCGGGAGGGGCTCCAGAGCTTTGCTCGGTTTTTCGCGCTCCCTTTTCAAATAATTTTCGTTCGAGTTCTTAGCATCCCCAGTGCGGGAGGGGCTCCAGTGCTTTGCTCGGTTTTTCGCGCTCCCTTTTCAAATAATTTTCGTTCGAGTTCTTAGCATCCCCAGTGCGGGAGGGGCTCCAGTGCTTTGCTCGGTTTTTCGCGCTCCCTTTTCAAATAATTTTCGTTCGAGATCTTAGCATCCCCAGTGCGGAAGGGGTTTCAGTGCTTTGCTCGGTTTTTCGCGCTCCCTTTTCAAATAATTTTCGTTCGAGTTCTTAGCATCCCCAGTGCGGAAGGGGTTTCAGTGCTTTGCTCGGTTTTTCGCGCTCCCTTTTCAAATAATTTTCGTTCGAGATCTTAGCATCCCCAGTGCGGGAGGGGCTCCAGTGCTTTGCCTGGTTTTTCGCGCTCCCTTTTCAAATAATTTTCGTTCGAGTTCTTAGCATCCCCAGTGCGGGAGGGGCTCCAGTGCTTTGCTCGGTTTTTCGCGCTCCCTTTTCAAATAATTTTCGTTCGAGATCTTAGCATCCCCAGTGCGGGAGGGGCTCCAGAGCTTTGCTCGGTTTTTCGCGCTCCCTTTTCAAATAATTTTCGTTCGAGTTCTTAGCATCCCCAGTGCGGGAGGGGCTCCAGTGCTTTGCTCGGTTTTTCGCGCTCCCTTTTCAAATAATTTTCGTTCGAGTTCTTAGCATCCCCAGTGCGGGAGGGGCTCCAGTGCTTTGCTCGGTTTTTCGCGCTCCCTTTTCAAATAATTTTCGTTCGAGATCTTAGCATCCCCAGTGCGGAAGGGGTTTCAGTGCTTTGCTCGGTTTTTCGCGCTCCCTTTTGAAATAATTTTCGTTCGAGATCTTAGCATCCCCAGTGCGGGAGGGGCTCCAGTGCTTTGCTCGGTTTTCGCGCTCGGGAGTGTCGCGAGTGCTTTCCAGGATACCCACAAATGGTGTGTATGCTGGATCTCAAGACACAGGACACCCGCCGATGGACAAAGCGAAGCAGGTAGGTCTTCAGTCTGATTGACGTCTAGCCAGCCCGCGTGGGAGCACCTCTATTCCTCATCAGCGTTCATCAAAGTGAGTAACCATTTGATTATCGTTTGTTTTTTGCCATCGGGAAGCAGTTAGGTTTTGCTTCAGCCACCAGTGGTCATCAGTGTCATCGGGAAGCTTAGAGAGGGGGGTCCGTTTGGTTAGCACTCGGGGAGGGTTTCATAGGGACGCCTTATTTTTTCACAGACAATATATAAAACCTTCTTTTTCAGGTCGCATCCTGTAAGTCCTCTCGAACTGGTTTTATGCCACTTCGTTGTGAGTTCAGGGGCTTGGTTGGCGAATTAGGGCGCTTCTGGGGGTTCTCCTTCGAATGTAGGCTACCTTGTGGGATTGTTGAAGGGCGTAGGGCTAGATTATTAAGAACTTTCTTGGTTTTCAGGTTCATCGGCACAACTGATCGAAGGACGATTGGTTTTCTCTCGTGTGTTTCACTTGCCTTCAGCAGGATCGACGGTTGTTCCTCTGTTCCTTAGGCACTCTCAAACATATCATTCTTTCTTCACAAAGCTTGAAAAGGCTTCTAACTCTTCTTAACTTTTCAGGTTTCAGGCTGAGGGGTTGCCCGTGTGGCAGCCTGTTAGTCTTTTGTTTTTGCACGCTTTACTAATCAATGCCCCAGGAAACTGGTTTCACATGCTTGGTCTTGAGGACTGGCATGTGGAACCAGGTTTCTTTCTGCTCTTCTACTTTCAGGTGTGGCGCACTGGAATGGTGGAATGATGAACACACGTGCAGTCTTTTTCTTTCTTTTTCTTTTCAGGTTCCAGCTAGACGAGAGGGATGATGGCAAGGAGGAAAGCTACCAATGTCCCCTTCGTTCCTTCGATCCTTTGATCATCTTTAGACCATCTTTCTGTTCATCATTTGTTTTCTGTTTCTGTCCTTCTTTTCTTCTCTTTTTGTCTTTGCAGGTGAGTGCCGCCTGGCAGTCTGGTGGTGAGGCCGGTGAATGGGTAATTTTTTTGTCGTAACATGTTTTGATTGGTTTGATCGTAGTTGTAGATGGTAGTGCTTGTAGTAGATGTTGAATTGTTGTTATTTGAACATTTTCCATTACTAACTCTGTGTTTCTGAGAACGAGCTAGATCTAGGGACAGGAATCTCATTGGTAAGATGGACCGGATTGGACTGGGGACTGGTGACTGTGGCCTTAGAGCTGGGATCCCTGATCTGATTCTGGAGCTGGTCTTGGGTCTGAGGTATGGATTCTCGAATTTCGGGAATGGGCTGGCCTGAGGTAAGGGGACTGGTGTCCGTGATCCGGGGTCTGAAGACTGGGGACTGCGACTGCGACTGGTGTGGAGTCCGGGGTTTGGGATCTGGGGTCTGGAGTCTGAGGTTCGTAGTCCGGAATTGTTTTCGTTCGAGATCTTAGCATCCCCAGTGCGGGAGGGGCTCCAGTGCCTTGCTCGGTTTTTCGCGCTCCCTTTTCAAATAATTTTCGTTCGAGATCTTAGCATCCCCAGTGCGGGAGGGGCTCCAGTGCTTTGCTCGGTTTTTCGCGCTCCCTTTTCAAATAATTTTCGTTCGAGATCTTAGCATCCCCAGTGCGGGAGGGGCTCCAGTGCTTTGCTCGGTTTTTCGCGCTCCCTGTTGAAATAAGTTTCGTTCGAGATCTTAGCATCCCCAGTGCGGGAGGGGCTCCAGTGCTTTGCTCGGTTTTTCGCTCTCCCTTTTCAAATAATTTTCGTTCGAGATCTTAGCATCCCCAGTGCGGGAGGGGCTCCAGTGCTTTGCTCGGTTTTTCGCGCTCCCTTTTCAAATAATTTTCGTTCGAGATCTTAGCATCCCCAGTGCGGGAGGGGCTCCAGTGCTTTGCTCGGTTTTTCGCGCTCCCTTTTCAAATAATTTTCGTTCGAGATCTTAGCATCCCCAGTGCGGGAGGGGCTCCAGTGCTTTGCTCGGTTTTTCGCGCTCCCTTTTGAAATAATTTTCGTTCGAGATCTTAGCATCCCCAGTGCGGGAGGGGCTCCAGTGCTTTGCTCGGTTTTTCGCGCTCCCTGTTGAAATAATTTTCGTTCGAGATCTTAGCATCCCCAGTGCGGGAGGGGCTCCAGTGCTTTGCTCGGTTTTTCGCTCTCCCTTTTCAAATAATTTTCGTTCGAGATCTTAGCATCCCCAGTGCGGGAGGGGCTCCAGTGCTTTGTTCGGTTTTTCGCGCTCCCTTTTGAAATAATTTTCGTTCGAGATCTTAGCATCCCCAGTGCGGGAGGGGCTCCAGTGCTTTGCTCGGTTTTTCGCGCTCCCTTTTCAAATAATTTTCGTTCGAGATCTTAGCATCCCCAGTGCGGGAGGGGCTCCAGTGCTTTGCTCGGTTTTTCGCGCTCCCTTTTCAAATAATTTTCGTTCGAGATCTTAGCATCCCCAGTGCGGGAGGGGCTCCAGTGCTTTGCTCGGTTTTTCGCGCTCCCTTTTCAAATAATTTTCGTTCGAGATCTTAGCATCCCCAGTGCGGGAGGGGCTCCAGTGCTTTGCTCGGTTTTTCGCGCTCCCTTTTGAAATAATTTTCGTTCGAGATCTTAGCATCCCCAGTGCGGGAGGGGCTCCAGTGCTTTGCTCGGTTTTTCGCGCTCCCTTTTCAAATAATTTTCGTTCGAGATCTTAGCATCCCCAGTGCGGGAGGGGCTCCAGTGCTTTGCTCGGTTTTTCGCGCTCCCTTTTCAAATAATTTTCGTTCGAGATCTTAGCATCCCCAGTGCGGGAGGGGCTCCAGTGCTTTGCTCGGTTTTTCGCGCTCCCTTTTGAAATAATTTTCGTTCGAGATCTTAGCATCCCCAGTGCGGGAGGGGCTCCAGTGCTTTGCTCGGTTTTTCGCGCTCCCTTTTCAAATAATTTTCGTTCGAGATCTTAGCATCCCCAGTGCGGGAGGGGCTCCAGTGCTTTGCTCGGTTTTCGCGCTCGGGAGTGTCGCGAGTGCTTTCCAGGATACCCACAAATGGTGTGTATGCTGGATCTCAAGACACAGGACACCCGCCGATGGACAAAGCGAAGCAGGTAGGTCTTCAGTCTGATTGACGTCTAGCCAGCCCGCGTGGGAGCACCTCTATTCCTCATCAGCGTTCATCAAAGTGAGTAACCATTTGATTATCGTTTGTTTTTTGCCATCGGGAAGCAGTTAGGTTTTGCTTCAGCCACCAGTGGTCATCAGTGTCATCGGGAAGCTTAGAGAGGGGGGTCCGTTTGGTTAGCACTCGGGGAGGGTTTCATAGGGATGCCTTATTTTTTCACTGACAATATATAAAACCTTCTTTTTCAGGTCGCATCCTGTAAGTCCTCTCGAACTGGTTTTATGCCACTTCGTTGTGAGTTCAGGGGCTTGGTTGGCGAATTAGGGCGCTTCTGGGGGTTCTCCTTCGAATGTAGGCTACCTTGTGGGATTGTTGAAGGGCGTAGGGCTAGATTATTAAAAACTTTCTTGGTTTTCAGGTTCATCGGCACAACTGATCGAAGGACGATTGGTTTTCTCTCGTGTGTTTCACTTGCCTTCAGCAGGATCGACGGTTGTTCCTCTGTTCCTTAGGCACTCTCAAACATATCATTCTTTCTTCACAAAGCTTGAAAAGGCTTCTAACTCTTCTTAACTTTTCAGGTTTCATGCGGAGGGGTTGCCCGTGCGGCAGCCTGTTAGTCTTTTGTTTTTGCACGCTTTACTAATCAATGCCCCAGGAAACTGGTTTCACATGCTTGGTCTTGAGGACTGGCATGTGGAACCAGGTTTCTTTCTGCTCTTCTACTTTCAGGTGTGGCGCACTGGAATGGTGGAATGATGAACACACGTGCAGTCTTTTTCTTTCTTTTTCTTTTCAGGTTCCAGCTAGACGAGAGGGATGATGGCAAGGAGGAAAGCTACCAATGTCCCCTTCGTTCCTTCGATCCTTTGATCATCTTTAGACCATCTTTCTGTTCATCATTTGTTTTCTGTTTCTGTCCTTCTTTTCTTCTCTTTTTGTCTTTGCAGGGAGAGACTGGGGACTGCGTCTGCGACTGGTGTGGAGTCCGGGGTTTGGGATCTGGGGTCTGGGGTCTGGCGTCTGGGGTCTGGGGTCTGGGGTCTACGGTCTGGGGTCTGGGGTCTGGGGTCTGGGGTCTGGGGTCTGGGGTCTGGGGTCTGGGGTCTGGGGTCTGGGGTCTGGGGTCTGGGGTCTGGGGTCTTCGGTCTGGAGTCTGTGGTCTGGGGTCTGGGGTCTGAGGTCTGGCGTCTGGGGTCTGGGGTCTGGGGTCTGGGGTCTGGGGTCTGGGGTCTGGGGTCTGGGGTCTGGGGTCTGGGGTCTGGGGTCTGGGGTCTGGGGTCTGGGGTCTGGGGTCTGGGGTCTGGGGTTTGGGGTCCGGGGTCCGGGGTCTAAAGTCCGTGGTCCGGAGCTGGTCTTCGGTGTGGAGTCAGTGGTCTGGGGTCTGGGGTCTGGGGTCTGGGGTCTGGGGTCTGGGGTCTGGGGTTTGGGATCTGGGGTCTGGGGTCTACGGTCTGGGGTCTGGGGTCTGGGGTCTGGGGTCTGGGGTCTTCGGTCTGGGGTCTGGGGTCTTCGGTCTGGAGTCTGTGGTCTGGGGTCTGAGGTCTGGCGTCTGGGGTCTGGGGTCTGGGGTCTGGGGTCTGGGGTCTGGGGTCTGGGGTCTGGGGTCTGGGGTCTGGGGTCTGGGGTCTGGGGTCTGGGGTCCGGGGTCTAAAGTCCGTGGTCCGGAGCTGGTCTTCGGTGTGGAGTCAGTGGTCTGGGGTCTGGGGTCTGGGGTCTGGGGTCTGGGGTCTGGGGTCTGGGGTTTGGGGTCCGGGGTCTAAAGTCCGTGGTCCGGAGCTGGTCTTCGGTGTGGAGTCAGTGGTCTGGGGTCTGGGGTCTGGGGTCTAGGGACTGGGGTCTGGGTTTGGGGTCTGGGGCTTGGGGTCTGGGGTCTGGGGTCTGGGGTCTGGGGTCTGGAGTCTAAAGTCCGTGGTCCGGAGCTGGTCTTCGGTGAGCTGGTCTTCGGTGTGGAGTCCGTGGTCTGGGGTCTGGGGTCTGAGGTCTGAGGTCTGGGGTCTGGGGTCTGGGGTCTGGGGTCTGGGGTCTGGGGTCTGGGGTCTGGGGTCTGGGGTCTGGGGTCTGGGGTCTGGGGTCTGGGGTCTGGGGTCTGGGTCTGGGGTCTGGGGTCTGGGGTCTGGGTCTGGGGTCTGGGTTTGGGGTTTGGGGTCCGGGGTCTGGAGTCTTAAGTCCGTGGTCCGGAGCTGGTCTTCGGTGTGGAGTCCGTGGTCTGGGGTCTGGGGTCTGGGGTCTGGGGTCTGGGGTCTGGGGTCTGGGGTCTGGGGTCTGGGGTCTGGGGTCTGGGGTGTGGGGTCTGGGGTTTGGGGTCTAGGGCCTGGGGTCTAGGTCCGGGGTCTGGGGTCTGGGTTTCGGGGTGTGGGGTCCCGTGTGGAGTTTTGGCTAGTTCTCCCATCGGGCGCGTCCCCATGTGGCGGATAGGGGGCCCCTGTGTGTGGATAGGTTATTAACCTATACACTCACAGGGTTGGTGGAAATATCAAATACCACCCGCGGACCAAAAAACTGGCAACAGTGTACATTGTTCTCTTTTTCTCCTCTTATCCATAGAATGTCATCTAGACGCGAGATCGTTGTCTACACCTGTGGCGTTGGTAATATTTGTTTAACAAATTAATTGTCTGCCCTTTTTGATTGTTTATTAATCTTTGGGTGTATTTAATTGTTTGTCATAGTCCGAAGTCATAGTAGTAATTGTTGTACAAGTAGTAATAGTAGTAGAAGTAGTCGTAGCAGTAGTAACATTGCAGATCCCGATGATGATGCTTAACGCAGTGTCTAAAGCTTTCTTGTAAAGCGACCTGCTCGCACTGAGGGAACCTGGCACTACCTCTCAGTAGGTTCGTGTAAAGCGGCCTTGAACAACTGCAGTTGTGGGTGTGTTTGTATGTATTTGTACTAGTTTTTGCATGAATTTGTATTGGGGTATGAATGTTTTCTTACTTAGCCTGTTCGAGTTCAATCGGTAGCCAATCTTAAATAAAATGTCCTGTTCCGACTGAGGTCCATACGGGCTCCTTGGACTTTCGGCTTTATAATCTTTTCACCATACCCTGATACCCTCGAGCAAGCTCTATACCCTAGAGCTGGGTCGCTCGCTGACCGCTCATGCCATGCCAAAGATCGATCGTGTCAAATTGTGAAAGAAAACCCTTGCGTATATTTTCTTCAATAAATTAATTTCTTTTTATTTAACAAAATGAAACATTCAAAGTTTTAAAATTAATCACATTTGTTTGTTTTTTTTTTTCTTCTTCTTCTTCATCTTCTCAGTTTACATCTAATTTCTAGCGAGTCACTGCGAGAGCGGGATTTCGAGGCTGGAGTCCAGGACATCCATGCTCTCGCAGTGACGCGCCTTGCTTAAATAGAACTCGTTCCGTATCTCTGCCTCCCTCTGAACGTCGTCGTCGTCCTCCATTGAATGTGCAAAAAACGAAAAAACAAACCGATTCGCACTTTGGTGCAAAATTTGATGCGTTTCACTGAATTTGAGAGCGGATTTATTGCACTGTCTAGCCCAGAGTCTGCGCTCGTGGATTGACCGGCATTTCGAGAGAGAAATCAACTTAATCCTAGACAAGTACAAATGAGTAGCTCACTGGATGAAGGGGCGTGTTAAGGGGAGGGGGGAGGGGGGTCGCCTTGCATTACATTTAAAATAAATAAAATATATTAATTACATACAAAAACTTCGTCTAGACGAAGAAGATTCCCTTGAGATAGATCAGCGCTGCTCGAGCGGACCCGCTCGCTTTCTCTCTCTCTCGACTTAGTGGAGTGGAATGGAAAGGGGAGGCGGTGCACGATAAGGTCTCTAAACACACACACATACACACACATTGGATTTGAGTTTGTTTTCATGGTTGGAAGGTGCATGCTAGGCGGGGTGGAAGGGGAGTTGGTTTACACTACACGTACGTCGTAAAATGATAAAAATTGTTTTAGGTTAAGTTACAGTTAATTTGACTAGCACAAGTATTTCTTTTTGGGTTTCATCATGCGAATGCGTCATTTGGAGGTGCTCCCCGCGTTGACACCGTTTGGAACCAGGGCCGAGGGGGTTGACTGAGCGGAGGGTGGCTGTGCTGACTGCGACGATTGCGACGGTGTGGGTGGTGACCGGGCCAGGGTACCGCGAATACTCGCCGACAGTGCAATGACCTGGGATGGGTGCTTGGCAGCCACGTCTGAGCGGGAGGTGCCGCAGATCTGAAATGGAAATTTGAAATTGATTGCTCTGTCTGTGTTGGGATGTGTGTGTGTGTGTGTGTATGAGTGAGTCTTACCTGATGGTGATGTTCCCAGTCCTTGTGCTGGCAGAATGCTCCGCAGTATCGCGCCAAGTTGCAGCCGGAGCAGGTTTCTGTTGCTTTTCGCCCGCAGTTCCAACAGGCCTGCAAAGAAAAAAAACGGGATTCATGCACACAGTCTTGGTGTCGGGGGGAGGTGCGCTTACGTTCTGTCCAGCTGTGATGGAGGGAGACTTGTTGTCCAGCTCGCGTTCGTTTGTGTTGCGACTCATCTCCACGAAGAACTTTTCCATGCGCAGTCTCTCCTGGGCCATGACTTCGGCAGCCCGGCTCTCGGCCGAGGCCACTGCTCTCTGAATCTCGATGCACGCCTGGCGCTTGACCTGAAATCAGAAGCGGCTCCATGAAGCACAGCTAGAGGATGTGATGGTCGGTCTTACCTGATTGACAGCTTCCTCGGCGTTCCTTTTGAATTCGGCGACCTTCTCCTCTGTCTGGCGGCGAATCTCCAGCACGGCGGCTGAGGAGGCCTCGGCGAAGCTGTTCGGCTGCGGGTCGACGCCGCGCTGCTGGAGAATCGTGATGGCGCGCTTTGTCTTGTCCACCATGGCCGATATGCAGTTGAGCATGGTGTGGATGTTTTTCCACTCCTCCTCGCCGCCCATGCGGCTGATGCGCTGTGCCTCGACAGTGGCTCGCATGTCTCGCTCGTCACGATGGTTCGACTTGTCCAACATCCCGCCGAAGCCGCCCTCGCCCTGGCTGCTGGTGCCGCTGCCGGGGTACTCGAACATGGAGACCGGCTGGCCGGCAACGTATGCGCTTGGCGGGGCATTGTGCGTGTGCAGTCGCTTCGCGGCCGGGTACATGTAGTCGTTCCACTCCTGCACACCGTTGTGATGCTCCATGATCGAGTCCGACGACCGCCTCTTGAAGACCAGCCCGTTGCCATTGGATGCGGCGCTGTTTGAGCTTGTGTCCAGCTGAATGAAGATCTCCTGGTACTCGGATGGGCCGCCGTGCGAGAACTCCATCACCGAGTTCTCGTTCGACGTGACGTACTGCAGGGGGGTCTGATTTGTGGCTCGGGACAATGCGGCTATCTCACGCTGCAGCAGTGAGACGTGACTCTTGAGCAATGGAATGACGTAGGGTCGCAGTGGAAGGTTGATGGCCTCTTGCAGTGCTATTCGAAAGTCATCAATCGAAATGCCACCGCTCTGCAAATGAGATTAAGGCGATGAGTGGTGAGAGATGAGAGGTGCCGACTGGGAGGGATAAACTTACCCCAAGTGAGAGGACGAGTGCTCGAACTCTCTCGCTGACCTCCGGATGCACATCTTGCGCCAGTTGCACCAACGACCCGAGAAACTTTCGAATCTTACCCAAAAGTCTCGCCTGCTCGACATGTGCTGCCGGCGGGGGGGGTGGCGGCGGTGTGGTTGTGGCACCATTCACCACTGGCGAGGAGCTGGAGTTCCTATTCGGCCTTGGAGGTGGTGCCAGACTAGAGTGATGTATCTGCGGTGACATGGGTGAGCGGGGCGCTACTGCTCGTGCACTTTCTGGGGAATCTGGTGTTCTGCAGTTGTCCTTGCACGCATTACCACCTGTATATGGGTGTGTATGTATGTGTGTGTTTATTATAATGAAGATTGAATTTATCATAAGCATATGGCATGCATCGCATCCTGTGTCTCCCGTTGCGGACGGAAACCTCAATGTCCTTTTCGGTTGCATGTTTAGAGAACCCACAGACCAATTGCAAACAGACCTGCTCTGCACACATCCATTATGCATCTCCTACTCGCTTTCCCTCTCTCTCTCTGGCTCTGTGTCCTGTGTTTCTGTGTCAGTTGTGAAAATCAAACATAGCTGATGTGATGTGGGGTTGGGCGGGGGTTGAAATTGAAATGCAAACACATGTCTCAACATTATGGATCGCAAATAATGCAGCAGGCACCAGGGTGTGCATTCTCTGCTGGAAACAAGCTACAAATCGATGTCACATGGTCTATTCAGTGTTTCAACTCTGTTTCCAAACCAAAGCCAAACCAACCCGCCCACCGGCAGATGAGGCTGAGGTTTCCATGTCCTTTGGCAAATGCGTCGGTCATGTGTGCGTGTTTACATTGGAAAACCTCGCTTTATTCTCTCGACTGGTCCCTAAAGTTGAGCAATAATTGTCAACACATGTGTCAGAGTTGGTTTTAAATATTCACGCAAACAATTGGAATGCATTTGGAAAAAGGCTGCTGGTCCTGAAGGGGAGATGTATGTTGAAGATTCGAAGCATTCGAACGTCTAATTCGACAGCAAGTTGACCGAAAATGAAGAAGAACATCGACTTGGGCGTCAACTTTGATGTCAATTCGACAGGACAGGGGTGTGTTCATTGTGTCGAGTGTTGGCCGATGATTTTCCAGAGTTCTTAGGGACTAGAGGGCGAAGGGAGTTGGCTTGTCGAACAAGTATTCGAGTTTCGAACTCAATTCGAACCAAACTGACAGAAATTGAAAGAGCACATCCACTTGAACGTCAATTTGTAGGCCAGATTGACTGGAAAGGGATGTGTTCATTGTGTCGAGTGTTGGTCGCTGAGCAGAAATGAAGTATTACAGAGATAGCCGACTTAACAACTGATTTCCCCTAATCCATCGATGAATTTGACAGATGTTGCCTTTTGACAGATATGCATGAATTTTTGACGGTTATTCACGAAATAACGTAAATGCCGTCTTCTGATTGGTCAATTTGGTTTAAGAACACGTTATAAAAAACAGTTGTCAAAAATGTAAAGGGGCAAGAGAAGTAGAAGTCGGGCATCTCTGTAATATTTCATTTCTGCCGCTGAGTTCCTAGAGTCCTGACAGACTAGAGGCCGAAGGGACTTGGCTTGTCAATTCAAACCAAACTGGCAGAACTTCCACTTGAGCGTCAATTTGTTTGCCAGACTGACTGGAAGGGGTGTGTTCAGTATTTTCCGCTGATTTGCTAGAGTTCTTAGAGACTAGAGGACGAAGAGAATTGGCTTGTCGAAGAAGCCTTCGAATTTCGAACAAAATTGACAAGGAAGAACATGAATTTGTCAAGGAATGGAACATGAATTTGTACGAGATATTCTAGAGTTCTTAGAGGCGCGACGAAACAGATGTGTTCCCTATAACCCATCCTTCTCCTTCGTATTTTTCTACAAATGAACCGCAGAATAGGAAAAGGGATGTGTTAATTAGTCCAGTCTTTTTCTAAGGAAAATGCAAGAAGTGCTCTCGGATTTTTGGTCTCTCTTAAATCCGAGAACACAGCTCGTTGTTTAGAGAAAGACTAGATGAATGAACACATCTCTTTTCCTATTCTGCGGTTCATCTGTAGAAAAATACGAAGGAGTAGAAACGTTGGCAGTCAAAGAATCAACCGATTTTCGAGCTCATCGCGAACGTCAAAACAAACGTCACTGAAAAGGAGTGTATTCTCTATGTCGAATCAAACCAGATGGCTGTTGGCCAAAACCAAAAACAACCATCAGAACTCCAAGATCAAAGTGGATTCAAATGTTTGCCGAGGATTACCGAAGTGAATACACAATCCCTTGGGGGGATCTTCCGTTCAAACCTAATCCAATCCTCTGATGGAATATTTTAATTACAAAGCAGGATTAGCTTTGCCCATCTGGTCCGGTTTGATATTCGAAAGTTATCCGATGATACTACACCTCATTGTCTGCCCCAAAATCACATGCATTCACTCATGTATCATCTCTCAATTAGGGACAAATGGTCAGATTCCGAATGCTCTTCAAATAGAATCACCCATCAGCCTGTGTGTCCTCTCTTGGCAAGTGCAAATAGTTTCAAAACAATTGACGGCACAGCAGATAGAGAATGTAAGGCAGGAAGCAAAAGGAATACAAATGCAAACACAAGTTGAGACACGACGATGATGACGAGGACGTGGACGAGGACGTCGACGGACGAAATCGGACGACCATCGCAGCAAACAAGAGACTTGTGTGCTTCACCAGCTGGTCTCATCGGGGAAATTTCCCATTAGCTTGTCCAAACAGCATCGAATTTCTTATTCCTCCTGTGCCTGCCTGACAGTCTGCTGTCTGCTGTGTGTGCTGCCACTCGGTGGGGGCTTGGCATCAATGTGCAATGGCGAAGAAGGCGCGTGAAGTGTAGGAGAAGGAGGTCATAATCCTTTCGGGCATTCGCTGCCATGTGCCATGCAGAAAAGTTTTCCCTGGCGCTGCTGCTACTGCTGCTTGTGACCGTCTCTTCAGGAGTGGGAGGACGGGGGGAATGAGAAGGGGGGTTACCTAAGTGAGTAGGCCGTAGGTCATGCATGCATTACACGAGATCCAACTGGAAAAGTTCTGCTGCGAACATTTTGCATGCATCACCAGTTGTTACTCCGAAGAAGTCTGAACATATGTGTGCACCTTCTCTACCGGGCGAGGGGGGCACGACGGGACGAACAGGACATGTGTACACAACCACAAGTGGTCTTAGTCGACCGAGCATCTTCTTTCCTTTTTTTTATTTTGTTTCGATGGGAATGTACATATCTTTTGTGAATTTATGAGAATCGCTCCAAGGACAGCGGCTTTCATTTTCAAAAGGATCTCCCTCCCCCTCCCCCCATCCCGTCACCCGGTGTTGCACATCCCAAATCGTGGGGGAAGGTCCATCCGTGAGACAACAAGCACACTTCCTCACAAGGGTGGTTGGCTATCAACAAAGCGAGTCTTAATGCGCCACTGCCAGGAGTCGTGGAGACGTGAGACTATTCAGCTGGCTCGTCTTCGTCGCCGTCACCCCTCTGCCGTCGCCCAACAGCGCTTTAAATTGTGATGTAACGTGGTTGAAACATATCAAAATATTTTCACAGCTCTTACCACCGCGATGTGTGTGGGAACAAGGGTGATGTCTGCGTTTTCTAAACCGATAAGGGATGAACCGTCGTCGTTGTGTGCTCCTCTCGAGGTGTACACAGTGGGAATTTTGCATGCTGGACACCTGTCAATTGAAGGAGGACTGAGAGAGCAGGAGAAAGCACACAAAAGATTGATTTGAGCTCGTTGCTCGTTGCTGCCGAGTCGTTTGTTCTCACCCAGTCCGCAGCACGTTGTCTGGGTCTCATCTTTGAAGTGTTTGTGTGTGGCAGTGGGTGGTTTTATGTCTGTGGCAATTAATCATGTCGATGGGAACGAAGCAGAATGTTCAGAGACAAGGGTTGTCGCACGACAAAAAGGGGTTTGTTTATTTTATTCTCATACCACACGAAGTTCTCCGCTTATGACACTCCCCCTCCCCCCACAAACACCGTGGAAAACAGGACACGATGAAGACATTCTAAAATTATCAGCTTACCTTTGGTTCGTCGATTGTTCGCTGTTGCTGTGGCCTCGAATGCGTCTTTGTCTGTAATTTCTTCTTTGATTATCGCCTTCCCGTCCAGTGCCATCTGGAAGAGGAAATGAAAGAGTTCATTAAGAGGGGAAATTATGAAATTAATACACAAACAATGGTTTCATCAGACACGTTCTCCTGGTAAGTGCATCCTTTTGGTCTGGCAAACAGACTCGCACAGGAAATCACTTCATTGAAACGCCGATAATTGATCGTAAACGTATCCCACTTGGTCCACACACCACCCACCACCCCACCTCGGTTGTCTTGTTTATTTATCCGATTACGTGAGATACACACAATATACAACATTCCGTGCGTGTTGCTCCAGAAAATCTTTCCACACACGAAAACGAGGTGCGGAGCTGATGAGCGGAGTCGTTAATGAAAGCCATCCAGACGCCGCGCCGCAAGAGTGTTCGTAGTGTATCAAAATCGAGCCGATTCAATGAGATTTCACTGAGAATACTTCTAGGGCAGGCGATCGTTAACTGCCATCCCACGCATCTCGTCTCGGCGACGAGTGATTGGATTTCTTTCACAGAATGCCTTGACATGATGTGGATTGTGAGTGATTTGGGAAGTTTGCGTGCTTTTGTTGGCCAAGGAACTTGATTTGGTGATGATTGAGGACGTGTTCCCATTTGGTGGACCTCAGAATGATGTTCCAGCAATCCCTCTCGTTCCACAAGTCCCCTTCTTGGTGTACCCATCAAAAGATAACTTCAATCGCCTTCGTTCTACAAGGCCCTTTCCACTTCCTTTCACGTCTTCTCATTATCTCGTGGCATTCAAAAAAGATCTGCAAGCAATCCCTTTCAACTCAGCCACTTCTAACCGCATCCAATCACACTTCTCCACAGCCTCTGTCTCAAGGTTTGCCTTCTTGACCTGTGATGGACTGATGCGAGTACGGAGAATACTCCTAATTTCGCTCACTTTTCAGCAAGAAGAAGTGCAAATCTTGATTCCCCTCATTAGAGAATAATCACAAACAAAAATGCTCTCAAAGAAGGCAACGTCCCTCCTCTTTTCGAACACACATTCCACCAAAAGCCATTTCCCCACATATTCATCTCCACCAATCACCCTTGTCCACACCACAATACCCCTCCCTTCCCCACACACATTTTCTCCGGCGTTTTGCATACCAAAAGTCTACTTCTCTTGTTGCACCCTTTACACACACACTGCCCGCGTTGCATTCTTTCAAACCAAACCCCGTTGACATCACGAATTACCGTTAATCACAACTCACACCCAAAGAGAACTCCGAACCGACGCTTGGCTTCTCAGTTCGGATCAGAAATCTGCATCGGCGGCAGTGTCATTTCCGCGAATTGTTTTATTGAATGCAATAATTAATGCAAAATTCATTCGGTTCAGTTTTCATGTTTTCTAATCGGTTTCTGTGCGGTCTCGTGAGTTGCATATGATGGGCGATAAAAATCACCAACACGCGTCGGTAAATTCACTGGAAAATCCAAGCGACGCGTCGGGATGAAAACGAATAAATTCGGTTAAAATTGTTCAATTCGATTATTTTCAACAATTTATCCATCAAATTAGTGCCAAACCATCGATTGTCCGTCCATAAGTGAAATTTCCCTCATTTTGTGTTTTTTTTTCCTTTCGATTAAAAGAGTTCAAATCCAACAATGGCTTGTTTAGGATATCCTTCAGGTAAAATGCAGTCCGGGGTGGACTTGAGTCTCAACCAACTAGCACGATCTTTCGCTAGTTGTCTTCAACTTCACACGCCAATTTGGTTGAGGTTCTTAACAACCCGGGTGCGCCATCTTACACGTCGCTAATCCGTCGCAAACTTTTCTGACCGGGGATGAGTTCTCCTCACGCTCTACAGGTAAAATGCTTAAACCTTCTTATTCGACTCGTCTTCACCGACAAAAGTTGCACTTTATCAGAGATTATCCGTCGAACATCCCTCATTCAAGTGGTTTCTTCTATTTTCCTTGCAGTTTCTTCCCACCGACGATGGAGAATCTCCTGATGCAGGTAAAACTTCATCAAAAAACCACTCAATTGGGCAAATTTCGCTTAGATTTCTTTTTTTCTAGATCCTCGAACGAAGCATGCAGCTCATGTGAATAAGATCTCATTGGAAACGAAGTGAAAATCATAAAGATTAAGAAAATTCGTCGGTAGTTCCCGGCGTCAGTGCCGACAGCGTCTAGCTATAATTAATCAGTGTGTTCTACTCTTCCTTCGCGTTCCGATTATTCTTGATGTATCGTTCGATTTTTATTTAAGAGGGGAATGCCAAAGAGTGTCCTGAAAGTCCTGTAAAAAGTGTTGTAATCCTTGCAAATCTCTCAATTGTGTTCTAAGCTCCTCAAGCGTGTTTTCGAGTGGTTCATGTACACACTAGTCCCTCCTGAATCTGGTGATTTTTTTACAATGTGTTTCCATTGTTTGGAGAGCGTTGAACGTTTCAAGAATATCATCTGATTCTTTTCTTAATGATTCTGACATAGGAACAGCATGTTAGAGTCTCTAAAATTGCAAGTACATCGTCAGGTACGATTGGGACATCCTTAGGATGATAGCATCAATCTTTCAATAGTGTTGCAACACAGTCGGGAGTGTCGCTATTAAGTGATTGATGATTTGCCACCATCGTGCGTCCAAGAGAATCGTGTGTGTGGATACAGTGAACAGTTTATGTTCTGTTTTCAAAGCTGAATCTATCTGGTTGACATCTGTAACCGCAGCAGTTCAAGATCATCAAGCCGGTGAGTGGTTTCAAATTACTATCTTCTTAAATCGGTCATCTGGAAGGTACTTCCATTTCTTTTGCGGTTGCCTCTTGTTAAGTCATACATTTTGTAGCATCTTTGTATTCATCGACTGAATGTATCAGTCTCCGTCCTCTATTACCCAGCTCGTAGCATTTCTTTGAATTGCTTAGGCTTTGTATTCACATCTCTATTCCCTGCTTCTTGACATTTCTCAGTTATTTCTTAACCACTCGCTAGAGCTTGAATGTCCGGCAACATGCTGATGTCTTGTTGAATCTTCCTTGCAATGAATTTCCTCCTGATTGTTGTGTAGTTGCCTGGTGTTTCTCACTTAAAACAAACGTATTCTTACAAATTTTCATCAAATGATCTCTATCTCTCTCTCTCTCTTTCTCGTCAAACATCGTTCCTATTCAGCTTGTAATCCATTGAAGAAATTCTCCAACTTCTTCTTTAGACCATAGTCTCTGCAATATGTCCTAAAGAAGAATAGGAACGATGCTTGATCGGAGAGATCGTCAAAGAGTACGTTTAATGTCGCCACACCACAAATCCCACAAAAATCACTTCCCTACCCAAACATTCTGCCGCTCAGTGCGGTTCAAATCCCGCTTCAAACGTCATTCCAACCCTCTGAGCTTGTCTTCCACGCAGTCCCCCATCTCATCCCTCTTCCAGCAATCCTATCATTCCACAAGTGCCCTTTCAACTCAGCCACTTCGTCGAGCAGCACTCGAACCGCACATTCAATTGCCTCAGCCCTTGCCACCGTCGCATCGTCGTCAAGTTCCCATCTTTCTCGATTCGTTGACTCCACTCAAAGAAAAACCTGTATTCAATTATTTCCTCTTTTTTGTGTTATTCCCAAAAATAAATCCGCTTCCCGTTTCCCCCCCTGATGGCACCAGCCAGCGCCGCCACGACATCCGTTCGATTGAATTCATATTACTCTCTGCCATCCATCCGAAGAAAATCTTGTCAAATGCTTAAATGAAATCGACGGAAAGGTGTTCGAATTTCCACAGAAAAAGAAGAAAAACAGATTTAAACGCAAAAAAAAACAGAAAATCCCTCTTTCAGCTCTCGCACACACACACACATACACACAGACACTCATTCACGCGGCATGGCAGGATGGAACACTTCAGAACGCGCGTACAAAGCGAAAATTAGACATTCCATTAGGAGGAGCCAAATGTGTGGCACAGGCATCTCTCTCCTCAGGGGCTAAGAGCAGCTCCACATGGTGTTGTTGACACGCTCTCCATTCGTCATTGCTTTTGAAAGCAGAAGCAGCAGCAGCAGCGGCAGCAGCAAAGCTGAGGGAAGACCAGATGAAAATGAAAAAAAGAATCAGAAATCTCATTCACACACACCCGAGTGGTTTGTGTGGGACAAAAATCTGACGAGGACGAGGGAGGACGGCACAAAAGAGTACAAAAAGCACTCCTGTCACTGGCAGACACCTTCAACTTGTTGGACAGAAACCAGAAGGGGCTTTAAAATCAAACGCAGAGCGCTCATCATTCGTCATCAGCACACTGTGGTGTTCGCACATATTTGTGAAGTGTGGGACAGACGTTGACAAGGTGCGGGGTGCGTTAGAAACCGAGGCATCTGGCCATGTGGTTGCATGCGGTTGCTTGTCAATGAACGCGCTTCTCATCTATTTTTCCAACGAGCTTGATTTTTGATCGAATTTCCATGGATTTGCTTTTGAGACTTTTCAGCTGTCGATCGAAGGTGCAACTGCGACACTTTCCCTGTCCTGGGCTTCAATTGTCACTTGCCCCGTGTGCAGGCAGCTGTCTTACATAACAACCCTTCGCGACTGTTGACACCGTTCCTTCGAGTGTGCGGTTTTGGGTTTCGATTTCGATTTCGATTTCGCCTCAAGGGCCTGCATAATTTATCTCGTCTCAATCATCGTCTTTACGACGACAAGTGGCCTGGACACATTATTTCCTCCTAAGTGTCTGTCCACTGAAATCGAAAGTTATTAGTGTCGGCCGACGGCGCGGCGCGGCTGGAATGTCGTCCTTTCGTTTGCAATTATGCATGTGGCAAGCCCGCATTCACACTTCCGCTTGAAGGGGCACCACTTCCAAATGTCGCCGCTGCTGCAGTGCCCGCCGAACCGCAACACACACACAAACGAACATCCATAGCATCGATAAACTGATGACGACGGAAGAGGGATGGTTTCAATCCATTCATCGGTAACAGCTGGCGAATGTTTCCGACACCTGTGCCCATTTCTCGCAGGATTTTACTTTGAAATACGGTTCTCGGTTTTCAATTCTCTGCATGCGTATCCCCCCCCATCCCCTCGGAGAGTGAGAGGAAGGAGAGAAAAAACTTCGTGTAACTGGCAGGACCAGAAGTCAACTAGAATAGTGAATATCTATTACTTTGCCACATACTGTCCTTGTGCGGTGTTGGTTTGTCTTCGTCGCCGACAGTGCCAGGAGCAGCTGAAAGTCTACAACCATCCTGCAGACACATTGTGGTCTCCCTTTGCCTGTGTGCGTCTGTGCTTGTGTGTGTGTGTGTGTTTGTCTGTGACCGACAGAGTTGTTAAAGGACATGCGGCAGAAGAAAAGAAACCGCATAGAGTCCAGCTGCATTGAAGGCAAAAAGGAAACAGACGTGAAATCCCAAAGAAACCGACAACGGAAGCCAAGGAAATGGTTTACATACACATACACACACAGACACAGTCGTTGACTTGATCTGAACGCCGCCACTGCCGCCTAATTGCATCACACTTTCCACAGCTCACAGTGACCTCTGTTGCCTTGTCCTTTTTCTGCGCCTTGTGTTCGCTCACATTTTGCACACAGTGCGGCGCCACCCCCCACCAAAAAAGGGCTGACTGACTGAACAGGGTGGCAGCAGGCGGGTTATGGACCCTGCTGCTCCCTTTTTTGTCAGAATCGTTGGTCACATTCCACACATTTGCAGTACGTGTCGCAGATGTTGGCACGTGTCCCATCGTTGGAATTCAATTAAAAAAGCGAAACGACGAAACTCTCCCCCGGCACAGGTGTGCTTGATTGCTGCATCCTTCTTTTGCCGACGGCGACGAGAACGAACGACACAGTCTACTCCGCTGGCAATCATCATATTCTAATTTGTCCGGGGGGGTTAACGAAAGGATAACGACTTCACACACAGGCCCCGGGGCACATTTGCAGCCAGTGTCACCGTAGGCAGCAGCGCTATATCAGAGAACGAGAGAGAGAGAGTGAGAGTGTGTATCCAATGGTCGCCAGTTCAGCCTGCTGACTGCCTAATTTGTTGATAATCACGTAACGTGCTGTTGCGTCATCACGTGAGGGGGGGAGAGGACCTATGCGTGGGTGTGCGAATAATTAGGCGAAATAACAGTTGCTAGCGAACGGTCCTTTCGACGTGCGTGACAGGGGATTACAGTAGGCAATGGAAAAACGACTCAAATTCATTTATTTCGATAGTCGACGAGGCTGCGTTCTATTTGTTGTGACGAAAAAAGGACGCCCACGTGCTTGGGGTGTAAATCACTGCCGGTCGATTCTGTTGGCGGTACGATGTGCGAGAGGTACATTCCCACGTAGGGGGGATGCAACCTGACGTGCACGGATGCCTTGTCGTTGGGTTAGGGGTTGGAATGTGTTCAAATTTTGGTTCTAATATTAGACTTCAGCTAGACCAGGCCTAAAGGTTGGGACATATCGAAGTTTGTTCCGAAATCAGGCTTCAGTTCGAGGAGGGTCTTTAAAGTTGGGACTGATCGAAATCTCTGCCAAAAAAAAGGTCGACGAGGCCTAAAAAGTTGGGACTGATCGAAGTGTGTTTCAAAATAAGAATCCATCTCGAGGGGGCCCTCAAACAAGTTGGGACTGATCGAAAATGCTCCCTAAATCATACTTGAGCTTGAGGTGTACAATGTTGGGACTGATAAAAGTTTATTCAAAAACCAGAATCCAGCTCATGGAGGCCTTAAAGTTGGGACTGATCAAAGTTTGTTCCGAAATCAGACTTCAGTTCGAGGAGGGCCTTTAAATTTGGAACTCATCGAAAATGATGCAAAAATCAGACTTCAGCTTGAGAAGGCCTAAAAAGTTGGGACTCCAGCTCCAGGTCTACAAATTTGGGACTGATCGAAATCGGTGCCAAACTCAGACGTCACCTAAAAGGTCGACGAGGCCTATAAAGTTGGGACTGATCAAAGTGTGTTCCAAAATCCAACTGCAGCTCGAGGAGGCCTAAAAATTTGGGACAGACCGAAGTTTGTAGAATCTGACTTACCCTAGAGGTCCCTGAAATATGGGACTGATTGCAATTCCTCAAGAGATGAGAGCGATAGAAAATTCGAATTTCGAAGAGCTATGAGCTTCGTTGTCTACTCCCTTTCGCCTTAGACCACTGATCGATCCCTTTAAGTTTAAGGTAAGCCACGTCTTCACCTGTCCCACTGATCGATCCCTTCATGTACATGGTCGCCACGTTCTCACCTGTCCACCACCCCATTTCGATCGCCTTGAATTCAAAGTTCCGAATTTGATGTGAATATCCGCCTTGATCCTGTTTGTCATCCTCCCAGCAGGCGTTCCCTCAAACATTCATTCGTTCCGTATTTTCAATTGGAGCACCAAACACCTCCTACGACTTCCTCTCGCCCTCAAATTCATGTTTTATTTCCATTTCCATTTTTTTTTTCCACGAAAACTGACAAGATCTGGAAAATATCGTTTACGTCCAATTTTCACCCCCTCCGCTTGGCGTGCTGTGTTCAGTTGGTCTGTTAATGTTTCAGACGGCTGCTGTGTGTGCATGTGGAGTGTATTCCTCCCTCCTGCTGCTGCTGCCTGCCTGCCTTTCCTCTTTCATTGTCGTAGTCAACTATCGCCATGGCAGCGGCTGCTGCTGCTGGTGCGGCTGTTTCGACTCTGGCGGAGGTCTGTTTCTGCTGTTCACTGTGATGATTGCCAGCTGCAGCAGCTGAGTTTTCGATTGCAGAGCGTGTCAGTTTAGCGCGCGGATGTTTCACAGATGGCGTGATAAACAGCCATACACACGAACAAAACGCGTACAGACATTCGGGAGGCATGGAGGTGAAGGGTGAAGGGTGAATGGGAATGGATGGATGGATGGCGGCGGGTTGTGCTGTAGAGAGCCAAAATAAAAACATACATGGCCGGAGAGATGCGCGCGTACAACACACATCGGCGAGAACATTTAACAGATTGTGTCGAGCTGTTAGCTCCGAAGTAGATATACACGTTGACGTGGAGTACATTAAGAGGCTTGTGGGATATTTTTAGGAATTAGGAGGATGAGGACGACCATCTGGCATGGTCCCAGAGACTCCCTCCGTCAGTTCAGCTGCTCATCGAATCTTTGACCCCACGGAGCACCCTCCATTTAGCACAAAGTACGACGACGGGCAACTGACAACGCCGCACCCATCTCTCGGAGTGACGAATGAAATATTCCACCCCACGACCACCACTGGCACTCGCCCCCCACGGTGAAATAAAACATTCGCATCTCAACGGCAGCACCAGTGGCGCATTGAAATCAATTGGCAAATCACTTGACGTTTGTTTCTCTCACACACACCGCTCCCGGTGACTCCCCGCCAGTGCCAGCCACCCATTTGACCGCCCAATCATCCCTCACTCGCAGTCGCCATGTGTTCCTCAAATTCAATACGAACTCTCGACATTCAAAGCAGCTGCTGTCCAGAGCGCGAGAGGAGAGCAAAAAGCAAAAAACGGAAAACGGTCGGTTCCTCCGAAATAGCCCCCATATCGTCGTCGTCGTCGTCGCCATGGAAAAAGACACCCCGCGCCATATGCCATGCCTGCTTGCCTGCCAGCGGCAGCAGCAGTCCTCTGCTCTCACTGCCCAACCAGTGTATTATTATAATTTTTTTTCTTCTTCTCCATTTCCACCCTCTCCACAGCACCCGCACACTCGCAGGCATCCGCGCGCCACACAAACGTGTGCACACTTAAAAAGAATCTGCTCCAGACATTTTCAAGCATCTGTGCTTCATCTGGCGCTGTGATAGAACCTCCATCCGAATCCGACTCCGAATCCGAATCCGAATCACTGCAGCGAGATTACAGTCAAATCGCTTTCTTTCTCTCTGTGGGTGGGTTGGTGTGTGTGTGTGTGCAGCTACTGGCTGCGTCGCTTGTAGGGAGCGCCTTGTGTTTCTGATGGATGCCTGATGTTGTGTGTACTCTATATGCTTGTGCACGTCATGGCAGCTTGGCAGCATTTGGCAGAGCAATATTAGACGTTCCACACAAACACACACCATCGCCCTCTACCTCCCCCTGGTTGGACGGACTTTGTTGTTATTCTCTCGCCCAAGTCCACTGAAAGCCTATCGAGATGTATGACTCCCCCACACAAGCTGGCTGGCCGGCAGTTAACAGCAAACACCTGGTCCTGAATGAAAAATCAAATCTCACCCCCTCTGGGTGAGGGAGAGGGACCCAGCGAGCGAGAGGATATAACAAAAAAAATTAAACGTTCCATAGTCAGATTGACAAACATTTGTGTGTTCCACCGTTTGAGCTCGGGGCAGGGTGTGCTGCTGATGATGATCCGAAGGGCGGCCATGTGGGCGGGTGGACACACACACACACACACACATACACAGCTCGGCAGAAGCAAAAGTAATTTCACCCGTGGCCCCTTGCGGGTAGTAATCTCATGGAAAACTTCCACTTTGGGAAAAGGTAATAAGAAAAATGTCATGAACACTCGGCGATGGATTTTTCACCACCGTCGCTACCGGTTCCACTTTCTGCGCCAGCAGTAGCAGCAGTAGCACCACCAGTGCCAGCATCAGTACCCACCCAAGCCAGCAGCAGTTGAAGGAGCATTTTGAAGCACCACCAGCAGCCAGTCAGACTGCCAGCCTGGCAGCCCCACTGCCTGGCACATCTGGTGCTCGAGCTGCGAGAGGGTGCCACCAGTTTGGGGGTAGTTTTCGAAGAATTCTCGATTTTTTGAGAGAAAGCCGAGGAAACACAAAAAAAAAAAAAGAAAAGAAAAAAAAAACGAAGCTCACCCTCATGCCCCAGCTGGCTTGTGTGGACTCAGAACCCGCGCCTCCGGACGGCGAGGCGACGGTGGCTCCTTCATCAGTCACAGGAAGCGGCATTCACTACTATCGCTGGCTCAAATGTCAGCTGACATTCGCAGATAACACAGACAAAGAGTGAAAGACGAGTGGGGTGGGAGTGGGGGCGGCATGTTCGTTGAATGTCGAGTCTATAATTGTTCGAATTCGATTCGACGCCGACAAGGGGGGGAGGCACGAGGTAGAGAGAGAGAGAGTGAAGATTTGGTAACACATGCGCGCAGGTGGGCCTGACACGGATGTAGAGGCTTGCCACGGCGGGTGGATAGTTCACCCAGTGCGGGGGGAGGGCCGTGCCGGGAGAGTTTCTGTGTTGTTCTGCTTCAGTTTACCATGTCAGTCAGGCAGGCGGGGGGAGGGGGCGCGGCATAATGCGGGTGTTGTTGCATAAGTCAATGGGTTATATCACTTTGATGCGGGATGCAGTGTACTGACAGGCAGTGACACATCGCTAGCACAGAGGGTGGGTGGTGGCAGGGCGGGTGTGTGTGTGTTTGTGCAGTGCTTGGGCTACGCAATGCTTTTAAAAATACATCGTGACCTTTTGCCAGTGAAGGACTGCTGTACGGAGATAGACAAAACTGCCGCTGATGGGGAGGGAGTTTCGTTCGTTTGATTGCTTGTCGGTGTTGCTTAAGACCTGTCGTTTGAAGGGGGGAGAGGGAAGGGGTTCGTAGTGGATGGGTGGGTGCGGTGTTGTGATGAGATTTTCTGGCCTTTTCGATGGTCTTTTGGGAGTCTGAAGGCAGTAGAAGAGTTCCAAACTGAATTCACATTCTTCTCTTGGTGACATCAAGAAAGAGAAGATAAGGGATCAGCCTCAAGCTTCCGCCTCTAGCCCTTGATAGAGGTTTTGTCCTTTTGACTGCAGCTCCTGCCTCTGCGCTCTTTCCCTAGCTCCCGTCTCTAGCTCCTGCGTCATTCATTTGCTCAAACTCCCGCTTTAGTGCTCTGGCTCAAGCCCCTGCCTCTGTTCTCTTCAACTAGCTCTCGTCGCAATGCTCTGTCTCAAGCTCCTGTCTCCGTCCTCTGCCTCAAGCTCCCGCCTCGGTCTTCTGTCTCAAGCTCCTGCCTCTGTGCTGTTCCCCTAGCTCCTGTTTCTAGCTCCTGCGTCAGTCATTTGCTTCAAGCTCGCGCTTTAGTGCTCTGGCTCAAGCTCCTGCTTCGGTCCTCTGTCTCAAGCTCCTGTCTCTGTGCTCTTCCCCTAGCTCCCGTCTCAGTCTCTCTCAAGCTCCCGCTCCAGTGGTCTGGTCCCCCAACTAATTTATAGCCTCGCCGCATCGGTTCCAATCCATTTATGACCGACAAGGCGTCCCCTTTGTCTCCTCCTCCTGCAGCTAGTGCCCAAGAAGTGCGCGGCATAAAATCTGAATAATGTCAACGCCAAGCCACCCTAACTACTGCTGCAGCATATCCACTTCTAGTTCATTGCCTGCGGTGATTCCGTTTGATAATGCGTCAAGAAGACGTCCACCCGAAATTCGCGCCACATGTGCACCGCCGTAAAACCGAACCGAACATTTATGGGTTCTTCCTCCTAATTTCATCCATAAACTCACGCCCCACTCACGTCGCCGCCCCCCGCTTCACACCCGAGTCACGAGCAAATGTCGCGTCGAGGGAATAAAACAACACCGTTCCATTAAGTGGCCAAATGTGGCAAGAAGCAATAATTTGCGGCGTAGCATTTAAAATGCGCAAACTTGCGCCATAACGACGGCACGGAACTACACTTCACCCTTATGCACTTTTATATCGAACAACTGTGCTCCCGCGCAGAGTAACCCCTTCGTTGGATCTGCCATCCGTCCTGGGAGATGGCTCTCTCAAGGGGAGGGTGGCTGGGTGGACGGATACTCCCGCCCATAATTGTTTTACTTTCGTAGTTTTCTAATAACCGTAAAACTATGCATCCGCCGCTGCCGTCGGTGGTTGGTCGCTGGTTTTTATGCTCCCCTTCCGCCAGCGACGGGCCTCATATGCGCGCTTCCATTCACCTGTGCCTGCGGATGTCACATCATTAGTCTTCGTCTCTACACTCCACCTGATGTTCAGCACTGTTCTGTCGTCGTCAGCAGACGGGCGCGCTCTTGCCCCCTCGTCCGTCCGTGGCATGCAAGAACAACAGCAGTGCCAGCACATCAGGACACCAGCCAGCAGCCGGAGTAGACGAAACACAAAATTGCTTACTAGCTAATCACGTGATTGATTGATTGTGTGTGTTTAACGAGGAGGGTGCGAAAATGGTTCTTATGGCAGAGCCAATTTGTTCGCAAGAGAATTCGTTGTTGTCGTCGTCGCTGTTGTCGTCCTCGTGGGAGTGAGTGACTGACTGGCAGACGGTGCTGCTGGCTCAACGAAAGAATAGCACTTCGAGGGTGGTTCAGGCAGGGTGTCGACATTTGACGAGAAGAGACTGAGAGAGAGTGTGTTTTTCGTAGGGGTTGCTAATTGGTTAGATATTTTCTGGTGGCGGCAGTGGTTGATGAGTTTGCAGCGAATTGATTGCGGCAGGTGGTCTACATTGTGCACCTGATACCAATACTCTCTCTCTCTCTCATCAACGGGGTGGTGGTGTGAAATTGAATTCAACCCTCTTGACACCCGCACACTTGGCGTCAGCTTAAACAACAATATCCTCTTGGTTCAAGGGTCTTTTCAGTTGTCGCCCCAAAATCCTTAGAGACTCCATGAATTATGGACGCAAATTGAGCAAAATTGATTTAAGATTGGACGCACACACTGACTCACGCAGAGGGAGCGAGAGAGAGAATGAGAGCACTCCCGGTCGACATTGGCAGGTTGAGCAGACAATTGGACATGGGAAAGGCCAATTACACTTGTCATTTGCGTTCTGCCTGACAAGGCCACACACAACAATCGTGGTGCACTGGTTGGCAGTGATTATTGCTCATAAGTACGATGGTTTTGTGTACACGTCTTTTCACTGCAGGACCAACCTCGATGACTCCTTAAACTTGATGGAGGCTTGCTACAATGTGGACTGGGTGTTGGGGGTCGTTACCAGGAGACTGTAACCTGTTCAGAGGTAAGGACTATGACCGACAGAGGTTTTCCCAAAAGCGACATGAAGGATAAAAGCCTTCAAAAATACCGAAAATCTAAACTTTCAACTTTCAAAACTGCCCTCAAAGTTGGCTTTTGTGTATTTTGTCAATACGTATCTTAAAAAGCGCCACTTGATTTTTAGCTATGTTCTGTCGTCGTCAACAGAGTGAAGCTCGCGTAGTTCACTCGGGCATGTTAACTACAAACAACAACATCGATAGTACTCATAACCGACACCTTTCTAAACTAGTTCTGCCGATCGCTTCATAAATGACAGCTTTCTTAACTAATTCTGGCTTGTCACTAAAATTAATTAGCATCATCTGTCTGCATGAGTTTTTCAAAGTGCGGCAAAAATTCTGCAAGCTATCCGTGAAATCCACCTCATCTTGGCCCATCGACTTGAGTTCTTCCATATTTCACAAACACCTCAAAAATTCCCAAAAAAAAACATTTAATTGAAATGTTCCCAATTGCATAGCTGGTGGTACCTATTCACAAAGCAAAGGATTTTCCCTCAAAATGACCCCTCATTTGGTGTTGACAACAATTATGCCAATGAATTGGGATTTTCTTACACCTTGCCTTACTCACGACTCTATGTGGAAGAGATTTATTTAAGGTCCATTATGTGGCAGACATGCAAGATCGAACTTGATTTCGGATCAATCTTAGCATGATACCGACACGCATGATGTTGCAAAAAATACAATGTGGAACTTGAGCTGGGATTATCCCACTTTCTCTTCTGTCTTCATTCATGTTGACAAAGTCGCATTTGGGATTTTCCTTCAAAATGATCCCACTTGCGCCAATGGATGTACTCACGATATCTTGTTGATGGGACATATTTGACACCAATCATGTTGCAAAAAAGCATGCTGGGACTATCCCACTGGCTTTCAGAAAGTTGTTGCTCGGGGTGAAGATCAGGTTTTTGCCCGACTAAATGCGGGACTTTTTTTTCTGAAAAGCAGGTAATTTGTGATTATGGGAAATGGTAAGATGTGAAAATTGGCGTGAATTCCTATGAATTTATGATTCATTGCAGGAAGCATTCATCAGGGTTCATCGCCGAAGGTAATTTGACTGTCGCACATTTCTATTAGTTTGGGTTTGGTTTGGGATGCGTTTCGTTTCATTTCTTGTCCTCTTTCTTCCGCCTTTTGTTCGGTGTTTCTTCCTTCGGTTTCCAGGTACATATCTTGATTTCATTTCAATCTTAAATGTGTCTTCTAACATTTCTGCGTCCACTTGTCCGCAGTAATAACATGCAACGAGAGACAAATATTTATATTATAAATATGTTGTTCATGACATATGCAATGTGTCTACAAATAGAGAAACCCCTCGGAGAAGTGTCGATGGGTAAAGACATGATCCAGAAATTCATTCCTAGAAAGCACTTCTATTTAATCGATTATACCTTGTTGGACAGGAGAGGAACACATTTGCACTTGACGTGACTGGCGGGAGCTGCATTCCAAAGTTGACGATGTAGTTTTTCTGTGATTGAGTTGTTTCAGATACCCATCTTGAGACACTCGCAATTCTTGCATTTGATGTGTTACCAACCATTCGTCAAGCGAATTTCTAACTTCTTCTTAAATGCCGCTGTTCCTAAAGCAGCATCGATCCCCCTTCAGATGGATCAGACGAAGCCAAACCTGATGAAATCGACGCTTGTTGTAGTTGCTTCACTCGGTACTGTTCAAACGCGAAGCAAACAAAGAGGGAAGCAACACCGTGCATGTCCTTGGGCACATTCTGATCATTTTCGTATTATTCTCAGAAGTCATTTCGTCAGCCTTCCGCAGCTCTTAGCGCACCATTCCTTTCTGGTCCCACCAAATCCAATGCGTAGGTTGTCTCTACACGATGTAAGAAGGCAGATGTGATGGCAAGCGAGGAGGTGAGACATAATAGGCATGCTTAGGCCCGATCTCCCACCTACAAAAGTTTGTGGCCGTCTCTATACAATGCAACAAAGTCGCTGTGACAACGCAACGTGATGGGAAGGAAGGTTAGACACGCTTAGACGCCTTATATCTCCTGTGGGCACAATGCCCTTGTCGCTGCGGCGGTATTGCATTGTGCAGAGACGGCCATACGGCCAAGGATATTAGGTATACTTGGTAGGCGTGCTTAGGCATCTCACCTCCCTTGTGGTCGATACATCGTGTATCGACGGCTTGAATGAATGAACGATTTTCTTTATTTCGTATTTAATTTACAATATAGTGGCCACGCAAGGATCTTACTTTTAACCAACTTTAGGATCTTAAATTTGGGAAATGTTACGAACGCTTATGCTGTGTATTTGATGCGGACAGCTATGCCATAAACTCCTGATCCTCCCGAGAATTGAGTCATGGTTGAGGGCTTGAAAGTTAGCCTGCTTTTGGTGTGTCTGTCTTTTCGTCTTTCTGTCGATCACCTCTCTCTGGATTCGGAAGTGAGCCTGTGCGTGATCTCCTGCCAAGAAGTTCCACACGCTAAGAGCTTCATTCACTCAAAGAGGTTCAGAGACGACAAAAAAAAAGCAATCGACAGGGACTTAGGTACTTTATGTCTTAAAATAAAAAACTGTCAGAATAAATCCACTCTTCGCATAAACATCGCGAATTAAATGCCCAAAGGCAACGTTTTTGTGGCGATCATTCCGATTTTCTCAAATTTGTATTTCGTACTTCGATGTCTCAATCTTTCTTTGCGGAGATTTGAGGTAATTTTCATCCTTTTTCTGGAAGCTGTTCTTGTGTTTGAGTCTTCATCTTCATCAGTCTTCAATGCAACTGGTTTCTTTCTCCTCTCTTCCACGGTCGGTTGATGTCGAAAATACACACAAACTTTTTCATTCAGAAGTCCTATGAGTGGCAGTAGCGGACAAAGGAAATTATACTACAGTATTCTCACTTGACTTTGTTGTCCTCTAAGAAAGCCTTTATTGAACCCTCTATTTAAGCGTTATCCACATGAAGTGAATGCCCATCAGAATGAATCGCGTCAAGTGGATGGCATGTCCCTCGCCGTAGAGTGTGTGACAGTTCCCCTCCATGGCAATAAAACTGTTCCAAAGTTCAACGCGACGAAATCGAAAATTTCTTTGTACAATTTTCATAGCCTCTGACAGACTGCAAGACTGCATTCTGTTGACAGATGTTTATAATCGAAAATGGCACATGCCGTTCGTACATATGTCATACTTGTGCCATCTGTTAGTCAGTCGCTCACCCTTAGATTGAATTTCAGCTGTCTTCTCGCTTTCTGTACTTTTGCTTGCGTTAGATTTTATGTGTGTTAATTTTCTCTACAATCTCCCTTTATTTTGTCTACAAAAGGAAATTCAGAACTGCCTTGAGGATTCCGAAGCCTTCTCGACACCAATTCACATTCCTGCCTCACATTCGTCGGTAGAGTTGTTGAACAAAGCTGGAAATACCTTCTCACCGTGGTTGTGGATTGTAGGTTTCCCCAAAAACAGAAAACAATTGTGGGACACATGTGTCCAAGCATTTGTAATCGCGCGTCGACTTGCTGAGCGCAGTCACAACTGCAACGAAATTCTGAGCTGTTGCGATAAGATTGGCGGGTTTTTTTTCCACAGGAAGCCAAAGCGGGAATTTCCAAGTCTTGGATTCTGTTCTAGGCACAGGCACAAGAAATCAGAAAGGCTTTAGAGTGTAGAGTATGACTGGGAAAAGTTTGAACGACTAAGGGGTGATTTCTTGGGAAATGGTGTAGGTTAACAATGCAAGAAGTGCAAAGGAGGGGAATGTTTGGGAAGATTTGCTCAGGTAGCTGTACGCTTAGAGGATATCTTGGTATTCAGAGGTTGCACTGGATTTTGTTTACAGAAACGACAACTGCGGATGTGGTTTCAACCGAGATCGGGAACACTTGTCTACTTCAAGCGACTGTCCGCTTGTAGGGAACTGTCTTTTAGAGGATGCTTCACTGTACACTGGCCCACTCAACTTAATTCGATCGACAATTCTTGGAGAGCAGGAATTGGTGCGATTTTGCGGGGAAAGCTTTACAACTCTAGCTCTTCCTCAGACAGCCAGTGACAGTGGAGACAGTTTAAGAGATTCAAGAGTGGTATGTGTGTATGAGTTGTCGCAAGAGGCTTCACTGTACTTTCCTTAAAACATAAAATTTGAATGGCAACTGTGCAGTCTTTGCCGAGAAGTTCTTGGAGAGCGGGAATTGCTACCATTTTCCCGTGACATCTTCGAAACTCTCGCTCGTCCTAAGACATGCAGCGACAGTGGAGACATTTTTGAGAGATTCAAAAGAAAGTGTACACATGTCGAATGAAAATGTGTCCATTTCAGGGGGTTTGTCTGCTGTGTGTGGAAGCTCGCTCCAATGTTCTTTTCTTGAGACGTGTACTTTGAACGACAAGTGTTCAGTGTGAGAGCAGAGATGTTCATGTTCTTTTATTGCAAAGCGGAATGTGGCAAGATTCTTGGGGTGGAATAGACAGGATAGACAGTGACTGTGCGGCTATTTGTCTGTCCAAGAGGTTCAAGAGAGAGATTCACTTGTGCGTTTCCACAGAACTTTGTTACCGACGTGTCTTTTGACTAAGATCTCCTCAGCTTTGCTGCCAGGTTAACCAACTCAAGTCAATGACTTTACCTGGCGAAATTTTCCTTGTTGTACTTGTTCTCCTCCTGTTCAGGGAGTTCGAAAAACCGCTCTTTTCTGTCACAAATTCAAGATCTCAGGCAATGTCTTCCACACAGACAATGTTTTCCTCACAGCCAATTTAGCGCTTCAAAATCTCATCCGTCTGATCTGAATTATGTCACAAACCCGTCATATTCATTTCATCCCACAAAGGAGCGCCAAACAAGCACACCACTGCTGGCTCAATTCTGACACTCACTTGGTGAAAGGCACCACGGCACCGGTCTGGTCATATGCGTCAAAAATCCGGTTTGACAACCCGAACCAGTTCCCCGCCACCCAGGCGAACGAACGAACGAACAAAACGAGAACCGCATGCACTTTCGAAACTGAATTTCTACCAGACCCTGACCTGGCTTACGCCAGCGATCCAATCCAACCAACCACCCATTCGGTGAAATGACTCCACTCCTTCACTCCCGCCGCTCATGTGGAACTAGCAATCCACACGCGCTTGATCTCAAACAATAGCGAAGCCGAGAGCCGAGTTCTTTCAAGTCTGTCTGCGTGAACAGATCCGCAAACATCTGTGCGAAGATAAATAATGTAGTTGTGTGCCCCCAGCAGCACCTTCGAGCCACCTGCACAAATGTCTGCCAGAAGGCAGGGGCACACCAGACACACTGCATTCCACAGCCAATAAAAAGAAGCACAAGAATTGCATGCAAACGCAACACACATTCCGAGAGCAGTGTGTGACTCTGACTCACCATAATTAGCCCGACAGATGATGGATGCTCGTCCGCCAATTGATCGTCGTGGTCGTGGCTGCTGGTCTCTCTGGTCTCTGGTCACTGTCTAGTCGTCTTGATGAAATTGAATAATTCGCGCGCGCGTTAATTAAGGCCAGCCGCCGAGCAGATTGGCATCTTCGCGAAGAGAAACAACACGTGTTCGTCGTCGTCTGGAATGCAGTCGCGCACCAAGTTCGATATCCTTGAGTTTTGTTGTGTTTCTGTTTACCTTTTACCACCGTGCGTCGTCTTTTCTTGTTTACATTGCACTGCCACACACGCACATTCACTCGAGCACACACAGGTCTTCGTTTTTGCGACTGGAAAAATGTATCTTTCACTACACTAGAGAGAGAGAGAGAGAGAGAGAGGAAACAAACACCAGTCACTGTAGAGCGAGGCGTTGTGGATGCCAACGCGAATCTGCGGCGATATCGCACGTCCGATCGGTTCCGTAGTCAAATTTCGACTGAAATGCACGCCAGAATGCCGTTGCTGTTATGCCGTCCGCTCCGACCACGGCAGGCAGACTGAACACAGACTGAGGAGAGAGTGTGTGTATGTGTGTCTGCGCGCGGGAGACAGGTATAAAAACGAACGAACTGAACTCTCTTTGTGTGCTGTGAAGGTACCCCGTAACCGTGCGTCGTCGTCGTCGGGAGAAAGGTGAACCAACCACGAAACCAACCCTTCGCGTACCGAGGTCGAACTAGAAGTGATTCACTGTGCTGCCGACTGCTCGAGTCCAAGTGGAAAGTTGCTTTCTCAATTCGCTTGTCAGTGTGTGCGTGCAAGGGGGATGAAATTTTTGGAGTCTGCGCCATGCAGCGAACAGCTGTTGAACGGGAACTGTGGAGAGTGTTGATAACAGGCGACGACGACGGCGGCGGCATGGTCGGCTATGGTGATGGTCGGTCGACAAAAACGCGAACCAGGAGGGACGGTCGGACGGAGGAGGAGGAGGAGGAAGAGGAGATGCTGATGCCGCCGGAGTGAGGTGAGGCCTGGAGAGACGCCCATTCTACCACAGAATGCTCACTCTGAATGCATGGCTGGGACAGCCGGTGTTTCGAACGACCCCACAGCTGCTGGTGATGGCAGCAGGCGATACAGGCGGCCCGGATGGACGGTGGTCGGTGGTGGGTGGCAAGAGATGGTCACCCTGTTTGTTTGGTTTAGATAACTGCTGCGTCCAGAGGAACTGGACACATTTGTTGCGAATATTTGTCCGAACAGCACATTGTTCGTTATGTCGCGCTATTATTGTTGTTGTCACTGTTTGCTGGCACAAGTGTGTGCTGGCGTTGGCTTCTCGGCGCTCATTTTTTGTGCGGTTACACTTGGGTGGGTGGGTGGGTGTCGGAGGAGGCAAAGGGCGGGTGGAGGTACCATCGAACTCTTCCTATCCCAAGCATACTCAGCTCTGATGACGATGAATGTTTGATGCTCGAAGAGGTGCTCGAGTGGGTTAAACTGGAAGACGACGTGTCTCTGAGGTTCCTAAAGAAGCTAGTGTGTGAAGGCATGTCCCAGCTCAGACTGCGTATCGTCTCTTAGCTTAGCTCTGTCCAGCGAACTTCACGTGATCATGAAGCTTCAGCGGACATCCGCGGCCGTCCTCTCAACCTCAGGGTGCTTCTTGTTTTTGGAAGTCGCCTCTTCAACTTCGAAACTACGAATCTTTTCCCCGAAAGTCGTAAATTTGATGACGAGTTGTTCCAGTGTTTCTTGGTTGTTCTCGTCTATCCCTCTCGCCTGCCCCCTCCCCCCATCCATCAGCACTGGACCTCCCGTTTTGCATCCACCCGTCACACAGCCCAAAATACACACAGCCTTCCACATGGGGCCAGCAGAAGAAGAAGTATAAATCAAAACCGAATGTATCTCGTCCATTTTTCGTAGTTTCACAAATCCGCACATGTGTGCCATCTCCACCCAGCCACCTCTTCTCATCCGCTCAAAAACTTTTTGCAACACACTAGCAATCCGTCCAACTTCTGATCTCATTCTCAAGTGGAAACACAAAGATTTCCATATGTCAGATGTGAGTATTCAACTTTCGGTCGTCGTCGCCACTGCCGCCGTCGCCGCCGCCAGCTGAATCCAGAGATACACTTGTTCGAACAGAAGGCATTACTCATGTGCTTAGCCGAAAATATTATGAATTGCTGCTGCTGCCGTTGCCGCTGCTGCTGCTGCTTGGGAAATGCATGTCGCCACTTCTGTGAGCAGCGGAGTGCATCAGCACATGCATGCCAACTGCCAGCAAAATTCAATTGCCTGCATGACTGCACTGACGTCTACGTCATCTTCGTAGTCGTTGTCGTAATCAGGTCGGCGGGTTCAACACGTTGGGGGTGTGCCACATCTAAAGCCACTCGAAAGCAAACAGCGGAGCACACCAGACAGACGGAACACCTGCTTGCCAGATGTTTGTCAAACAAACTGTTTTACAATCGCAATGCACACTGATGTGGGCTTTTTACTCCTCTCACTCCTCCCACTACTCCCCCCCCCCCCCGCCCGTCATGCTCTGGAAAAAGCCCACGCTTCGGTCATGCAGCCCAGCAAACCCCAACTGTGCGCGCCAAGTGTTGGCTTCTTCTTCGCCTTCGCCGTCGTCTTCTGTTCGTCAAAGAGCGTGTCTACGGCGGCGGCGATGATTTTCTGAATTCCAGGCTCCAACGCCACCAGCAGGGGGTTGAAATTTAAATTACAATGCAAATGGAACGACTGGCGGAAGGTGGCGGGTGGCGAGTGGCGGCTGGCAGGGACCAGCAGCAGGAGGTGCGATACACAAAAAGTGAGCTTCTGTTGCAGGAAACGGGACACAATGGCTTGTAGGTGCTGTTGGTGCTGCTGCTGCTGCTGCCAGTGATTGGTGAGCTTGAGTAATTAAATAATTTAATTCCGTTCCATTGAAAAAGAAATGAAGCCTGCCTGAAACAGCAACAGCAGTCGCACCAGCAGCAGCAGCAGCATCAGCGCAGCAGTCCTCTGGCACCCGGCGAACAATCAACTGTCAACATCTCACTTGCCAGCCGCTGCCGCCGCCGAAGAGTGTACACAGCATCATCGGTGCGGTGCGCTGGTCGTCCCTGTCGGTGCGGCTGTCATCGAAAGGTCTTGGTGTTGCTGTTGTGATTGTGATTTTAAAGGACTCACGAGATTGGGATTTTATTGCACAATAGCAGTTTAATTACAGTTGCAATTAAAATTTTGCAGTAAACGTACTTTGAATATGATGGCGTGGCGGTGTTGGACGCCGCGCCGCTGACAACGAAAGGATGTCCAACAAATGAAAATTGAATGGTTTGCACAAGGCGTTCACATGCGTGCAGCTGCGTTGGAACAGCTGTGGTTGTCTATGGACGGTGGCAGGTGTGCGAGAACATCTGTCGGCTTTTGTCATTCGGAAAAAAGGTGCGCTGTGGAGACGAGGGAGGGATTCTTGAGTAATATTGGATGAAATCTAATGATGGATAGGTTTTGACTACGAACTGGAATCTAACAAGTTGTTCGACCAGTGTCTTTGCTTGAAAAATATCAGACGAACACGTAGGAGAATTTTTGTACCTTTCTTCATTTTCTTAAACTTAAAATCCATGTAATCGAAGTTTTTTTTTATTGTATTTTGTTAGCACGACAACGTAACGATTGGTTGGCCAAAAGTGGCTGGCAACAGCGTAAGATTTTATGATGTTTTTCCAAATTTTTCCTCATTCGAACGAGGACTTAACGAAAATTGCGATCGTAGACAGTTTTTGATGAAACTATACGAACACAGCCCTTAAACTAGGAGGCCTATAACTATAAAATTTGTGTTTGTCTTCAATTGTGCTCTTTAGAGCTGACATCATTCTTAACTACGGACGGAACTGTAAATAGCCATCCGAGTAGTCCTCGTTTGATAAGACTCTACGAACACAGCTCTTAAGTATTTTTTTCAGATTTTTATGTTTTTTTTTTTAATTTCTGTTTCGTAGGGAATGTGTTTCTTGACTAAAAACGAGAATGCAGCAAATTGCCCGATCGTTGTCCTACGAACACAGCCCTTTACGTCAGAGCCCTTTAAATATTTATTTTTTTTATTGGAGCGAACGTCGCTAGAAGGTAAACAATTTTTGGAAGCTATCCGTTTAGTCCTCGCTTGACAAGACCCTACGAACACAGCCCCCAAGTATTTTTTTCAGATTTTTCACGTTTTTTTTTAAGTTACTTTTTCGCAGGCAATGTAATTCTTGACAAAAAACGAGAACTCAACAATTTCCCGATAGTTGTTTAACCCTCTTACGAACACAGCCCGTTACGTCGGAGCCCTTTAAAATATTTATTTTTTTTTTAAATCGGAGCCAACGTCGCTGACAACGTTAAGGATTTTTGGTAGCTTTCCGAGTATTGTTCTTTTGATAAGACCCTGCGAACACATCCCCTCAAGTATTTTTTTCAGGTTTTTCTATGTTTTTTATTTTTCTTTTTCCTAGGCAATGTTATTCTTGACAAAAAACAGAATTTGCCAAGTATTCCGACCATAGTCAGTTATTTGACGCAACTCTACGAACACAGCCCAAAGCGTCGGAAGACTTACATTTTGTTTCTTCAACTGTCCTCTACAGACCGAGCGACAACTTTAACAATGTGCGCGAATTTAAATAGGCAGCCAACCGCTTTTGTCATTGCTCAAAACAAACCCTACGAACACACCCCTCAAGGATTTATCCCGTCTTTGGTATTTTTTTTCATATTCCTTATTCGCATGTGAAGTGATTTGGACCAAAAGACGAGAGTTTTACAAGATTCCCGACGGTAGCCATTATTTGACACAACTCTATGAACACACCCTTTAACGTCGGAAGCATTTCAAATATTTGTTTCTTCAAAATTCGTATTCAAAGCGATCCTCAATCTTGTCTACTCACGGAATACCGATCGTAGTTGCCACTGAAAAAAAGAACACCTTACGAACACATCTCTCAAGAATTCTTCCGTATTGTGCGTAAAGTTCTTGCCCTCAAATTTAACCAATTTTCCTTTTATGTATTTTCACGCCGCAACCTAACGAACACATCCCTTCTCCCAAAAAACCAAACGAATTTGCCGACCAAGTCGCCTCTGATAAAACTCCAATCCAAATGGATAATTCCGCCATGATCTCGATTCCCCCCCTCGACCCCGTCTCTGCCTATCGCATCCATCGCTCCCCACTTCGGCAAACAATCATAATTAACCGGCTCGTCGGCGACTGGCAGTAATCCAAACAAAATGCTAATCCCCGTCGCACCCAGCACGTCCCAGGCCGCCCACTCACTATCGATATTTGCACTCGTCGATGGGCCAGGCATGCTGTGCTCGCTAGAAACGATGCTTTATATGTCCAAGAACACACCGCATCCATCGGGCGGTGTTCCCAATCTCGAACCGACCGATGCCGCACTAAGCCCTAAATTGTGGCGCGCAACCATCACCACACCAGCACCCGCTTCAGTCTAGGGTCGCTGGTCACCGGCGGTCACCGCAACGAGATACTCTGATGCTACGGTGGTTACCATGCCAACAGAGCCAGCGGCACCGGTGCTGTCATCGCCAAAATTGCATGTCATTCGATTACCAGCGTCCTGGTTGTCCTTGTGTATGACGCAAAAAAAAAAAAAATAATAACAAACACAAAAAAAGAACGTTCACACGTGAACAAGGACGCAGTCATGTTTCGCCAAAAGTCGCGGAAAACACGATGCGACAGGGTACCAGCGGGTGCCGTCATAGCACAACAGAGAAAAAAAATCACACACACAACACAAGCTCTACCCCCACTGAAGTTACCCACCCGTCTTGCTCGACGCGACGGCCTCAGCAGTTCTCGGCTCGTTATGGGAAATAAAATCATCATTCGAGGCAATCAACACTTGAGCCACCAACGAGAACCCTTTCTGTGCCCGACGGAGAGATGATTGCCTGGGATTACTTCGGCGCTCCAGCTCTTCGGGTCTGCGGCACCCCAGCAAGCCGTACGTTCCATCGCGCCGGGCCTAGGTGATGTGATGTGATAATGCAATCAATTATCCTTAGAACAACACAGACAGGCGGCGAGCGTCCTCGCACATGCAAATATCCAT
Organism: Eristalis intricaria; assembly: GCA_964034865.1. NCBI lineage: Eukaryota > Metazoa > Arthropoda > Insecta > Diptera > Syrphidae > Eristalis > Eristalis intricaria. The sequence continues at coordinate 1,526,059 of OZ035874.1, read as the reverse complement.
CTCTGCTCGCAGTTGCCGCAGCTGCTACCGTCCGCACACCGCACCCCACTCTATCGTCGCTTCAATTAATTACGTGCAGATGGGTGCAGGATAAACACACACACACACACATACACACGAACACTCCTTCGCCCTCGTCTTCACATCCGCCCCATTCGAACCCAAAAAGATTGACAATCTTTTCTCGGGATTTTTTTGCGCGTTTTCTTGCTTTCCTCTCCACGAAGAACGTACCCCTTTTCTCAGTTAATCACTGCACCCGCATGAGAGTGCCAATTCTCATGCTCTGCCCCCTTCCACATCCACTCCCTCGGCCGCCCCCCATCAGACAACACACAGGGTGTACAGCAACATCGCCCGGGAAGGTCGCAGCTGCTGCTAATATCAAAGAAATGTGTTGTGCGCTGTGTTTTTGTGGGGTTTTTGTCGTTTTTACACTTCGAAGGTGGCGTCCACCCCTCCGCCCACAGCTCAGCTCAGCCCCCTGTGTAAACAGAGTAACCTCAGTAGTTCATGAATGGCGCGAAAATACACCACACCCCACCGAACACAGCAGCACCCAATCAGCCCCCGTCGCCCACGCTCGGTCTGCGCCCGCTCCGGCATCGTTGCTGGCTCGGCGGAAAGCTCTCTTTGCAAGCGGGCCTCTTCAGCACGCCCGAAAATAATCCCCGCAGGAGCGCCAGCTGTGCCCATTCTCACACAGAGGAACGAGGCGACAGAGCGACCGACCAACCAACCACCCATCAACCCACACACAGCCATCCATCCACTGCCCGTGGGCGTGTGTGTGTGGCTGAGGGTTGCCTGTCAATCCAAGCTGGCGTTTGGAGCTTTCTATTTCGAGAATTACTCGATGGAGGCGATTCCAGATGGGGGCTGCCGAAGAAACCAACTGCTTCCACTTCCACTGCCACCACCACAACCAGTACCGTCACCATCACCGTTTTTGGCCAATTCATTATTTTTATTTTGTTTTCGGATTGTGGTGCTGGCTGGCTGGAGGAGGAGAAGGGAGCAGCGCACAGTCTGTTACCATGCACAGGCACCTTGGGCAACATTAAAATGCCAAAGGAGACTTTGGGTGTTGTGTGTGTGTTTTTTTTTGCCGCCACTGCTGCTGCCGCTGCGAGGGGGTGTTCGACCAGAGGACGGGCGCATCGAATCAGCCGTCGAAACATACAACATTTCACTCATGTTTCCTCAGAGACGGGTGTGACGTTGTTTTTTGGGGGGGCATGGGGTGTTGGCTGTTGGCTGTTGGCTGGGGCTGGAGATTGAATAGCGAACACAACACGGTTAGGAATCGGTTTGGGAACGAACACAGATGACATACGGGGGCAGGGCGGGGAGGTGATGTAGGTTCGGGTGGAAGACTCTTAACCTAAAGCCCTCACCCCCCCGCCGGCTGCGGGGGGAAGGGGCAATGGATGTGATGCGACAACGGCTGCTGCCATGCTGATGATGATGTGGCAACAGCCGTCGTCTTAATTAGAGATTCCGACGACAACGAAATATCAGATGACGGTCATAAGCTCATCAATGGAAGAGGTATTTATGAAGGAGGCTGTGTGCTGTTAGGGTGGACAATGCAAGGACTTTGGCTGGGGTTTTTTGTTGACTTTGGAGACGTTGTTCGGATAAAAGTCAATCGGCTGAGACTTGAAATCTGTCTCGGGGAAGATGGGACTGTGTTTCTCATTATGAGCCTGGTCATAGGCTGCTGAATGATCCTTGTTCTTATTTTCTCTTTCTGGCTTGGACTTACTAGAGACTTGCTGAGATTCAGTTCCATTCCGGATGAGCCACAGTCTGTTTGTCGTCCTTTTTGGTCAGGATCTAGTTCCACTTTTGACTGTGGTCATTCTTGGTCCGGGACCAGGTACACTCCAGTCCTTCGTCCTTCTTCGTCTGGGCCCAGGTCCACTCCAGACTGTGGTCCTTCTTGGTCAGGGCCCAGGTGCACTCCAGACTGTCGACCTTCTTGTTTAGGGATCAGATCCAGGGCCCAGGTCCCCTCTAGACCGTCGTCCTTCTTGGTCAGGGTCCAGTTCCACTCCGGGTCCACTTCAGACTGTCGTTCTTTTTTGTCCAGTTCCACTTCGGACTGTGGTCCTTCTTGGCCAGGGCCCAGGTCCACTTCAGACATTCGACCTTCTTGGTCAGGATCTAGTTGCACTACGGACTGTCGTCTTTCTTGGTCAGGGCACAGGTCCACTCCAGACCGTTGTCCTCCTTGTTTAGGGCCCAAGCCGTCACTCCAGAATGTCGCGATTATTGGTTCAGGCCCAAATTGCAGTCCTTTGTTGGTTGAGGCCCAGTTCCTTGACCAGCCCAGTTACACTTTTGGATGACCTTGTCGAGGAACAAGTGCCTCTTCCGTGGATCGTGAATTCGTTGTTTACCATCAGACCACGCCTCTAAGCACCTCTCAACCCACTCGTATTCACTACCTCTCACTTTCACCGTCGAAGACCAACCACAAAGAATTTCCGCAGTCCCACGTGACTGGACCCCTCACACGCACACACTCTCTGCACTCCAGTCCCCAATCTCGTTATCGCATGGCAGTTGTACAGTCCCAACCCTCCATCAGCAACCCCTAGCCGCTGTCAAACTAATTCCAATCGACCCTCGACACACAGTCTCTCCCTAATCTCCGAGAGAGGAAGGAAATTCGATCGCCCCAACCGTTAATTAAAATTCACTTCACCTAATCTCGCACAAAGGGGAGACCAGAGAAGAACAACCCCAAGAAATTCGAAACCCAGGCGGTGGGAGGAGGGGTGGACAATCCACCACCACCACTCCCGAATGGCAGGAGCAGCAGCAGCAGCACCCAAGGACATATCTTAAAACCACACACACTTGCAAGTGACACTCCGCACTGGGAAACTTTTAATTTATGAAGATTAATAAAAACACCGGTCAGGACCTGCATTAAGCTTACTTACGAATTCATTGTCCCCGCCCTAACTCTAAACCGAATTCGATCCAGCAGCTCCTACTGCACCGACAATAACAACATCAACACACAGCGACAGCGACGGGCGGCGAGCACAAGCCGAATCAGCAGATCGGTAGCAGGAGCAGTGCAAGCATGGTGTGGAGATGACTTCCTGGCGCTGGCAGCAGCAACAAACTACTAGCTGAACAGAAGCCCTGCTTGGCCTGCCTGCGTTGCCTGCCTGCCAGAGCGCACATCACAGCCAGTGGCAATTAATTTCCATCGCAATTCAATGATTAAAATGGAGGTTTACTTAATCATTTTGCCAAAAACTTTTGCATCTGACAGTTTCATAATTAGGTATTCAAAATCTTTAATAATTCCCCCTCGCTCGGTCTCCGCCGCCACCGCCCCGCCGCTCTCTCTCTCTCTCTGTCTCTAGCTCTGGCTGTACGTGTTTCACTCTGGCTCTCGCTCTTTGTCAGTCTTTTCAGCAGTCTGCCGTCGGCGCGGTGGTGGGTGGCAGTGAGGCGCCAAGCATGCAAATCTCTGCATGGGTGAGACACATAGTGAGAGTGATGAGGGGGTGAGAAAGAGAGAAAAGAGTGGCGTCGCTTCACAATTTTCAAGCTTTCACAAACACACAAGGCCCAGCAGTTCTCGGGAAGGAATTCTGGGAAAATCTATCCACAATGCTGCTGACGATCGGAATGAAATGAGTTTGAGTTTGAGTTGAGCGGCAGTGAGAGCGGGAGGTGGATGGTGGGAGGTGGGTGGTGGGCGGTGGGCGGCGGGTTGTGGGTGCATTTACATGTGAAATAGTAGCAGCAAATAGATAAAGGTTTCCTGCTATCCTATTTATGTCCTCACACACACGCGTTCGCAGAGAGAAAAGCACCGAGAACCGAGGGAGTGTGTGTGTGTGTGTGTACATGGCTAGGAAAGAGACGTCGTTCCGTAATCAGTCAGAGGAGGTCGCTGCAGATGGCATCGTCCTTAATTATGACATCAGTTTCCGATGAAGCGCACAACTACTGATGATTTAAGAGATGTTATTCAATATCCTCTTGGGTTCCATGAGAGCTCCTCGCCGCCGCCACCGCCATCGCCGCTGCTGCCATGAGAGTCATTCTCCTCCGGCATATTCTTCAGCAGTCGGCAGCATTCTCCAGCTGTGCTCCTATAACACACTGACATGGTGAGTGGTCTTTTCTTTTCGCTTGAGAGGACTTGCGACTCGGGACCGGGACCGAAATCTCTTGGCGCTTGGTTGTTGGAACCGGAGACCGAAGACTAGTTACGAGGCACTCTGGCGGTAACAGGTGTGCGTGGAGTATCCACCGCTGGTGAATAAGTGCCTCGCACGGATGAATGGTTGCTGGGTTAAGTGGGCGTGCAGGATTTGTGGGGGAGTCTGTTGAGGGAAATGATTCGGGAATCCACATCGCAGCAGAGTTGATGGACGTTACGTCAAGCGTTTGAGTATTGCGCGCGGTGGTGGTGGCATCGCGAATTCCATCTGGAAGACGCCGATGTCGGGGTTGTGTAACCACACGAAGGGGATGTGCTCGCTCGGAGCGTGCATGTGTCATCACTTGCGATGGAGAGATGGGCGCCTCCTCCGTGGGGGTGGCGTTATCATCTGGAGCTGCGTCAGTTTTGGGGAAAACGATGACGACTTAGCGGAGCAGATGTTACTTTATGCGTGGGCTACGAGTGCACATATGTCATCAGTGGGTACGCCGCGCCGATCAGATGCAGACTTAGTCTAAGCGAAACAGATGGAGACTCGATGACTGGATGACTGAATGACTGGATGATGGCGCAGATGGAGGTTGTCTGTGCTGGTTTTCAGCGTGGGCGATGCGTGGGTGGCGCTTTAAGGACACGCTATGTCTCTCACGTGATGCAGTTGAAGAACTTGGAGCTTGGTGCGTCATTGTTTTGAATCTCTGGGTGATGTGACGCAATGGATGGATGTTCATTTGGGTGTCTTGGAGAGGTGGTGATTGGTTGGAGGGTGATTTGGTTTGCTATGCACCCGATGACGAAGTGGACTATTTTTGGATTTATCTTGAATTTTAGAATTTGTTTCGACTAGGGACAGCCGAGGTTTTGAGTTTTGGAACGAGGCGGATTTCGTTGTTTGACTCTTTTACAAGTTGGAAGTACCTCGGCGTCACCCGTCACCAGAGTTTGAACCTGACTAGGGGCTTATCCACTTTTTGAGTCTTTCATAATTTTGAGGTGATTGAATTTAATTTTGTGTGGCTCAAATGAGTACTTTTTTGAAACGAAGCTGGTTCTGATTTTCGAAATTTCTCGTAGTCAACGGGTGGAAACCGAACTTTTGATTCAAGGTCCAACGCCATGGATTTCCTTAATTTTGATCTCAAAATGCTGGGTTTTTTCAACTCAGGCTTAGTCCACCTTTGGACCCTTCTACCGATCTTCTAAACTCCAGCGACGTTTTCTGGAAAAGGCCAAAAAGGTTGACCCTGAGTCTAACGAAATGGACTTCCGGGACTAGAGCTTAAAGTGCCGCATTTTTCGAACTAGACTGATTCTGATTTGACGTTGTTCAGGAGTTCGAAATTATAGACGGGTTAAAAAATTGGACTAGAGAACGTAATCCACGGCCACTGTGGTCACTGTGGTCACTGTGGTCCCAAAAAGCCTTAGTTTCCCAGTCCAATTGTTGACCCGTCTACAATTTTGAACTTCTGACCAACGTCAAATATTCCTCCCTAGACTTGCCTTCGTTAGATTTTTCGAACAATTTTAAGCCACGTCCCATTTCTGTCTTATCTTTTAAAATTTTGAACTTCTGAACTTCTGAACTACAGCAACGTCAGCTGGAACAAGTCTAAAAGGTTGACGCAGAGTCTGACTAAATGGATGTGAACGGGAATTTGAGCTTAAAGGGCTCCATTTTTCGAACGAGACGGATTCTGGTTCTTTAACTTTCTTTTGACTCTGACCCACAGCATGGCTTCGTGGGTTAACTCCTTTTTTTGAAGCTCAAACTTCTGACCAACGTCAAATATTCCGTCCTAGACTTGCCTTCCTCAGATTAGCCTTCACCTCTTTCCATTTCTGTCTTACCTTTTAAAATTTAGAATTTCCGTACTTCAAGCCAAGATTTTTCGAACAATTCCCATTTTTATCTTACCTTTTGAAGTTTTGATTTTTGAACTTCAAGCCTAAAATGTTGATCCAAAGTCTGACTGAATGGACTGACAACATTTTTTGATTCATCAACAATTTTGAACAAAGCGCCATTTTCTGATAGAGCCTGAATTTCTGACCTGTCTCAAAGGAGTGGACTGTACTCGAATTGTAAATGCTCCACTTTTGGAAAGAGCCTCCTTCAATTTTTTACGCTTTAACAATTTCGAACTTTTGAACATGCGTCAAAAACTGAAATTCTGACAAAGGCTCAGTTCAGACGCTTGTTAAATTTTCTGACTTACTGCATACATTTTCGAACTTCTGAACAACATTGAAATGGAATCGGGTTTCTCTCTTCAAATTTTGAAACAGGTTCTGACTTTGAGATGGTTTTAGCCTCGTTTCTCGATTTGTTTGACTCGTTCCCACTTCTGAACTTCTGAACTTCTGATCTTACTGCCACCAGCTGCCGAATTATATAGCTTCTAGGAATTCCTTCATTTCTTGCTCAAAATCCTTGGCTCTCTCAATCTCCGAACTCGCTCCCGTGACCTGTCAAACCACAAAATTCTCTTCTCCCGCCACAATGGATTTCCGTCGAAGCTCGTTAAATTGCTTGCCTCGCCCAGCATCAACTGTCTGCTCCCACCTCCACAGAGCCACAACTCAATTACTCTCCACTCATCAACCTTTGAACAGTTGCTCCTTTTCCCACCTTGCCCCATCTCTCAGCCCCCTGCCCTCGCGTCGCCACGTGCCTCCAGCCAGCCTTTGGTTATTCACTTGCACCCTCGCAGACATAAAACGAGATTCCTCTTTCGCCGGCTTTCTTGTCTGCCGAGCGTTATGTGGGTTGTAACGTACAAATCATGTCCTTGCATGTCATCATGCATTATTATCTCTGCATGCACAGCGACGGAAGTCTTCAGGGTGAGGGTGGGTGCCCGGTGGGTGGTGGGATGTGTGTGCTCTGCTTTTTTTTTTCACCGACGGCATCTCTGGGCTTCATCACTGTTTAGTTTTGCCACCACCGCCATTGTGTCATATCCTCGTCGACGTTGCCGACTAATCCAAGGACGTGGCTTATCTGTTTGCATAGGCTCAGCCACTCGTCGCTTTAAAGCATCGGCAGCAGGCACCAGGCAGCAGGACCGACACCGCTCCGGCTACATTGAGCACATCCGCACACAGAGTGTGTGTACTCCAGCGTCGATCGTCGTCACCTCGTGCTCGAACGGGGGAGAGCACGGAAGAAAAAAACGTCCTCGTCATCCACTTGATTTTTATTGTGTCCCACCCCTCGCCACAGTGGGGCTTCGCCTAATCCTGCACGTGGCTGGGGAGCGTAGATTTCGGAGCCAAAACAAACACATTCCACAAATAGCGTGGCGCACATACCGAACGTCATCCTTCGGCCCTTTTGTCGGCTGGGTGTTGGTTGGGCGTGTGTGTGTGACGGTTGGGTGCTGCCAGCATGCTAGTGTGAATGTTTGCGATGAGTGCGCGCGAGATAAGGGATGCTCAGGACAACGACGACGACGGTAGTGGCGCGTCGGGGGCGGCGGCGGCGGTGACAGTGAGTGGCAAGCGCTCTGATGGTCGGTGCGGTGGAAATATGCGATCGTAATGAGTATTTGCTCGCCATAATTAAGGGGAGTGTGTACTTAGGAGTGGAGAGATAAGGCTGAAGCACACTGGCGGCGATAGGTCTTCTAAGTCTCATCGTTGTGTGCGGTGAGGGTGAGGTTGAGGGTGGAAATGTGCTGAGTCCTGACGTCGTCCGTTGACCGATAATGAATGCAAGGTGTTCACCATCATTTCGTAATCGCATTGAGTTGTGAGAGGATTTCAGGGTCAACTGAGGGAGGTGATGATGTGTGTTGTGACATTTCTGAGACGAGGGAGTTGGTTTTTTTTTGGATTTTTGTTTCGGTTTGCGGAGCACAAGGAGGGGGTTTGAGGAAGGATTCTTTGCTGACATAGCGCGTGCTTGTGAGAAGGGAATGGCGATGGAAGGCTGAAAGGTTCAATAGACCACGACACTAGGTTCTAGTTGCAAAAGATTGCTGTGGTGGAGTGGCTCTAGGGAATTTCGGAGAAGGCTGGATAACGGACTGAAAAAGGACGCATATTTGAGCTCATTTTAGGTTAGTTCGAGACGCTCCAAACAAGCGATTTATCTGGTTCTTTTCAAATGTGACGTGTGCGTCGAGAACACTGGGACGTCGAGGAGCCTCTGTTCGTCGTCTCTAAGGCAGTCTCTAAAAACCGGCGAAGACGTCTTTGTCCTTGCATAAGCAGAAATCCTCCTCCTCAGCTCAAGTCGTCTGAGTACGTAAACTTTTGTCTAGAGCTTGGCTGGACCAAATCTTGACTCCGAATGTCTGTAAAGACGTTCTTGACAAGCTGTGGAGAGATGTAGATGGGTAGGGGCTCCTCAACGTCCCCAAGAATGACTGCAGGCCTCGCTATGGCTTATGGTCGGCTTAAAAAATCCCTAGACACGCACTTAGTTCATCGGCATGTGCTTAGGTATGCTGTCTCTTCACTTGAATCCCCTTAAAAATGAATACAGCCTCGCATCTGCTGCCGAAAACGTCGCCCCGGAACGAGTTGAATTTATTGAACGTCGATTAAATTCTCGCCAAAAATGTGTGTTATTGTTACCGCAGCACGGCGCACCGTGAATGGCGGCAGCAATTTAGGAACTCCCCCGCACCCACAGCACACCTGCCCTCGTGGCTAGAGCACGGTTTGATTTTCGTTGCTCTGACTACGCATGCATTTTTTTCACAAACAAGGATGAGTGAGTGTTGGGGGGTGGGAGAGGGTGACACTGGCAATTAATCTCCATAACCGGTTACCGCGAAAAACGTTTTGCGGTTTCACACGCCATGTTCGCTCGAAAACGAGTCCGTGTTGTGAAAAATCCTTGCTAAGCATTTCACGCACTTGTGCCTTCATACACAAGCGCACGCATGCAGGCCGCCGTCCACACACCCACACCCAAATGCGACACATGCCGCTGGCCATTAAACTGTCCCAGTGAATCGAGAACGGTGGTGGGAAAAGTGGCCAAGGACTGGTGCCCCGGGCTGAGGTGGTCGACATTAAAATATCCCCTTGGCCTTAATTGGGCGGCTGGATGATTGGTTGACGCGTTGTTTGTGCGGGCACTGCATTGCGGCGACTGAGGGGGTTTTTTTGTTCTGTTTTCCACGCAAGGATACTTTTGTTATTGTTTACACATTTGGTTGCAATAAATTGAAAGGACGTGTTTACGTGCAACTGCACCTGGGGTGGTGCGCTTATGTTTTTCACTCCTTTCACCACCACTTCATGCGGGGATGGAGGGTGAGGTGTTTTCCGGTGGTTGGTGGAGGACGGAGAGGGAATTTGACAGAGACACTGATTGCCAAGGGTCAACGGATGCATTTCGGGAAAGGAATCCTTAGTTATGATTACAGTCTGGATGTGGCTCGTCCCTTTTTTGCCTACATTCCGGGCGGTCCTGGACCTCAATGAAGTATAATTCATCTCTGGATAGCTGAACCCTGTTCCACACATCAGCTTGAGGCCATTCTCCACATGCAGTCGTCACGTTAAACGCCTTCTGCTGCTTGGTCCAAGAGTCTTGGAGTGAAGGACTTTCGATCAGTTCCCCAAGAAAGGCTGTAGTCCTTCAGACCTCTGCCTGCTCCTATACCACGTCGTCGTTGTTCTGCTAAATGTCTACGTGTCGCTGTATTTTTAGTATTCCCCTTGGGCGCCTATTCTTTGCTTTTCCAATTGATGCACTCTATGGACTTCGATCTCAACTGATCGATGGAATTCGTTAGAAAAGGATCTTTACCGCCGCTCTTCCATATCTACACTCGTGATCCTAGTCTTCTAGATCCCGTGTTTTTTTTACTGTGGAACGCCTCACTGTTTCACTGAAAGTCACTTCTCACTGATCGCTGCCATTTAAAACAAAGCTTCATACTTCAAAGCTTGCAAAAGTCCCCTAAAAGCTCCAACCAGATTTCCGTGCCGCACCCAACAAGTTCTCGTTGACTGCGTAAATCTCGCTCGCTTTCAACAAACACCAGCTCCATCTGTTGATCATTTCCGATCAGCCGAGCTTGTGGCCGAGGTTTGTGGCTTCTCTACGAAAGCTCACTTGCCCCACCACTGACAACTGTCACTTGCAATCGGCTGTCAGTTGCTCTCTAGTGCAAGGCCGTCGTGTATTCCATTCAGAAAGGTGCATTTCGCTCTGCAATCGTTTTGGCATTCCGTACGCACATTCCCCTCAATCGAAATGGTAAATTTTGTGCTCCAGACCGAGGATGCAGTCATTCAGAAACTCACGGCTGAAGTAGCGCGCCTGGCGAAGCTGGCCATCGCCGAGAACGGCAAATTCCGAGTTGGACTATCGGGTGAGTGTTGTTGCTGCCTCGTCTCAAGGTCACGCAAGGTTTAACCGCTCGCACACAGGTGGTTCCCTGGTCAGCTACTTGTGTCGGGCGATTCCCAGCATCGACTCGGATCTCTCCAAGTGGCGGCTGTTCTTCTGCGATGAGCGCTATGTCCCCGACTCGGATGGAGACTCCACATTCGGTGCCTACAAGCGTGCCTTGATCGGCCAGACTCCCCTGACCGAGCAGCAGTTTGTGACAATCGACACGGACCTCGCCCTGGACGAGTGCGCCAAGGACTACGAGGCAAAGATCCTCAAAGAGTTCGCAGTGGAAGCGGGCACTGTTCCGGTTTTTGATCTCTTGCTCCTGGGAATGGGGCCAGACGGGCACACATGTTCGTTGTTCCCCGACCATGCACTGCTGAAGGAGCGGAGCCGGTTGGTGGCGCCGATCGATGACTCCCCGAAGCCGCCGCCGAAGAGGGTCACTATGACTTACCCGTTGATAAACAACGCCCGTTGCTGCATGTTCGCCATTTGTGGAGCTGGCAAGGCGGACATTGTTAAGGTGGGCATCCAGTCCCGTCAGGCTTTTGATTACCTTAAATGTCCCTTTTCTTGTTTCAGAGAATTTTCGTGGACAAGGAGCCCCTACCGACGGGTCTGGTGGCGCCGGTGAACGGCGACCTTGTATGCATCTTCGACCAGGCGGCTGGAAGGAGCCTCACAGGGACTGCCTAAGGCGCGACGACGCGGTCAATAAAGAACAACTGAGCTGGATTTTCAAATCTTTTATTTCTTACAAAACGAGATAACTTACAAAGATCCACCGTCCTTACACGAGTTTAAAGCTATTCCAAGTCGCCCCCCTTTCCCAGAGAAGGACCTTGCTCCTCTAGCCGAAAATATTTTTCTTTATCCTCTGGAAGGCGTTGAGGCCCCGCGTCGATTCCTTGTAGATGTCGATTTCCTTGTGGTATTGCTCGCGCAGCACGAGATCATTGGGTCCCCAGTTGGGCTTGGGCTTGAACGCGCCCACAACCTTCTCCCAGACTGTGTCGCCGGGCTGGCGGATGATTGCCACGCACGCCCAGATCGGCACTTGCATCACTCCGAATATTGAGATCGTCCAACCGATGGCTAAGGGGGAAAAGGAAAAATGTGAATGAGATGTTTCTGCGATCGCTGATCGAAGTACTAACCATAACTCCAGTCGGGATAGACCACGTCCTTGTAGGTTACTGGCTCGTACGCCACGAACGTGTAGATCAGGATCGCCGTCATGATCGCTGGAGTGACGATGCCCCAGCAGATGCGCCAGTACCACCCGGGGTTCTGGCCGATCATGAACTCGGTGTCCTTGCAGAGACGGTCGACGCCGTACACCCACGCGAGCACGTACAGCTCAGCGATGCCGAGTACCAGTGCGATCATCGAGGCGCCGAAGTAGTCGACGAGTGTGAGCAGAAATTGGCCGCCCTAGAAGAGAAAAGAGAGAGGTTTTTCTTTCTGACTTGGCTGACTTGGATTGTGGTGACTTACCGGCGTGATGTAGAGAAGGCCAACGAAGAAGCTCACAATGGCTATGCCCAGAGCGCAGTACGACTGCGGAATCTTGGGGAAGTTGTCCCGAATAGCGGTCATCGTGCACGACGTCATGGCGATGTTGCTGCCGATGCCGAGGACGAACAGCATGATGAAGAACAGCACGGAGAAGATCTGCGGCACGGCCTTGAACTTGGCGATGGCGTCGGGGTATGAGATGAAGGCGAGACCAGCGCCTCCCTTGACCACTGTGCCCACGTCGTCGGAGCCAATCTCATGCGCCAGGTGGCCCAGGATGCCGAAGATCGTGAAGCCCGCGAGGAGCGAGGTGAACGTGTCCAGGAGCGTGACGATGGTGGCATCTCGGTGAACGTTGTGATTGAACTTGTTGTACGACGAGTACATGATGATGTTGCCGAAGCACACGGACAGCGAGTAGAAGACCTGAGTCACCGCCGCGTACCAGACCTGCAAAGACAAAGCGTTCAGTGATCGTCCGCGATGGGAAAAGACTGTGCGTACCTTCGGACTGAGGATCTTTTCCCACTGCGGCTTGATGAAGTAGATGATCCCGTCAATGGACCCATCCAGAGTGACCGCACGGATCAGCAGGATCACCATGACGACGTAGGGGAAAACGGCAAGGAAGTACGACGCCTTTCCGGAGCTCTTCACTCCGCGCACGATCATCAGGTAGATCATGATCCACGAAATCAGCAAACCGATGACCAGCTGCCAGTTTGGCCATCCAATGCCATCCTCCAGCGACTCCTTCTCCTTGAGCACCTCCTTGCTGTGAGTTTTGTAAGGACAAACATAAATCATGAAACATTCATCCGATAAGCATGCACTTCGTTTCCAATCACCAGGTTAGACTTACATAAAATACAACTCAGAGCTGGTCATGATCGTGTCATTGGCACCCTTCTCCATGGACCTCAGATACTCTTTGTTAGTAGTGAGCGATCTGTTGCGCTGATCGTTAGTGTCACCCATTCCCTTCGAGTCGTAGCAGAGGTCGCTCCACTCGGGGCGGCAGCTAGCCCACGGGAGCGGCGACCTGAACGACTGCACAAAGTAGAAGCAGATCAGCGCCACGATCGACTCGTAATAGCTTCCAAGCAGAAACACCATAAAAGCCTGACCAAGACCGACACCTTTTTTTTGTTTTGCGAAAGTTTGGTTAGATTACATTGTGTAAAGCAAAGGGAGGGATGATGGCTGATGGGTTAGATGTTAGATGCAAAATGATGAAGAGGGCAAAGTGCCGCCGGCAGAAGGGTTAAAAGCAGAGCAAATCAAAGTCTGTACATTTTAAGGCAATTGTTTCACCAATTAGTGAGTAAGCCTTGAGCGTGATCAGTTGTCAAACACCCCAAACGGCTCTCTTTCTCTCTCTCTCTCTTCTCTCTGTCAATTACGTGACGCAGTACAAGAAATAACTTTCACACTTCGCGAAGCGAACGGACACAGTGCCGCTGTGTGTTGATTGAATTCTTCAATTCCAATCGATTTGTGTTTCACTGTCAATTGACTCTGTAATAAATAATCAATTCCCAATCAAAAAGCAAGCTGTTGCAATAGCGTGCGCGTATTGAATCATCCAGGAAGAGGGCAGTGACAACACCAAGCGAAGCAAATCAAGCGGAACTGACCTACACCAGGGGTTCGGGAAGAAGTAACCATCACCAGGAGGGACAATCCACTTACATGAAGTACAACTCGGCGGAGGACTGTCGCTTCGCGCCGCCACCGATCGAGCTGTTGGTGACAGCAGAGAGGACCGCATCACTCGCGCCGGACGCCACACAAACGGCATCCCAGGACTCCTGGCACTCGGTCCACGGCAAGATGCTGTGGAACGAGTCGAAGGCATACTTAAGCGTGATACCCATGATGGCCACGTAGTATGTGGTGACGAGCGAAATGGAGATCACCTGGCCAATGCCGACGCCTAAAGTCGCAGGAGATACGAATGAAGATGTGGGTTGCAGATGAATGCACCGCTGGCGGGACACACTTACCTTTCATCGCGGGACACAGGTCGAACACCTTGACCGAACCGCGGCTTGAGAACTGGCCTACGATCATCTCCATGTAGTAGATGGGCTTACCGACTAGGAACAGCACTATCAGGTACGGTATGAGAAAGGCGCCCCCGCCGTTCTCGAGCGCTGTGAAGGGGAACCGCCACACGTTCCCCAGGCCGACTGACATCGCGATGCACGAGAGCAGGAACTCGATGTCCTTCCCCCAGAGGTCGCGCTCCAGTCCAGGCTTCGAGCGGGCATTCTAAAAGGAGAGAGAATGAGTTGGATGCGAACAATGTCACGTTAAATCCGACTTACACAAGCCGCCGTCGGCGCAGCAGCTGGAGTCTGTCCGGTTATCTTGGCGGCTCCATTTGCGTTTGAGTTTGAATTCTTTCCATCATCCCCGACAAACGCAGGATTCACATGTGTGGCCATGGCAAGTCTGAAAGATAAAGCAGATCAGTGTTATCAGCGCGAAAGCAAACACGGTTCGATGGGGATGCAAACTGAGAGACAAACACGTCAATAAAAGATCGCACCACACGCCGAGCAATTAGGTTTTCAGTTATCTCTTGCAGTGGAGGCAGTAAATGTCGTATCTTATTGTCCATCGGGTGGTGGCGGGGGAAGTTATGTCATTCGGATGCCACGGAGGTCAGGTGTTACAGCGGGGATTGGTCACGAGTCGAGGCGGCAATTCGATTGATTTTCACAAACCGTGCGTGTGCCTTGATGAATTATCTGATCGCGTGGAGCCATGAAAGTGCGCATGACACGGGTGGACGAGTGGTCACGGGACGTCGGCTGAACGAGTGAATTTTAAATGAATTCGTGGAGGGAGCCTTGAACTCGCGACGAATTTAGTACGATGTCGTGTGACTTTGACGAAGTGTCATTCAGGAGATTTGTGAGTCTACCTGCCATTCATTGACAATGACAGATGCTTTGAATCAAGTCCTATGACGTGACGTACGGCAGAAATGAAACTTTATCCGGATTTCGGAAAATCTGTTCAGCTTCCCCCGTGGTTCACCTTAAGCTTCAAATCAAAACCAAATGTCGCATAGGTTCGATGGCATAAGGTGCATTCAAACGATCGTAAATCGAATCGGGGACTTCATCCGGATTTCGGAAAATGTCTTAAACATCAATCCTCCCGACAAACCACAATTCTTTCCGATTCAAACCGATGACCAAGGCCAGATTACTTCCATGAGGGGACGTGCAGGGGCAGGCAAGTGCGAAAATAAGAGACTTCATCCGGCTTTCAGAAAAGTTTCCTCACCATCGATCGGAATTCAGCCAAAGTTCAACCAAAGATTGCTTCAGCTCCAAGTCAAAGGCCGGAGCCAATTGACTTCAATCCCACGATCATCCGGATTCCTTGAATTCCGGAAAATTTCCTCGCTAGGGAGGTGACCCACCAGCTTCACAGAGGCCAACTGGCTTCCGGAAAACAGAAAACCAGTTGAAAACTTCAGATTTCCCATTAAATCATAAAATATTCATAAAAACCGCTCCGCGCCAGAGCTGCTCTTGAATTCTAAATGAGACTCGCCAGCAGCCCGAGCGATGTGCACGAGATATATTCGCGGAGAATAGTAACTGCTATCGCCCCTGTCAGAACGAGGTGGAACCAATTTCGAGATAATAAAAACACTTTTTTTCTGAATGGCTTCGAGCACAATGCGCTAATTAGCCCGTAAGTAAGCGACAACCTCATTGAGCTCCAGCAGCACTTGGCGGCGAGTCACGCTAAGTTGTGACATCATCTGTGACACAGCCTACTTCAGTCTGGTGAGTTATGGGCCAGTTGTTGGGTGTGGGGTTTTCGCTTTTGCAGATTAACGACTCCCCTCTGAATCCGTGCCGTTGATTGGAAACCAGTTCACGTCGACGTGATGTGACTTCCACCGGCTTATTCTGGACGGCATTTTAACCGTTTGCGGGAGAGACATGAATAGTTTACCCCAAAACGATGGCGGCAATGGTAACGATCAACCTTGAGGATCGAATCTGACGTGATACGAATTCGATCCGATCGTGTGGAGGCTTGTGCTTTGTCACATGTTGTGTAGTTTACAACCGTATCTTGCTGGCGCTTAAGGGGGGCTGCCTGTGGTTGCTCCTGTTTAATATGCATGGGCTGAGTTGGGTGACGCTTATGTGGAGGTGTGAAGGTTTAAGGCACCAGAGGTGGTGGCGGAGATCTCACGACTGATGCACCCACGAGAGACCACTTCTATGCAGTTGTTCAAGCCGAAGCATCTTCCTTCACGCTACAGTGTCGATGTATAAACCCGATCACCTTGATCACCTCACGCCAAAGCCGCTTAAGCCAGCCAGCTAGAACCGTCAACACAACCCGTTGCAGCGTGGCTAACAGCGAACCCATTAAAGTTTGTTGCTCCATTTTATAGGTGGGTGACCTTGTCTACCGCATCGGCCATTCCCATTGAGTGTCATTTCCTTCATTCCAGGCACAGCCGCAGATTCGTTTACACTTTTCCTTTCGCTTGCCCCGTCAAGTGCCACTGCAAGCGGTGCCCATTCGACCATGAAGCTGCTGTTTGTTGTGGTTGTACTAAGCCCTCAAGGCGAACTTGTGCGCAATCGAACAAAAGGCCACATAACTGTTGTGACTCGTGAGGGAATCCACATGAGCTTCATGATGATGATGATCTGTTCGATGATGCTTCTGCTTTGCCGATACCTTTCGAATATTAACAAGCACCTCGGCTGTGCTCTGCTGTTCTGTGCTGTGGTGTGCATTTTGTTGTGAGGCGGATTCCGAACATCAATGCCATGCCATCCACCTTAACATCAGTCACCCTTGCGCGCGAGTCAATTGTACGTGACAAAACGCATTTGACGTCATCCTTGGAAGAGCCGTGCCGCTGCAGTTTAATCGGGACTTAAATTTATGACCTCTTAATTGAACATAGTAAACGTTGTTTGCTTCGAAGTCTCGTTATCACCACCAGTGCGAATTAGAGAGCCTTCTCTTGATTGGCCGTCTTCACTTCACCCCCCACCCTCGCCGACAGTATTGACAAAAGCGAATGGTGTAGACTTGACTTTGATTTAATGGCTGTTTGCGCGGTCGTCTATTTTATTAGACAGTTTTGTGAGAGGACGTGTTTGGGGCCATAAACTGTGTCAACAAATGTAATGGGGATGCGTTTTGAAAGACAATGCAGTCGGGAATGAGGGAACAATGAGACCTTATTGTAGAAAATCACTTCAACAGCCGATGACGACTAATAAAGACTGGTGGATAACCCACTAGACGGAGCAAAATGCTTTCCCTTTGTTTATCTATGGCGTAACACACATACAGTCAGGAAACGACGTAAGAGACTTCATCCTGATTACTGAAAATCCTTTCAAGTGCTCATGAAAACTAGCAAAGATCGTTGAGTGATCGAGTAGACATTGTAGAATGCCTCCAATGTCCACGTCTGATGTACAGACAAGCGGGATAAATGTAGGACATCTTATCCGGATTACGGAAAATCCATTCAACAGCTCATGAAAACCAACAAAAATCGGTGGGTGATCCACTAAACAGAGGGCGATGTCATCTGTTTGCTCGTTTATGGGGTGCCGTATAGTCAAAGGTGCAACAAGATAAGAACTTTTATCCGGATTACAGAAAATCTCTTGAACAAACCCAAATTTCTTCAGCGACCCCCTAGACAGAACAAGGTGTCTTCAGTTTCCACTTCTATGACGTGACCGACGGCATGATCAGACGGCATACACCTCAGATATGTCATCCGGATCTCGTGAAATCCGGAAAACGCTTCATCACCCCACGGCAACCGACTGAGAGGCATTCCATCAGTCTCATGTGTTTATGAAGCAAACAAAGGAAGCAGGAGATCGAAGTTTTGCACTTCCAACGTCTCCACTCGGTAAACATCAACAAATTCCCAAAAACAAGACCACGTCATTACTGCGATCCATAAAATCAAAAGCACCAACTCATACACTAAACACTCGCCGCTTCTGCGTCTTCCATATCGCAGTCAATCACTTTGAGTCTTCCACTCGATTACTGAAAAACCACAACCAGCTCGAATAGAGAGAGATTCCTTCCACAGATGACTCAGATAAATTCAGGTTCATCACTCTGACACAGAGAAATCTAAAACTGAATCAGAATTCGAAAACCCGAAATTCGACAGCAAAAAAAAATCCCCCACTCCACCACGATTGGAGAACAATAAGGAACTGGTTTACCGAAAAAATAATTGTCTGCCGTACGCTCTCATCAATTATTCAAAGATTCAACGAGCTTCGTGTGAGTTTGCCCTCTACTGCGTTGGCTGGCCTCGAACTTGATGCATTTCTTGCCATCCGAAGCTCCTGACTGAGGCTCATATTGTTCGTCTTCTGTCTATCGATTTCAGATCGATTCAAACGAGAATTGAGATTTCCACATAACATCGGATGATGTCAGCGAAAATATGCGACGCTGAAGGCTGCGAATGGTACCAGTTTGTGTCTGAAAAAGGTTATGAGTAACAGGGGGAGACATACAATTCCAAGATTAGAACAAAAGCATAACATTAGCATGCCATAACGAGTGAAGTAGGTGTTACTACAAGTGAATAAGAATATCTCGGTGCCTCAGGTGCTTCACTTGAAGCGCTCGATGGCCTTGGCGAGGGGGAACTATAAGACGCAGACAAGACTAGCTGAACTCAGTATAATTGTGTGAGTCTGATTCTCGACTGACGATGAATCACTGCGAGTAACCTTTTCCTTTTTCTGAGAATAGGCTTCGATACAACCAACAATGACACATTGGCTGGCTCAATGATCGCGCAGGAGTGATCGCTTGATCGACAACTTGAACCACGCGGCAGTTTAAACCAGTTCTGAGGGGATCTTTGACTGATCATTCATTTCGTTGGTTTTGGGTTCCGAAAGCAGTAAAGCAGTTGTAACTTACCGAGGCGAACTCCAACTCCAGTCATGGGTTTATTTTTGGTGCGGCTCATCCGGTGATTGTGATCTCTTGGTGAGTAACATTACCCTCTTTCCCACGAATTCTTTTTCAATCTGATTGCCCTTAGATCTGGCTGGGTTTTGGTGGGAGTGGTAATGGGGCTTTTACGCGGCCAAGAGTTTGGTGACTGATCGGGGGACACACGAATCTTCTCTTAGGATGGAGTCGAGTCATGAGGGGATTTTTTGCCTCTTAATGACACTTTAAAACGAATGCCGGAGTCTTTATGGATCGTCCTGGACTCCTTCCTTCAATTTCATGAACATTAACATAGAGTCCACACTTCTGGGGATCTTACGTGCTTTTATGGCCCAAATGTGAGACATTGATCGCCAAAAAGGGACTTATTTACTTTCCCCTAGCGATTTTCATCCCTCCAGCGATCAGTCACGTAGATCCTCCAGTTCTGGGAGCATTTTACATGCCTTCATGGCCAGTATCGCTGGCACTGATCGACTGAAACCCCTCTCTCTAAACATCAGTGACTTAGAGTCCAATTCTGAGGGAATTGTTCATGCCACCATGACCACCATATCGAGCACTGATCGACAAAAAGGAGCGAGTGACTTCTCTCTTCTCATAATCTGCTGACAGCTTCATCTTTAGCTGATCAACGATTGTTAGGCCACCAATGTCGCGCAAAAGCCTGATCCAAGCCATGTTGCGGAACTAAGTCATTTATTGAAGGAACATGATCATCGATCATGTCGCTGATCGTGGCAGTTTTTCACCGCTGACCCCAGCCGCCACCACCCGAAATCAGATCCCCAACAA
The DNA here is from genome assembly GCA_964034865.1 of Eristalis intricaria. Lineage (NCBI taxonomy): Eukaryota > Metazoa > Arthropoda > Insecta > Diptera > Syrphidae > Eristalis > Eristalis intricaria. The sequence continues at coordinate 1,506,170 of OZ035874.1, read as the reverse complement.
ATGTCCACAGATGTCGGTAAAATCGTTGCGTTTCTCTTACCGTGTCAAGAACTTCCACTATCGATCAGTGACTGCGTTTGATCGCCATCAGGTTCGTTGATTTGTGGCCTCGATTGCTGCGTTAATTACGGATCACAATCGCAGCCGACACTAGTCAGCCAGGTTTACATTTACAACAGAGCTTGATTGTCCAACTAGTTTAACATTAGCCGTCCGTTTGTTCGTTCTTGTAAAGTCATCGGATCACCGATCGCTGATCGAGGTCTTGAGCTGGAAACAACGTAAATCATGGGATTCCCATCAGGAAGTCGGTCGCTCGCCAAAAAAGCAACACTCAAGATCATCACTTGATCGTTTGATCGCAACAGATTGCGCCAACAATAGAGAAACAACAAATGCCCACATAACTGGCATCAGAGCCTTACAAAAGCGAAAACCCCGAATGACCCGTTTCGTAAAAGGTCGTTAAAAAGTCAAGTCTCTCGCGTCGTCTTGCCCAACTTTTGCCTTCGCGCTCGTTGTTCCCAATTTGTGCAAGGAAACAAAACAACGCAAGCCCGGTCACGCTGCCAAATTTTGGGAGAAATTTCAGTCGAAAAACTGGTCGTTGCTTGCATGTTGCATCGGATAAGGCACTTTTAAACGATCCCCCACAAGCTTAGCTACAACTTTTTTTTCAAGATTAATGTGTTCACTTATTCTTTCTCCACGTCCAGTTATGAACTTGTCACCCACCGAAAGTTGCTGCCACCGCACACATTCATCGTACGACGACTCGTACAACCGTTGTACCGAAGAAAAAAAAGGCAGTCAGGTGGTCTGGTCATAATCTGGCGTTGGCTCATCTACCCGCTGCCGCTCTTACTGGATCGGTTACTTAACAGACAGACAGACAAACCTGAAACTCAGAAAACATTGAAAAAAGCTGGGGAAAATCCAACACGAATCGGAGAAGTAAAAGTGAGCGCTGTTGCTGTGTCATAGTCAACGACACTAGCTTAGAAGTTCTTGAAGGCCTTCGGGCGGCTGAATATATTATGTATCGTGAGGTGCCGCCAAAAAGCCACTTGCACTGCGCCTCTGCACGGACCAAAACTACGACAACTACCACGACCACAATGGGTTAACAGGAAGTGGTGTAAATCGAGCGCGATGGTCGACTCACCTGTGGGAGGGGGTGGGTAGGCAACACACAGTAACGTTCCGACAACAATAGACAATCACATGCGAAGGAGGAGATAAAAAATTCACTTTTATTCGGTCACAGCACTGTTATGGATTACACAATGGCACGGTACACGGTTTCTTGTCACTCTTCTTTCTTCTTTTTTTCTCCTTTTGTTGTACACACGTCAGTGCTCGAACACCATTTCCGTTTGCGGGACAAAAACGACGAATTGTACCGAAGTTGCGAAGCGCACTGAGCTCGAAACGATCTGGCTGAGGAGTTAATATCTCAAGCGTTTGCCAGCGATTTGGTAGAGTCTCTGACATCGGCGATGGACGGTAGCTTTTTTGATTGTCTCTTTGCAAATTAGTAGCTTTCTGGGCAGCAGCCACCTTGTGGTGGTGGGGCTACAGAGACGGTTTGATGGTTGAAGCTTCAGTTGGAAGGGTATTGCGATCTAAATTGAGGGCGAAACGGTGCTGCATACTTCTGGGCGGTGGAGAAGGTGGAGACATTTGCTGAACTGATCGACGGAACCGGATGTGCTGTGTAAGATATGAAGAAGCAGTTTAATGAAAGTGAACATATTTTCTTTCTCTTGGGGTTTCAGTGACCTGTGGAATCCTCACTGGACAAGAACGAGGATCACACCCCAGATCGCTACAGAATATTTCTGTGATCACCGGCGATCGCTTGACGTCTTCCAAAGTCGATATTTTGGAAGATTACTAATCGAAGATCCCTCTCATGACTGCTGTAGAATCCCCATGATCACCGACGATCGCTGGCGTCTTTCATAGTTAATGTCGAAGATCCCTCTTTTATGGTGATCACCCACGATCGCTGACGTCTTCCAAAGTTGACATGACCTCATTTTCGTCAATCCTTGTAGCACCTCTTCTCATTCTAATTTCAGAACAGACTTAATCTGATCGCCCATTAACCAAAACTCCCCTCGGTTTCCTTAAAATTCTCTCGTTTAATAAACAAATATAAACAGTTTAACAATCAATAAGTAAATTATAATACAAAAGACAAGACCAGAATGAGTCAGGGTCTTCGCAGACGCGCATACAAAACAAACACACACAAGCTTGGCGATCGTGACCACTTCAAATGTACAGGACAAACATGGCCGATACAGCGGCGCAAATGCTCAATGCACTGGCCGCATACAAGACCGCACTGGTGGTGCCCATCCACGACACCAAGGTCCCTATGCTGAGCGACATGATCAGCTGAGCGACGAACACCATGCTACTGATGATCGCGATGTCTGTTCCCAGGCCACGACTGTGCTTCAGAGGGACATTCTCACCGCTGCGCACTTTAAACTGAAATGAGAAGGAAGAGGAACTCAGTCACGGTCTGTCTGCTGGAGGTGGTTGGAAGGGACTTACGCAGCCTTTGGCGTGATATTTGGCGATCAGAATGTACGGCATCGTGAAGAGCGTGGCGTAGATCACCCCAGCCGTGGTGCTGAGGAGGAGAACTCCAAGTTTTGTCGGCCAAATGGCGAGAACCAGCATTCCGATGGCGTAGACCATGATTCCCCCGATGTAGACCAGTTTCAGGCTAAAAAGAAGAAAGCACTGTGAGTGGAAATGAAAGGAAAAGATTCGATTTGGCGACTTACCCAAAGCAAGACATCAGCTTCTGAACGGTCATCGAGTAGAACGAGCATGACAAGGCGTAGATGGACATACCCCAGCAGCCGAACCGAACTCCTGCGTCGTACAAGTTGTAGGCATCTGAACCTACCGGTGCCTGGAAAGAATGAGAAGTCAGTATCACCACCTTGTTCAGCAGTCAGAACTCACAGTTGGGTCGCCATGGAACACAGCCTCGCCGACAAAGTCGGTGAAGTACAGGCAGTAGCAGACGTGGCCCATCCAGCAGAGGAGGTTGGTCAGACTCAGTATCCTCATGGACTTCGGCATAATGATGATGCTCTTCAGGTACTGGCCCAGGGACACCTTGTCGTCCTGGTCGTCAAGTTCAGTGCTCGTCTCGGACATCTCAACGTCGTACTTGATGGCACTTGGCTGGTCGTTCCGCTGCTCCTCCAATTCTTTCTCGGCCATCTTCAGCTCCAGTGATGTGGTCTGAAATGCAAACATTAGCCTTCCCGCGATCAAACGGATCAGACTCTCAAACTCTCTCCCACTCACCTCTTTGATGTAGAAAATCGCGTTGTTGTTCTTGGAGATTTCATTTTTGATGGTCGCCGCGGAGAGTGGCTTCAGGAGGTCGTCCTTCTCGATGAGCGCCAGCGGGATCTCCCTGAAGCTGGTCACGGTCACCAGGAAGCAGAGCACGAAGCAAATGGTGACGATCATGAAGACCGTGGGGATGTTGCCGCCCAGGAACGACCCAAACATCGTTGACTCCCAGTCAATGCCGCCGACCGCATACCCAATGGTCCCGCCTACGCCGGCCATGATCGTGAATGTACTCAGCGCCTTAGCGTGGTCCTCTGGAATGCAGACGTCCAGGAGGTACGCCCTTGCCGGTGTCTGACACGTGTCAGCATCAAAGTCCAGCAGGATGGTCCCCAAGATCGTGAAGATCACTGCCACCTTGATCCCTCCGTTGCTCTCCGGCGGCAAGTCACTCATCAGCGCTTCCGCCAAACCTTCTGTGGCGTTGTACCGCAAGAACTGTTCCACATCGCTGACACGATCGCCGAAGAGATAGCCCAGATCCCGTCCGTAAGGCACCAGAAGGAGCCCGATGAAGATCCCCAGCGAGAGCATCGCAATGATGGGTCTCCTTCGGCCGAAGTTCAACCGGCAGCGATCGCTGACAGAGCCCAGCAGCGGGGCCAGGAAGAAGCCCAACAGCGGCGACAGGCCCCACACCATCGTCATGTGACTGTGCTGGATGCCGATCTGCAGCAGGATCGGTGACACGAACGCCGTCTCCGCCGCGTAGGCGAACTCGATGCCCACCACGATGGCCGCCAGTCGGATGAAGTCGAAGCGCGACTTGTTCCGGAACACGTGCGAGTAGTCGTTCTCCTGCTGACGCGCATGATCCTCGCGCACCTTCAGCAGGTACTTGATCATCGGATCTTTGTACTCCGCCCGATCGCTCTTTATCTTCGCACCGCCAACCATTTTGTGTTTTGCTGCCTGTGGGAGAGGAAATGGAAAATGGAATTATTTTGATTGTCTATGAGAGAGAGGGAGAGATTTTGTGGGCGATCAAGCACTGATCGTGAAGGGAAATGATTGAGATGGAGTCAGGATTGAATGCACGCCATTGTTCGCCATCGGCGTACGTGGGCTTTCCAAACTTTTATGTTTACAACCATTCATCATCGTTTCGTGGCACAATTTGTCTTGAACTCATCCCGCAGACAAGACACACACTCGTCGTCGGTCGTCGGTCGTCGTCCACAGAATAGACTTCTAATTGAGGGATGAATGAGAAAAGAATGAGCCGACATTTAATTGAATCAGTGCGAATCGGATTCTATGAATCACGTCACATGGCACACAACGACGCAACGTCCAATCACATGCATCCCCCGCACGACCACCCCCCTGGAAATGCATTAATTCGGAAGAACATATGACGGAGCTGTGGACACATGAGGACAGGAACAATGGCAGTGGACGAGCGAGGGGGGCTTGCATTGCATAGCGCATTGAAAAATGAGCACACGCGACCGACATATCTCGTCAATCGATCGATTGTCGATCGCGGCCGCACATTGGCGGGCTCAGATCGGCTGACGAAACACACGCAAATCAGACAAAGAACCTGTATAAGAACCCTATCTCCGGGCGGCTGTTGCTATTGCTTACTTCTGAGATCACGTCTAGCGCCAAAAATATCGCACGCACAGAGAGGGGGGCAGAATGTCGTTGACCAGAGGCGCCGCCGCCAAGAAAGGAAAAGATGATACCGTCTCTCAATCGCACTGTCAATCGTGTGGACTTAATTAAAATCGGCAAATAGCCGTCGCGCGATAAGGCCCAGCTTTCGTAAGAGCGGCTAGGCGGAAATCAAGGCACCGACACTGAACTGAACACACACACACTGGAGGGGGGGGCGAGCTCTTGTTGAAGAAGACTCAAAATCACATCTTAGGTCGGACGGAGATGATGTATCTGGAACCGCTCTACAAGTCACACTGGACTGGGCATTCTGAATTCAGAATCTCCTTCTTCACTGAGCCGCACACACACGCACACACGCGCCGAGAGAAGAGAGAGAGAGCGAGCCAGTGAGAGAGCGGTGATAAGCGGCAGCAACAGCAACAGCAGATTAGAGCTAATCTCAGACAAAGACATCCCAGTGAGCAGTGATCTCTCGGGTTGGTCTTCATCTTCGCCAGCAAAGATTAAGCGGTGATAAGCGCGACGGCGAGTCACTGAATCCATATCGCTGTGAGATTGGTCAATACGATGTTTTTCGGATGTTTTCTGTGTGTTTCTTGTTCGAGTTCGACACCGTCTCTTCCCCATTGTGTGTCTTTCTGGGTCAGCACATCATTTGCATGTCGATTCGATTGAGAGGCAGAACACACAGATACAGGGCCTGCTGGTTACATCGTGCCGATAGACAAATAGAGACTGATAAATCTGCAGATAGATACAGACGGCGACGAAGGCCAAGGTCGCCGATAGTAGGTGTCGTTCGATCGATCTGCGCGATCTGTGCGGGGGACCGGTTTCGCGTGAAGCTAGTCGATTGGCATTTCACACTGTTATGGGTACGATATTAAAAAATCAATTAAATTCATTTTGTGGCCTTTGATCGTCTAGGATGCAATGCTGTGCGGTAGGAGGGGACTGCTGCCGCTGGAAATTTCCCCCCCAACCAACTTGAAGTGGTATGGAACGTCGAGCAAGATTGATGGTATCCGCGATGAATTATTGACGGTTCATTTTGTCAGGGTGGTCCCATTTGGAAGTGGCTTTCTATGTCAAAGTGCAAATTAGCGTTCGCGCTGCGGTTTTAATGACCACAGGGGATCCTGATTTTGATCTGAAATGAAAGTTTTGTTTTGCGAGTCGCTGTCGATGACGAGATGCTGATCGGAGAAAATGTTGTGCTTTCAACAGTGGAATGTGTCGACTTGGGTCTTTCTACTCACTAGCGATGCGGTAATAAACATTCTCTGGTTTGGAGTATTGACTCTCTTTTTTCCGAACGACTTTAATAATTAACGTCGGAATCTACCGTTCAACTCGTGATGAAATAATGACACGCACAACAGGAGCTGCTGTGGTTGAAGCTGGGCCTAAGTCCATCTCCCACTCATACTCGCGTGTCTGTTTAGTGGGTTTTGAGGAAGAAATGGTGGTCTGAGTGGTGCCGTGGGTAACTCCGACGACTCCTACGCTGACAGCTCTGTGTTCAGTCCTCGACAGAAGGAACTTTCATAATTGGAGGCTCCACCTCTTTGTAGTCGCTGACAATGCTTACAGAGAACAAAGAGATTCGTCTGTCAAAGTCGGCATAGAACTGTAGGGGCCGTCGAATCGTGGCTTCAATTGAAACTAGGCCCAGGATCACCTCGGACTGTAGGGTACCTCCGACTCGAGTGGCTGTCTAACAAATCTGAAGGTCTTAACGGAGAGTGACGTGGGTAGGTGATACCGACGACTCCTACGCTGAGGGTTCTGTGATCAATCCCCTCCACGAGCAACTTTCATAGTTGAAGGCTCCACCTCTACCGAGTCATTGACAGTTCTTAGACAGTCGCAACAGATTCCCTATCGTCGCCTTTTAGATTCGGCATAGAGCTGTAAAGCCCCTCCACTCGTAGTTGCTGTTGAAGCTAGACCCAGAATCACCTCGGACTATAGAGCCACTGATACTCGCGCGGCTGTCTACTGACTCTGTTTGCTTGTTTTGACTAGGCCCTGATAAAGGTATATCAGTCGTGACAGTGTGTGCGGTTGCGTCGACTTTATTACTATCCCCTCGCACGGCACGGCTTCGGTCCATCTTCCCCTACAACCAAGTGTTCCAGCATTCGCTTCCCAGATTACTAGGGCCTAAGAAGAATACTGAGGGATACTGAGTCAACAGAGGACGCCCCCGTTTAAGGTGGCGCACCCAGGTGGAGAAGGACCTCAACCAACTTGGCGTGCGACACTTGAGACAGCTAGCGAAAGACCATGCTAGCTGGAGAGGTTTGTTGGTTGAGACCCAGGTCCGCCCCGGACTGTAGCGCCAAATAAAGAAGAAGAAGAAGAACAAGAATACTGCTTCCATTTGTCTATCCATTTTATTTACCCTTCGCGTGGCTGCACACCTTGACGTGGTGCGAAGGCTCAGTACGGTCAAGGATTCTCGAGAATTTATTCTCTAAGATGAGACCCGAAGCTAAGATGCAGCCATGACTCCTCTCTCCCTTCTCTCATTCCAATGTTCTGTCCTCCCCATTACAGCCCTCTCATCTAGGGTGTTGCGAGGCAATGCGACTCCTTCTTAAGACGAACGGGACACAGACCAGTCTCAATCGTGAACAGAGTATTCGAAAAAAATAGAGCAGGAACTGCTGGAGTATCAACTCTTAACTAGGCAAGGTAGATTACATGGTACCGTCAAAAGTTAGGTGGGACTGGACTTTTGGTAGATTTCTTAGTGGCCGAAGGTCTTATCTAGTCCTAGCTAGCCTTGATACGGCTCGTGCATACAATCAAGGCATACACCAGTCGAAGACGAGAAAGGATTGAGCGGAGTGCATAACAGACGACCGTTATATTTGGCGTAAGCTGCCTGCATGTCATCGACACCGGTTTACATAATGCGGCGTCGACCGACGATAATCCTGTCTGGTGGCAGTCAAAGCCAGGAATGGGTCATTCTTACACGTCGCACGGAATGAAGCAGACAATTTGTTGTTATTTTTTTTTCCCACCGCCATCACACCGTTGATTATGATTTCCATCCCAGGTAAATATCTGGGAGCTCCTGGTTTTGACAACCTCTCCCCAGATAGACACACCAATTGGTGCGCATTGAGCCCATTCCCATGGTTAAAGGATGGTTAAGTACTTCTGTGAAACGATTATTTTTGAACCCCACCAAAGCTCTGTTGAATCTCAGAAGGCTCAATATTGGTTAAGTCTTCCAGCTCATCAAAGATTTTCGCGTAAAGTCCTTCTAGCTAGCAACGCAGAGCAGACCAGGTGACGAACAGACTGTACGTCTTCGACATGTCATAACAACTAAGTGTACACTGATTGACCCATCCGTCATTCAGTGTTTACAGTTCTGCTCAGTGGCAACCATCAATCTCATGGTTTTCCCAGTAATTCTAGAACAATGCGTGGTTGCCGGGTCGGTAAGGACTCCCTCCGCAGTGAGCGACTTTGCCTCATCAAGTGATCTCTGTTTGTTACGCAACGGTAAACAGGGCCTTTTTTCGTCTTCTTGGGACCATGGTCTGACGCATGCCCCTATACCTTGCCTTTCCAGAACCTCTTTGTCCATGTCTTCCATGCACCCCTACAAACCCCTCCACTGGTGTATGTGAGACTGTGGCAGCAACTGATGTGGTCTCAGGACGTGAATCAGTTGGAGTTGATCTGAGCGATCCATTAACTCAGAGGCAAGACAGCTTTGTCTTCACAGTAAGCAGCGTGCTCAGGGCATTATTGCTCTATTAATCCTTCATAGGTCGCGTGTAAGTCAGAAAGTGCGGAAAATCCAGCAACTCCTAGGCTTACTGAGATTTGTCAGTCTTGAAGGCACTTGCTCACCAGACTAGAGGCCAGAAGGGGTCTTACTAGCGTTTGAGGTTTGAGTCCCCTGCAACAATAAACATCTCTCTCTATCCCTCCCTCTCTCTCGCTCTCTCCATCTCTCTCCCTCACTCTCTCTCTCCACCCCCCTCTCTATCACTCTCGCTCCCTCTCTATCTCTATCTCTCTCGCTCTTTCTCGCTCACTCCCTCTCTTAAGGAGTAATAGAAATGATTGAGAAAGTGTAAAATTACCAGTCTTCAACGAGCTCCACAGCTCAATCGGCCTTCGCCCGCAACGCCATGCCTCAAAGAACTCCTCTAACGATCCTAATTGGATCCACAAACAGTCAGTTCCCGAGTAAATATTATCCACACAGCGCCGTCGTTCGTCATGCCAAATGGTTAGTTAGGTCTGCTTCTTTGCAAAAGACCCAATCCACCGCTCATCAGGCGAGATGCTAATGAATTGGAAAAAAAGCCACCATCCATCGACGGCCCGCAGCTCACACCTCTGCATCTGCGGCTGCCTTCCTTCTGACCTTCCCTAAAATCTGTGATAAACATTGCAAATATGCTTGTCATCGCGCGAACACGAGTCACACAAAAACCCACCAAATGGCAAATGGGGAGCGGTTGTATATCTGTGACATCAATCATTACACAAGTGGCCACTTCATTGCGCGACTGCATGGTCAGATCGATAACAAGCGCCTCGCTTGTTGGGAGTGCGCATCAATGCGTGCCGCTTAAGGTTGCCGAGACGCGCGTCGTTCGCAAAAGCATTTGTCTCAGCAAACGTGAGTAAAGCGCGTAAAAATGCTGCGATTGGAACGTGCTGTGGTGTTCGGCGACATCGGAAGTGCGTCCAAAGTTCGAGCGGGAGATGATAAGTGACTTGAATTGAATACCTTCCACTTAACGACTTCTGATTTATTGTCTTGACCTGATGGGGCGATGGCAGAAATATGATGTCGTTCAACTTGTAGTCGGCGGCGGCTTGCACTTTGCAGCGCACCACGTCATGGACCAGCGTCAGCAATCAGCGGTAATCTCGGGGATCACTCAGTTTATCTGCTTATTTTCCAGTTTCAAATCCTCGACACACACACTCCGTGGTTTAGCAAATATTAGAGCCAAACAGATAAATCCACAACGGAGATAGTACGGACTGCAGACGATTCTGAAGTTTGCGCTCGTACGTCACTTGATTTTGCCATTTGATTGCCTTGACTGATTATGTTGGCAATGGAAAAGTTTGAAGATGGAATAAGGGTTGTTGGTAAGGCAGTTGCAGGAAACAGTTGGCTTTGGACGGACTCTTGAGCTGGAAAAGATGGAAATCTCGGGTACTTAATGCTTTGTTTGTGCACAGAGTTAGGGTCTTTAGATGATTTAGAGTGTCGTGTGAACAGCCTGGAGGGAGTGGTCACAGCAAGCCACCTTAATTTGAAACAGAATCCACTTGAAAGTTAATTAGACCCCTCTTCTGCTTGTTTCCTCGACTTGGCTTACTGGATATCGAAGAAGGAGAAATTAAGATGGGAGACTTACTTGAGTTCGTTGAAGCACAGGCGTGGGGCCTTTAGACTGCAGTTTAAGCTAAGGAAGAATCACTCGCAGCAAGCGGCTATAATTTGAAACAGAATCCACTTGCTGAACGTTTAGAGCCTTCTGCTTACTTTCTTGACTTGCTTCCTTGAAAAGAAGCCAAAGCGGTTGAGGATTTGAGTTCCTTTAAGCGTTGTTGGAACAGTTTCAGGGGATTTCTTAGCAAGGATCTCCATCTTCTTGCTTGACTTCGAATAAAGCAAAATCCAAGAAGGAAGCCAAAAGATTTGGGGTCCTTAGCGTGGGACACGCACAAAGTGGCCCTAATTTGAGTCACAATTGACTTGAAAGGCCTTTGGTCCCTCCTCCAAGGAAGTGGTCGAGATGACCGACTTGTAGATCTTCACGCGTCGTCTGAGGAGCTCTCGCAACAAGCAGCTTTGATTCTGACACAAAATCCACCCTTGACCTGTTTCGTTGAAAGGTAGCCAAATAGAAGGAGCAAAAGAGGACCTTATCGCGCCGGTTGAGCAGAATGGTGGGACCCTAATTTGCACTTGAGCTGCCCCTAATCCATAGTTTTGCTAGTTCCCTTGTCTTGGCTTACTTGACACCGAAGAAGAAGCCCGAGAGACGGAAGAACAGGGGTCCTTAATGCGAAGTTTGATCATTGGCCAGCCCGTAGCACGCGGCCTTACTTTGAAACAAAAAAATCCACTTGATCCGGGCTTAGGAGGGGTCCTTCAGTTGGCTCTCTTGACTTGGGATAACTTTGAAATCTAGAAGAACCCAAAAGGATGGGAGGGTCTGTGTCCTTACATCCTGATGACAGCCCACAGCAACCGCTTTTATTTAAAAATCAAAAAAAAATCAAAAAATGCAGGTTCCCTTAACCTCGCTTCCACCTAAAATTCCAGAAGAACCCCGAAAGGACACCCCGAACTCATGAAACTCACCTTTTCACCTTCGTTTCCCTTCCTTGACAAAGTTATTCGTTCAAAAAATCGTTCAAAACTTCTTCAAAGTCTCTATCGCTTCGTCCCAACTCTTCACTTGACCTCGTCGATCCTTTCACTTCGCGATTCACAGAACAAGACACTGTCGCCGTTGAATCCTTTCCGCTGCACGCGCAAACACACCCAAACGACTCCACTCACTTGCGATAATCACTCAATGCACTCAAGACCTCAGAGTTGCTCAATTGTTTTCTTTTGATCGACTTGTTGGATAGAAAATAGTTCTGCACCTCACTGTGACACAATTTAAGCTGGATGCGAACGGAGCTGTGACGACTTTCTTTCATAACTAAATCACCGATTAATTCCTCGCTTTTCCTTGATCAATCTCAAAGAGAACACAAACCAGTCAACGAATGGAAAAGTTACACAAACCAGCGAACGAATTAATTCTATGCAAATTTATCTCTCACACACACACACTCTTGAGATCTCCTAAACTTCCGACATTATAGGTTCGCGATGCTTCAAGGGGCTCCTTGAGTCACTCTGCGGCAAGGCATGAAATTCAAATTTATTCCGACTGCGTAGCTGACTCCGTGGCTGACTGTGTGACTGACTCCGTGTTACCGTCCGGTCAGGTGATGATTGAAAGACTAAACTCACAGCTGATCGTCGACTGGGTTATATAGGGGCAGAAAATCTCTGCGCACAGTGGCATCGCAGTCGGCGGCTGGTGGAACGATGATGAAGATTAGCTCGCAGACTGATAGCGGCAAGGTGGTGTTTCCGATGTAAAATGTGTGTTTGCTTAAGATTCCCGCGGCCAGCGTCAGCGAGTTCTTGTAAATGTAACACCGCCGCACCACCGGCTGTTATCTTGCGGCTGAGGGTTGACCTCAGACTGAGCTGTGAGTGGTGATAAACGTCCAGTGGATCCGATTAATTGCGACCTCTTCTGAAGTCCGATGACTTAGATAGATAAAGTGACGTGCATCGCATTGGGTTGGGTGTGTGTGTGTGTTTGTGTTATGTTGTCTTTCGAGGAGAGGCTCGCGGAGCCAGTGGATTTGTTGGAAGACTGTGGGAAGGTATGGGAAGCGCTCATTGCTTGGTCAGCGACACTCAGGAGACACTGAAACCGATTTCATTCATTCTGCAAGTGACTACTGAACAGGCGGGCGCTTGCTTGTAAGCCCCTGGAATCTTGCCTTCCACAGTCTTCTTTAGTGGAACCAAAAATTGGAATGAGGTGGCTTTGTGGATTGAGGATTGCTTGTGTCGTTGTCGTAATGGGTAGGCTCTCTTCAGGCTAAGGAATGCCGTTTTTGCCGTTTAGTATTTACTGGAGGAACTTATACTCTACCGCTAAATGGAAAGAGAACTGCAGGTGTCCGCTAACAACAGCAATGCCGCTTGTTGCTTGCTAATTCGAAGATCTTGATTTTCCACATGAGTGGAACCTAAGGTGAAAGGATCTGCTTTGTGTCTCTGTTGAGGGGTACGAACATATCTTCCAACTCTCTTGACAACATGCTTCTTCAGACCACGATTGTGACCAGTTAGTGCTCAGCCTGGAGGCATTTCTGGATCTTAGACTTGTTGACTACGACCACTGCGTTCGACTGATCCTGCAAATCGGCAAGGAATGTCGTCTCTTGTTTGTAAACCCTTGGATCTTGTCTTCCACTGTTGTGGATCAGAAAGTGCAACGAGTGGTTTCGGTTGCGATGGAGGCCAAGAGCGCTGTCTGTTCTTTATTAACTCGAGGATCTTGTCTTCCCCCGTGTTTCTTGTGTGGAACCAAAAGTTGATGGTTTGCATTGCTGGTGATGGATACACTTTCTAGCTAATGAAGGGCACTGGTTCGTTGTTAAGGGCTCATTAGGTCAGCTCAAGACGTGCCATGAAACCGACATTTGGATCTTATTGAACACGTTCATCCCCGGTAGACCATGCAAATCGATGAGGGATAGCCCTTAAGACATCTGTAACATAGCCAGTTCTGCCCTAGGACCCTCTGATGGACGATTATGCTTTGTGGACCACCTAATTAGCTCGTCAAAATGCTCTTCTGTATTTTGGCTCCAAGTTTTCACAACCTCAACTCATTCAGCACAGGTTAACGATACAAATTCTGAAATGGGAAATCATGAACTATACTTTTGCAATTTCGAATGACAGTTCCGGTTGGCGATTGTGAATGAAACAGAGATGTCAAGTTCAAACCACAAAGTTGATGACCTTATTTTTGCAGCAAGTTCTCAGATTCTCAATTCATTCAGCGCTTATTAAACGTTCTATAGTCTGAAATGGCAGACCTTGAACTAAACTCCAGCACTTTAGAATAGCAGCACCGCTCGACGTACGCCATTGAAACATCGATATCAAATTCGCACCACAAATTTGACGGATAAACAGCTTTCCTAGATGAGATTAAACGAGAATGGCGCATCCAATCCAACCTTGCCTCCCAATCGACAGATATAGAATTCATCAGTCGTAACAAACCACACGCCAGGTCACTACGAATGCACTTAATGTTCGCTGACATGCCATGCATCTCACAATTCCTCCCAATCGCTTGTCATAAATCAAACGAACGCTTATAGAATTGCTTATTGTTTCCCTGTGACACGGCAGATTTTCTTTTCCAGTCAGATCACGTCAATACACTTAATTTATGGTCCACATTCTTGAAATTGATGTACAAAGAGGTATCCATTCGCACCGCGCCGAGAACAAAACAAAAGATCTTGACCTTGAAGAATGCGTCGCATCTAGGAACTCTTATCTGTTTAATCCCATTTTCGAGACACTTCCCATGTGTGTGTGAGACAGAGAGAGGGAGAGAGAGAGAGAGACAAGTGTAAGCATTTTAAATTTTCAAGTAATGCCTAACGAAGCGTATCGCTTTCAAAACAATGACTAGACGTGTCGCGGCGATGCAGATAAGTCTTTCTCACGGAAAACTACTGCATAGCTGATGTGATTTGTCCGACAAGTGAGAGCGAGAGTCCAGAAATGCAGCAAATATTTGAAACAAACAAACTGACACACAGTGCGTGGTGCTCGGGGGAAGGGGGCGGCGGACTTTAAATATGTCAAGCGATAATAACCGGGTGTCGTTAGAAATGATTATAATCCCATGCCAGAGTCGTTAGTATCTTGTTTTTCTGGAAAGTCTGCTTGGGTGAATAATTAGTAAGCCTAAGGGCAATCGGTTGTTATACACCCACTATCATCTCTGAAAACGTTGCCTACTTCTAGGCAGTCAATCAAAATGTGAAGCGAATTAATGGAAACACATCCACATCCATTCTTTATTCAACTCCCTCCCCAAACTTAAGGCTATCCAAACAAATTATTATAAAATCTAAACCAAAATCCCCTCCTCCGGAACATGCTCGACGTGCTGTTATTCATGTTGTTCCGGTATGTCTCACAGAGGCGCTTGTCACTCGGTCCCCAGTCGGACATCGGCTTGAGTGCACACCTTATCCTCTGCCAAAGAGGACCAGGTGGCTGCAGAGCAACGGCATGAATTCCCCAAAAGACCAACTGACCGATTCCAAATGCCGACAGACACCAGCCAAAGACTGAAAGACACAAGAAATCCCTCAACAAATCGAAAAGTCACTCGGAAACCCCTCGAGCTTACCGTAAAGTCCATCAGTGTAGGTGTATCCATTGTACTGCAACGGCTTGTACTCCACAAGCGTGTAGACGAGAATAGCCGCCATCACAGCTGGCGTGATGATTCCCCAGCAGATCCTGTAGTAGGCACTTGTCTTCAGGCCGAGCATGAAGAAGATGTCATTGCAGAGACGCTTCACACCTGAAACCAGAAAACTTATCTCTCCCTATCTCTAAGCATTCTCACGTTATCCTTACCATAAACCCATCCAACAGCAATCAGCTCGACAATGGCGAGGACGAGGGCCACAAACGAGGCGCCATAGAAGTCGACGAAGTTCAGAATGAACTGTCCCCCGGGCGTGATATAGATCAATCCAATGCAGAAGCCAACTGCAGCTATGATCGTCACGATCACCCAGTGCTTCGCCGCGGGGAACTGATCCTTGACCACAGTCATGATGCAGGACGCCATCCCGACGTTGCTGCCGATGCCCAGGACGAAAAGCATGAGGAAGAAGAGCACTGAAAAGAGCTGCCAGAGACTGCGATCAGCCGAATCTCATCTGCGACCGAATTTGGACTCACCTGAGGCACGAAGTGAAACTTCGCAATGGCGTCGGGATAGGAGACGAACGCCAGGCCAGTGCCGCCCTTGACGACGCTCTTGATGTCGTCCGTGTTGCTCTCGTACGCCAGGTTGCCGAGTATCCCGAAGATGATCACTCCCGAGAGCAGAGACGTGAATGTGTCCAGACTCGTGACGATGTTGGCGTCTCTGTAGACGTTGTGTCCGAAACGGTTGTAGGACGCGTACATGATGATGTTCCCGAAGCAGATCGCCAGCGAGAAGAAGACCTGTGTCACAGCCGCGTACCAGACCTTGGGGTCCAGCAGCTTGTCCCACTGCGGTTTGATGAAGTACAGCACGCCGTCGAAGGCTCCGGGTAGGGTGAGCGCCCGGATGAGCAGTATCAGCATGACAGAGTACGGAACCAGCGCCAGGAAGTACGATGCCTTGCCCGAGCTGCGCACGCCCTTGATCATGATGCCGAGCACCACCAGCCAGGCCACCAGGAGGCAGAGGGTCAGCTCCCAGCTCGGATAGCCGATCCCATCGTCGATTGACTCCTTCTCCCGCAGGACTATTTTTCTAAAGGAGCCGCCTTTAAATCTCTTAACTAACAGCGAATGGCGAGTAAACTCACGTGAAGTAGAACTCCGCCGAGGTGGTCTTGCGCTCGTTGAAGGTCTCGTTCCCCGTCCGCTTTGAGTCGATGCAGGCGCTTCCCCACTCCTCGCGGCAGTAGCTCCAGGGGAGGACTGCAGAGAACGACGCCACCAGGTAGCGCAGCGTCAGCGCCATCAGAGTGGCGTAGTACGTCGTGACTATGGCGGTGCCCAGCACCTGGCCGTAGCCCACGCCTCGCATGATCGGCGAGAAGTCGAACACGCGCACACTGCCGCGGCTTGAGAACTGCCCCAGGATCATTTCCATGTAGTACACGGGTCTGCCCACGAGGAGCAGCACAATCAGGTACGGCACAACGAACGCCCCGCCCCCGTTGGCCAGCGCTGTGAAGGGAAACCGCCACACGTTGCCAAGCCCCACGGAGAGGGCGATGCAAGACATCAGGAACTCGATGTCCTTGCCCCACTTGTCCCGGTTCACCTGACCGGCATCGTCTTCCGGTGGATCGGGCTCCTGGGGCCCACTCAAGGGTTTCTGAAAGGAAAACAACGTCAAATGGGGATCCATGGATTCTGGGGTACTCACCGCGTCGCCGTCACTGAGGCAGATCGTCGAGATCGTGGTCGAACCAGTCTTGTAGGCTCCCGGAATGGAGGTCGTCGACCCCAGGGTTCCATAGTAACCCTGGTTCTCGTACCCGAATGAGTTCATCTTCATCTATCCACACGCGTGTGCACCTGTAAATCAAAATTGACTGATGTTAGAGCGTGTTCTCGTGTGTTGGCGTGATGGCGTGCTCTCTCCTGAAGGTCGAAACAAAAACTACTAGTTTCCAGCTCATCGATCATCGAAGCAACGGGTTCCGCTGTGTTTTTTGTAATCAAGAATAATGTTTTGTTTCTCTCCCCCTCTCTGTCTCTCGCAGATGCCGGCTGCGATGCGGACTCCCCAGATATGTACAAAATGCAGAGATAAGCTCCACTCGATTGTTTGCATTCAACCACGTTCGCGTTGCTGGGACGCTTGCTCAGGTAATTCCGCTGCGGAATTGAGGCGAACGATGACGACAGTCTTGTTAAGACGAATTTCCGCGACAAATTGACTGTGACTGATCAATGCGAAGTGAGGGGGGGGGGGGGGGGGGGGGGGGGACCAATTGTTTCTGTCTTGAACCGAACTCAAGGCGCTCCAAGCTGCAGCGATGGTCTTCGCCGTCGATAAGGGTTATCTCTGTGAGAGAGACAGAACTGTCTGTCAGACAGTCAGTCGGTGACTTATTGCTTTATTGATGAGTATTGTGAAACAGAGCCATAAACATCCGGGTTCGCGTGGAGGAGGCTACACACTAAAGATAGGACATTGTGCCGTAATAGTTTACGAAATGTGACATAATCTTCGAGGTGGGAAAATGGTTGTAAAGTAGTTCAGATGTCACAAGGGCGGTGGCGTTCTCTGTGAATTAGGCGTCTGTGGGGTTTGTTTGGCGTCTGTTTGCTTGATTCAGCAAGGCCTGTTCGGAGGAAGCAAGTTGATCAGATTTGTCAGTGACAACGTGAACGATTGACGTTCAACTTCCAATTCGATGATTCCGATGAGAGACTGCATTCATGACAGTCTTCTGTAATGTTGGCTTTAGTACCACGTGTCTTCCTATTCGTGTGGCCTGGGCCTCAACCAAAAAGACTGTCCACCAGGTTGCTTGAGGTCCTGCTCCACCTCGGTGCGAGGCCCCGTACCCTGAATGAGCTACAGACCTTTCCTGAGGATTGGTCAGTGAATTCGGCACTTAGATCTTAGATCTATCGGTCCGTAGGGATTAATTGCTAATGTTTCTACAGGAATACCTCCATGGTCGCAGAGATCGTCAAAAAGTAGGAACCTAGTTGTAGTCTAAGCGATGACACAGCCACACAGTGGCGTCGAAGTTGTAAGAGACATCTCCAGTTCTTCCTCAGAACGCATCAACTTCTACAGAAATCATTCATTAGGTCGCCAAGCCGTCTGGCCTCTCATAAAAGACTGTGGCCGACATTGCGTCATTCTAGTGGCCTTATATCTGGCGGCTGAATCGGTGTCGTTGTGTTCTCAGAATTCTTGAACATTTCTAAACCCTATAGACTGCCGGACAATTCCAGTGAGAATCATCGGCTTTTCTGGCTGTCTTGGGATCTACCCTTCAATGCTAGCTTGCAAGAGTATAGGCAGGTGCAGGTTTGTAGGAGCAAACGCTTGGGAGACCCTTCTTCAACTCACTTGCTTGGATTTCTAGGATGAAGGGTGTTAAGGAGCGGTGTACTAGGACTGATTTACAGTACAACCTCCTCTGCATAAGTTGAGGAGGTGAATAGAAGGTGGTGACCACACACCTCTACTCAAGCACCGTGCGAACTTAGTTTCTCCAACAGTCAGAGCCAGATAAACAGCATAGGCACTACCCAACTGAATGTCTCCAGAAGAAGGAGTTATCCAATCTGTGCGGTCTACGTGTGCTGTCCACTGGAGCTAGAAGAAGAGGGATCTGAGTACTATTTCTCAGCTTTCATCAGTTCACACCTTCATCTAGCTCTGTTCCCTGTCTACAAAATCCGGGCTGTCTACAAATATGGTCTTCGGATGCGTGGATGAAGCATGCTGCCGAAATCTGGTCTTTAGAGTGGCCACCTCCAGATCAAGCAAGAGGTATGTACGTCGACTCCATACCCAGCATAACCTCGCTGCCTGGGTTACATTCCCGGCCGTTATGACCAAAAATAACTTTCAGGGTCCAGAGTGGTGCAAAGAGTAGTAACTGTCTAGAAAAAGCTTCTCAAACTTGGCCGTTCGGCGTCGCCATAAAACCGAGGTCCCTTCCACTCGTCAGAGAACAATAGCACGCACAACACGAGTAGTTGCTGAGAAGCTAGGCCATATTATTATAATATATATGACGTACATCAGGCCTGTCCGTAAGCCTTTTACCAGAACAGCGGGGCTTAACAGATTTTAGCAGACTCTCTGAACCAACAGTGGAGTCGGAAATACACTCATCATTACTCTGCAGATCCTGTAAAATTGAGGCAAACCACTGAGTCGCCGAAAGGATCTCCAGATCGTTGTACTCGCAAAGCACAAGATGAGTGAGCAACAAGCGCCTTGATTTGTGCAGGAGTTCGTGGTAAATGCCAGAACAGAAATAGGTCGCAGTTCTTGTTTTCTATTCAAAATTGATGATTTTATAGAGAGCTTACGGCACGGGACGACTGAATGACGCAGTTGGTTAAGTGCCTGCGCCTGGTTAGCGGGGTCCCCGAGAGAATATACTTTTATCTGGTTTTCAAATCTGGTCCAGTCACCATTTGCTGTTGGGATCAAATTAACGGCACTATCACTGGAGTTGTCAATCAGTGGCAGTAGTCTGACTGTGGGGTATCAACATGGTCTAAGTGTGCGGCGCGGAACCTTCGAAATGCGATTAGACTTGACTATCGGTGTTCCTCCTTCCCTTTCACTCTTGCCTGCATGCTTGACGGCTTTCATTTGTGGCATTGCATCTAAACTACACGTCTAACGACTGCAACTTCGTACTCTGAACATGACGCCATGGATTGGATAACGCTCATCATTCCCCTCGATGTCTTATATCTTAATTCGATGATTAAACAAGGAAAGGTCTGAACATGTCAGCGCGTGCTGGTGACGTGACCCGAGGCCGGATTTGGTGTTATCTCGTGACATAAAACCCCCTATCGTTCGACCCTATTCACGACATTAGTACGCGCTTCCACGTTCAGAGCTCGAAGTTGCAGTCGTTAGACGTGTAGTTTAGATGCAATCTGTCAAGCATGCAATCAAGTCCAAACGCTAGCCTGATCGTCGATCTCATTTATGGACAAACCATGCAATTTTCCAGGAAGATCAGCTTTCGACACGATGTCAGTGAAAGTGGAGGTGGATTGGGATAAAAAAAAGGGACTTAAATGGGGCTCAATCATCGATGGTCCTGGTGATCACCGATTGGGAAGATAACTCTTAAGGACCCTGTTCATCAGGGCCACACATTTTCTAAACGGAGTACATGAGCCCATAGGACTCTGAGCATTCTGGTGTCTTCGGTTGCGACACAGGATAAACCAGCAGTCCTCGGTTCCGCAAACCTAACCCAAGGCTTAAGGGGGCTCACTCATCGATGGTCCTGATTGGGGGGACAACTCATAAGCGTGACTGAGACAGAGAACAAGAGCCCATAGGACTCTGAAGCATTCTGGCGTATTCGGTTGTGACACAGGATAAACTCATAAGCGTGACAGAGACAGAGAACAAGAGCCCATAAGACTCTGAGCATTTTGGCGTCTTCGGTTGCGACACACGATGAACTAACAGTGCTCGGATATCCGCAAACCTAATCCAAGGCAAAAAAAGAAAACGACAACTCCTAAAATCACACACTTCTTTGACACACTTCTTGGAACACTGGACCGACCACTCTTCTAGCATCAAACTGATTTCTGTGGAATTTCAATCAAAGTTCGTTTCGACAGAGTTCGCCTACCGTTCTGTTCCTCTGCGAGCACCAGTTTTCCGAACCACGACGACGTATGACCACGTTGCCCAACTCGACCGCGATTTCAAATTAAAATCCACCAAGACAGTAAGACACACCAGCTGCTTGCTTGCATGGACAGCTCAAAGAACCAACTGCGCACACCACACTCTGTAGAGACAAAGACTCGTCGTCATCAAAGAAGCCGTCGCGTCGTCGACATCTTTGGTTGCAAAAGACAGACTGAACCCATAAAGCCATAAACTTACCCACCTATTGTTTGCCAGATAACCCGCTTCCAGACGACGACGGGGCCGAGCTTACACGACAGTGATTCTCTTCTAGCCCCCGACCGTGTGTGTATGCTGACAAGACTGTGCACAGTCAAGCACTCGAACGCGGGTAATTAGTTCGCAAATCAAAGGCGTAAATTGATGCACAGTTTGTCCCCGTCTAGAGTGCAATTAAAATCAATTGTTCACCGGACAACATGGCCGATTTTTTTTTTGTTTTCAGACACGACGGCACTTTGATGGTCTACTCGTAGAGAACAATAGTTGAAAACAAATGATCACTATGCACGCTGCAAACCCGTTTGAATTACAAGAGCGTCAAAGACCGCCACACTCAGCGACGACTGTCCACACAAACGATCCGAGCGACGACAGACAAGAAACTAGTTAAAAGCTCGAAGAGAGTATGCATGCAAATGCATCTGGGGATCTTGAGTGACCTTGAAGCCCCAACGCCACCGCGTCGAGTGCACACAGCTGCAGCATGTGTGCCCGTCTGAGTGGCACGCGACTATCACGCTTGGTTGAGTCGAGTGGCTGCCGCCGCGCCGCTGCTAAGCTTTCGATGTCATCGGACACTTTTGCTTTTAATATCTTCTCGATTGCGTGCGCTGTGTGTGTGAGCGCGTATCTGTCGATGGACAGGTTCAACAAACCGTTTGTTTGGTTATTTTATAGATTCTCATCCCCTACGTCCGTCCCCCTTCCCCCCCCCTGCTTGTTGTTGTTATCAGCCGCAACGGCTTGGGATTTTATTGAATCTAAATTGCAGTCTTTAAGGGTTGGACGGGGGAAGGGGAGAGAAAGCAGATAAGAAGCTAGACTCTGCCAGGGGCAGTAAAAGCTGTCATGTGGTGCGTGCATTGCTTGGAAAGTCGATGAGTCATTCTAGAATTCATTTGGATCTTGACGGATCTTGGTAATAAGAAGGCATTTGATGGAATGATGAGGAGGGGGAGAGGATGGGGCAGAGGATGGGAGGTGTGGGAGGGAGGGGGAAGGGGAGGAATACAGTGGAGTGGCCATGAATTCTTCCAATTTAGGTAATAACCTTAATCAAGGTTTTTTTTCTGATAAGAAAGTGGAAGACGTTTGCTTTCGCTCGTCTTCGTCGGCAGCACATCCAGTTTAACGAGTGGAAGAACTCGGTTTTTATCTGTATTTTCTCTAAGAAATCTACATTTAATGCGTGGAGTTTGGGATTCTCTACTTGGTTCTGACATACTTCCCCGAGGGCAAGTGGAGTCTATTAGTCGCTTCCTTGTACCCACGCGATACTTAGAAACTACAACTCATGCAAGCAGGCTAGTAAGACAAGATCTCCGGGAGGGGTTTTCCTGGAGTCTCACTCCAGGAATGATTTCACACTGACAGCATACACAAATCGAGGAAGTATCACACCCGAGTCTCGCTTCAGGAATAATTACGAAGTCGATGCGTGCGGGTAGATGGTTGCTTGTTGTCCAATAGCGTCACTATGGCCGTTGCCGCTTTTGCTGTTGCCACTGTAACTTCGTAAGAACGCATGAGGATACTTGTACAAGGACGTGGCCACTCCCCTTTGACTTGGGAGAGATAACGAACTCCTAGCAAGAGCCCGTGTAGATTTACTTACTGACTTAGGGTCCGATCCCGAGCGATAGCTGCTTTTCATTCCAGACGATCCTGGGCACGCTGCTTCCAGTCATCAAGACCAAGACCAAGCTGTCTGCGTGTAGACATGCCAGTGACAATTACCAAGCACTATCTGAGGACAGGAATAGACGGTAGGTGACCAAACAGTATTCCTAGAGCAGAGACCCTATAAAGGCACCCAAGAGGGATTGATAAACTAGAAGTGCGATTAGATTGCGCTTCAAACAGACATCACACTGAAACTGCCGCACACTGGTTTGAAGACACCGGAATTGGACAAAGACTGCCCGCGAACCTCTCCAGTCGAAGTGCTCGCAATCAAGACCGTGGTTCCCCCCCGATAAGTCCTAAAACACTTTACAGCACTATACAGTCGTTAGTTTATAGACATTAGGCGATCAAGGTAAAAGTGTCGTCCGAGGTGTGGTCGACGGTCCTTCCCCGAGCCATTCTCCTGCTTTCGTCGACCCGTTCTCTTAGTCTAATTAGCGAGCAATCAAAACTTCAATAATGAGCTCCTGAGTACATGCTAAACGAGATCATTTTGTGATTTCGGCTCGAGTCGACTGCTGCGCGGAGGAGGTGTGAATTGGATTTCTTGTTAATTGTTTTATTAGCCACCGGCTTTGTTTGTTTATGATCGACTTCGGGGAACTTCGTGGTGGGAATAGTTTTATGCTTCGACAACCGGACTGTGGCTTGTGAATGAAGAGATGCTGATATTCTCCGAATCTTCATTGATTCTGGTCAGAATCGTGAGCGGCTGAGTGAAGAATGGTGTCCTTCTGGAAGCTTGGGTGGTCTGGAACAAGGTCCTCTGACGCCTCTGATGATGATGAACTAATCATTTGTAACTCAGGCGCCACCTTGCAGCCCCTTTGGTAACACTTGCTTCCACTTACCAGAAGGGCTCTCTCACAAAAACGTTCATCCTAACAAGGAACGCCAAAGAGGCACTGCAACGAAGCCGTGACGCAGTGCCAGCAAGAAGAATCTGGTTGGAAGATGGCAAGAAAGTTGAATTGAGTGAACTGGTGTCTCGCAACGTCTCGGGGATCTCGAAGAGTCTTGAGACAAGCAGCCAGAAGGGAGAGGAAGCTGCCTTCATACGGTCTCGTATCTTCCGTCGACTACCTTGACTCAACCACGGCATCGTCTCGGGGATCTCGAAGAGTCTTGAGACAAGCAGCCAGAAGGGAGAGGAAGGCAGTGGACGATCTCGCGCCTTCCGTCGACTACCTGGACTCATTCACATCGATAAACCACGTCTTCGGATCGGAGACTCCTAGTTTGAGAAGGATTAGAGGACGGAACTCCGCATGGTGGACAGAAAATGGATTTCAAAGCGTTGACATGCGTCTCAAAAGGGAGAAAGGTGCCGCCACGTTTTCTCTTCAGTGCCGGGCGGCAGGGTACAGTTTAGGTACCGTCAGACTGTGTACGGAATTAGACGTTTTCTTGAGCTTGCTTCCCTTCCATCAAAGTCTTCAAAATTTCCTCGTGTTCGTCCCTTGTTCGACTCGGAGTCAAGAACAGACTGTGGGACAAAGCAATAGAAATGTAAAATGTGCCCCACCATAATTGAAGACGTAACTGGAGGCAGCTAGACAGCTGTAGCCCGTCCGTGGGCCTAAGGACACCTCGTCAATGAACTCAACCCTCTTAGCGTGCGTGGCTTGAGCCAGCTGTCCAGCCTCTGGGGCAATACCCAGAGAACTCCCACGCCTAATGTGACGCACAAGGGAGGACAAAGACCACAAGCAACCAGCTAGATATGGCTCCACTTGGACAGCCTCCAGCCAAGTTCTCCTCCAACAAACACCGCGACATTAACGTTAAAACTTTATTAATTCGAATAACACTTATGACTTAGGGAAGAGAAGAGAAGATTGCCTTAAAACGTAGTCCACGACTGGCTCAACCGAAGATGTTGTTCGTAAACTTGGACCAACAGCTGTGGTTCTTCGAGCTCTCCTTGGTCCTCTCGTCGACCATCTCCTGGTACTCGATCAGCAGCTTCTTGTCAGTCGGTCCCCAGTTGTCCAGGGGCACCAGGCATCCCAGGAACGAGCGCTCACCCTTCGGCTGCTCGAAGTACGTGATCGCAGCCCAGATGACAATCTGCAGGATTCCAAATGCAGATATGAACCAGCCGAGAACTGTGGGAGAAAACAAGCATGACACTCGTTTCGAGACTCGATTCGACGACTCGCCCCTACTCACCGTACATTCCCGTGGTGTACTTGTACCCATTGTACTGCAACGGTTCGTACTGAACGAAAGTGTAGATCAGAATGACCACCATGAAGATGGGAGTGATGATCGCCCAGCAGAGGCGGTAGTAGTAGCCGGTGCTTCGCTTCAGCATGAATCGGATGTCGTCGCAGAATCGGCGCACGCCTGAAATGAAGACGTAGTCAATACGCGCCCAGAAGGGGAGGGATTCAGACAAACAAACGAACCATAAATCCATCCGAAGGCAATGATCTCCGCGATAGCTACTACCAGGACGACGAAGTTGACGCCGTAGTAGTCGACAAAGCTCAGCAGGTACTGCCCACCGGGCGTCACGTACAGCAGCCCGATGAGGAAGCCACAAGTCGCGATGCCGCACACAATCACCCAGTGCTTGGTGTTCGGGAACTTGTCCTTCAGCACGGTCATGATGCAAGTGGCCAGGCCGACCTCGCTTCCCACGCCCAGCACGAACAGCATCAAGAAGAAGAGCACCGCGAACAGCTGAAAAAAGGAGGGGGCGTCAGGATCTGCCTGAAAAGCTGAAGAGTTGAGGCGGGGTTACCTGCGGAACGAATGCGAATTTCGAGATGGCGTCGGGATACGAGATGAAGGCCAACCCAGTGCCTCCCTGGATGACCTTGGAGAAGTCGTCGCTTCCGGTTTCGTGCGCCAGATTGCCGAGGATTCCGAAGATCACCGTCCCGGAGAGCAGCGACGTGAACGTGTCCAATCCGGTCACGATATTTGAATCTCTGAAAAGATGATGTACTCGTTCAGAGATCTGCAACGCTGGAGCGCTGTGCGCCTGGCTTACCTGTTGACGTTGTGCGAGAAGCGGTTGTAGGAGGAGTAGATGACGATGCTGCCGAAGCAGATGGACAGCGAGAAGAAGCACTGCGTCACGGCAGCGTACCACACTTGTGGCGACAGCAACTTGTCCCACTGGGGAGTGATGAAGAACAGAACGCCGGATCCTGCCCCGGGCAGGGTCATAGCTCGGATGAGGAGAATGATGAGCACCACGTAGGGGAACAGAGCGAGGAAGTACGAGGCCTTGCCGGAGCTCTGCACGCCCTTAATCATGATGATCGCCACGACCAGCCACGCGAACGCGAGGCACAGCGTGAGGTCCCAGTTGGGGTAGCCAATGCCATCGTCGATCTGAGTCTTCTCCCGGAGGATCACATTTCTGCAAGGAAGGAGTGGGATTTGAGGCGATTGTGTGGCCAGCCAGCCGCATGCCAACTTACACGAAATAGAACTGCGCCGAGGGCACCTTCTTTCCGTCGCTGCCCGACATGTTACCCGTCATGTCCGAGTTGATGCAAGTGGGGCCCCATTCGTCGCGGCACTTGCTCCACGGCAGCTCGCCCAAGAACGAAACCACCAGATACCTGAACGTCAACGCCATCAAACTGGCGTAGTAGCTGGCGGTCATGCTCGTCACAAAAACCATTCCGTATCCAACGCCTGCAAAAAAAAAACACACAAATCACGTTCCACATACGCCCGAGTGTGTGCGCACCTCCAACACTCACCCTTCATGAGCGGCGCGAATTCGAAGATCTTGATGTTGTTCCTGCTGGAGAACTGCCCCATGAGCATCTCCATGTAGTAGAACGGCCTGCCGACCAGCGTCAGGACAATGAGGTACGGAATGATGAAGGCGCCGCCGCCGTTCTCCAACGCCACGAAGGGGAAACGCCACACGTTGCCAAGGCCCACGGAGAGTGCGATGCACGACATCAGGAACTCGATGTCCTTTCCCCACTTCTCACGCTCCGCACCGCCCTCTTCGCCCACTTCCGGATCGGCGACTGTGCCGTTGGAAGTCTCCTGCAGCTCGGTGCTTCCACCGTTTCGCTCGTCGGGTACATAGCCCTTGTTCTCCATGTTCGCTTAGGCTCGTTCGTGCACCGCCGGTCGATCTAGGTCATCTGAAACGAAAGACGAGGCGTTGAAGCGTTAGAGTGTAGATAAGGCGTAGCTCGGATATGATCTCCTTCTGCGTTGCAACGTGTGAGTGGGCCTGATAACGTCGACGACGCGGTGTGACGCATCACAATCCAATTGAGGAAACCGAAAAGCAATTAACACTCGGATTCGGCAAGTGTTTCGAAATGGTTCACCACTCGGGTAGGGTAACCTCAACTGGATCAGTGGTGTGGAGCGCCGAAAATGTGTGTTGTCTGTCTACACACGTATGTACTCTGTGGAGGTCGGTGTTATTTTTTTTTTCGTTTTATTGGCTTAAGGGTGGTGGAGGGCAGAGATTTGTAGACTCTGACATGTGGCGGGAGTATCTGCAGGCCTTGTGCCTACTAATCTTTGTGAGTCAAGTTCATGCACTCGGCGGTTCTGGGTTCGTTTCTGGGCACGCGGTGAATGAGTGGATTTTATGATCTGTGCGGATCCCCCTCACATTCGGGAACCCCTTCAGAGCTCTTGAGAAAGAGCTGAGATATGGCCGCTTGTTGGAAAAGGGACTGGGGAAAATTTCGACTAAAAAATGAAGGAATGTTGACGCGGACAGTCCTGAGAGGGCGTTGCTTGATTGACAAGACCTTGAAGACTGGAAAAAGAGCAATGGTCTCATTAGTCATTTAGTTCGACATGGCGAAACGATGGCCGGGCGATGTCTTTTCCAAGCAACATCGACGCGGTTAGAAAAGACCCTCAACTTACTCAGTAAGAGAACTGCTAGTCAGACTTTTTTGAAGCGGCTTGTTGATTGAGGTCCTTCCCTACTGTGTGAACCACCTAGCGGAGGGCTTTCTCCGTTTCACAGTCGCACAGGCTGAGTTTCTTTGTGTAACTCGGTCGATCTCCTGTCAATCTCAGACAGAAGCGCAAGCAAAGAAGGTGGCGCACGCAATTAAAGAAGAGCCCCAATCGACTCGGTGGGCGTAAGTGGAGTCAGCAAGACAGGGGGTCAGGATGTTTGACATCCCTATTCTTCTGTGTTTCTCACTATAAGCGCGGGCATCTTCTGTTTCATTGTCTCTAAAACTGATAGCTTCCTTGTCCTTGGCGGCCTTTTCTCATCTTGACAAAGAAACAGCAGAAAACCATCCAGTGGCAGGCAGCATATGCAGATGCCGACCTGCTGGCAGAAAGGATCCAGAGACAAAGTTGCCCGTGCGCATGTGCTTGGTGAGAGAGCTTGGTGGACTTAGAGGCCCAATTCAACCCCGGACTGTAGCACCACAGAAAGAGAGGCAGTCAGAGACTTCAAAGTCTTCTACCTCGAGATGAGAACAAACGTAGAATACACATTCGAAAGTGCTGTCCCTGAATTTGCGAAAAGAGCTCCATTTTCTCCAATGTCTCCTGACCCAAATTCCTGGAAGGATCAAGGTGACTTAGTACAAGACATGATCTGCTCTGCAGCCCAGGGGAATAGACTATTTCAAAAGCGGATGAAGAAGTCATTGGTCTTTGCAAAAGAGACTATGTCGGTCCTTAAAAGGCAGACTATCCACAGTTTGAACAGGCCAACATCAAGAAATTGAAGTCCTCTAAATTTTGCGAAGGATCTCCTTACTCCGGCAGACATTGTCTCAAATTCGAAAGATTTCAAAAATTAACAAGATTTGCTTGAGAAGACATCAGACTGTGTTGCCAACTTTACTGAGAAAGAGGACGATTACAAGTCGAAGTCTGCGAATGATCTCCTTCCTCAGGATTCCATAATTAAGTCCTTGTTTTATCAATTTCAATTCACTTTTTAAAAATCAACTATTTTCTTTCAGAAAACGTCAACCTGCGTTGCCAACTTTACGCACAAAGAAAAGAATTAAACATTGAAGTCAAACAATCGCCTGTGCTTTACGAAGGATCTCAGGACGCCACTCTTTGCCAACTTGTTCAGTCTTACGTCACGTTTCCAACTTTACTCAACAATCCAAAATGATAGAAAACTTGCCAACTTCACTTCAAATTGTTGTCTTTAAAGCAAAAAAAACAAAACCAGTTTCACTAACCAAACAAAATCACAATCCACGCACTGAATAAATTTTCACTGGATTCCCTTTTTAAGGAGCTCTCGTTCGGGACCCGGACTTGATCAGACCAGCAAAATGATCGTCTTCGACCAGACTAACTTGCAGAAAATTTGGCTTGCATTCGACACCTTAAAGTTTGCGTACCACATTTGCGGCCTTTGAAAACTTCCTCGACAATCTGAACAGGCGGTACAGAGACTGGGAAGGCCAGTGACGACTTGACTCGGTCTGTAGAGTCGTCTGCTCCAAAGCAGTGGAGAACAATACAACGTAGTCAACGTAGTCAACAATGACTACCTGGAGGGATAGGATTTGCTAGAGAGTCTTGTTGGCCACTTCCATGTGATTTGCGTCCAAACAAGCTCAGACAAGTAGAAGTGGACATGGGTAATATGGTGTACGCAACTGGGGGCAGCTAGCCAGTTGTCGAAATGGTTCGTTATGGCCCTTCGTCTACTGTGGAAAGCGCTGGTGTTCTCCGTTGCATTCTAAGCAGTCACACTGAGCTTCTAATAGTTTCTTTGAGTAACGTGAGTCTTCTCTTTCCCTTCTAGGACTTAAGCGACTGACTATGGGCCTAAATTTCAGAAGATTCTTTCAGAAGATTCTCGCTGTGCGCAAGAAGACATTCTTCTACTTCTTCCGCCACAGTTTTTGTGTTATTTGTTGCATTGTCGCACAGGCTGAATTTTTGATAGGTTTTCTTCTGTTTCTGGCTTTTGGGGCGTCCCTAGGGCATCCTCTTTCCTGTCGAACTGTAGCGCCAGACAAAGAAGCTATCAGTAATCAATTTTCGGTTCTAGACAGCTTATCAATAACTTCTAATAACTCGTCCTCGTACAGTTGTTTAAGCATTGTGAATGAAAAATCCCCCAAAAACCAAACCGTATTCGTTTCCTCACCCTTCCACAATTACCCGCGAAGGAATAACCCCGCAATCTCTTGTTAATCTCAACAAAATCACGACTCTTTTGAATTTTATCGGTACTGTAAGCATTTTTTAAACGATTTTTTCAACAAGATAAACGCTCTTAGATAATACCTGAGATTTATTCGCCACGATTTACTATCGAGAATTATTTGCAGCGCTCCAAGTGAGAGAACTGGTTCGGTTCGGTTCAAACTGCACAACTTCCAGGAATGGAGTCGATTTCAAATAACTCAAATATGTACGTACCAGCTGTGTAAACGTGGTCCAACAAACTTAGCTTCAATTCCGCACTGGTTTTATGGATTTTTTGTGTTTTTTTTTTTCCTACCGAAACCACTATCACTACCAAGGTCACTGTGCTTGTAGCCGGAAAACAGGAAAATGAAAAAAGCACAACTGTCGACCCCCCTAGAGATGGGATTGCGGTTATTTAGTTAAACGACAGAGCGTAACATGATTCACTGCAAATTTTTTAATTGTTTAACGTTTTTTTTTTAAGTCACAACTTCAAGCACTCCCCACACGACTACGGCGACGACGACGACCTGCAGTCGCAGCTTTGTGAAACAGTGGCTTCCCGACGACTGTTAGCTGACACTGTTCGAACCTCTCTCGAGGTGCGTCAAACGACTAATGAGATTCATTCACTTCTCTCGCCAAGCCAGCAGCAGGGGCATTTGTTTTCAAAACAATAAAGGTTTCGCAGAGAGTTAGCCTTGTCCTCTAGTTCCAGATACAAACCAGATACATTCGCTCGATGTGTGAAACTAGCTAATTAAAAATCTCTCACACAGAACCCCGCTAAACCTGTTTGAAAGGAATGAACGTCGGGTAGCCCCCGATGCAACCAACCCCGGTGTATTCAAATTCGTCAACCATCATTCATTTCGGCTTTGTTTTCCACCCCATGACACTAATAACACACTTTTGGTCATTGCGTAGGTACCAGCGACAGTCAACAGATATCATCAATTTCTTGGAATGTGCAATCAGACGCCAATTGTAAATGCTTATCGAGCTCTCATAACTCGTAATCAACGCCACAAAACAAGCCAACAAACGACATTGGATTGCTCGAAAATTGAATTGGATTTGGTGTGTGGATTTCGGGAAAGACGATCGATCGATCGATCGATCGCTGAGTACAAAGAATAAAAATGTGCGATACGAATCGTTTTATTGGCCCCACTCTCGGTGCAGATCTAGTTAAGCAGTAATTAGTGTGGCCAGAGAGCGGGAAGAATGTAATTTAAAACCAATTTTGGGCCTTATCATGCCTTCATCGGGAGTCGCGCACAGTTTTTGCGGTCTTATCGGCGATCGGTGTCGATCGATTGATGATGTGTGCGGGGGGATGTGACGCAGGATTGATTGAGTGCAAATTGATTAATAAGAGTGTAGTGATTTAGATTAAGTTCTTTTTTTGGGATCCACGATTGGCATCTGGTATTTTTGAACACATATTTTTTTTTTTTGTTTTTATCAGTCTGTTGGTGATGAAGGAGATCGGGGAAATTGCAAAGGGGTAGAACGAAGGTACTCTTAACAGATCACCTCCCTGAGCACACTCTGCTGATCATAGTTTCGTTGCACTTTACACTCGACGCTAAGCTATAGACTCACTGTGTCCATAACAAGCCTTTTGATCGTGGAGCAAAAATGAAATCTCCAAGGACTCAGACCACTTTCAGTCAACTCAATAAATTCAGCAAATTCGCAGAAATGAGAACACTGTCACCATTATAACCACTTCTTTTAAGTTTCGTTGAGTTGCGTTCAATTTTCCTCCACTTGACATGAACTTAACATCGTACTCTAAGCTTTGAACTCAATCTGTTCATCAAAAGTTTAATAAAATTGCCTTCTAGTCGTGGACCACCAAAAGGGAAGCCTAAGGACTCAACCATAGTGGACGTAAGAAGACTTCGATCAATTTAAGGAACTGACCAAACGCACAGAAGTGATAATAAGCCTGAGCAGATTTAAGTCAACTCAAACAATCGATCGAGAAAGGATGCATTTTGACCGCAACAACCTCTTCCTTAGGTTTCGTTGAGTTTTGTTCAACTTGGATTCACTTCATTGGCAGAGAAGTGAGTTGTTAATCGCGGCTGGTATTTAAACTTGTAGAAGCAACCATCAGGACTTTGAAAAATTATGACTCTTCGGACTGGCCTCAGTTGACTCTGACATAAACTCATGTCAACTTGAATTAAGTTTGATTGGGCATTAAGACCACTGTCAGATGTTGCCTACTTATCCACGTATCCACCTGCTCTAAACTCAACGAAGGATCTTCTCCATAATTTACTCCTTGCTCCATGTCTACACCAAATTCACTTTTCAAAAATTAAGACTTGACATCACATTGCGTTGCCAACTTAAGGTATGATCCAAAAGGCTGCAATTTAAACCTACTCCCAATCACTTCTCTGAACCTTCTAAAGGATCTTATTCAACAGGATTCAAAATCCAAATCAACAAAAAATGTAAGCTTTTCAAGAAGATAAGGATAGAAGAACGAGATAGCGTTGCCAACTGCCCACAAAATGCGAAAGTCTTGTCTAATCTTGTCTACTCTGCGAAATATCTCTCTCCAGAGGTTGCCATAAATAACTCCTTTCGTATTTACTTCACTTCACATTTGGAATTTAACAGGTTTATGCAAGAAACTGTCACGTTACGTTGCCAACTTCACACAGAAGCAAAAACACCAAGAAATTGAAGTCGAGGTAAGAGCACTCCTCTAAACTTTACGAAGGATCTCCTTTCTCAGACAGTTTTGAAAAATTAACAAGATTTGCTTGAGAAGACATCAGACTGTGCTGCCAACTTTACTAAGAAAGGAGAAGATTACAAGTCAAAGTCTGCAAATGATCTCCTTCCTCAGTATTCCATAAGTAACTCCTTGTCTTATCTATTTAAATTCACTTTTTAAAAATTAACTATTTTCTTTCAGAAAACGTCAGCCCGCGTTGCCAACTTTACCCAGAAACAAAAGGATTGTACATTCTAGTCAATCCTTGAACACTCCTCTGAACTTTACAAAACATCTCAGGACGCCACTCTTTGCCAACTTCTTCAGTCTTACGTCACGTTTCCAACTTCACTCAACAATCCAAAAATGAAAGAAAACTTGCCAACTTCATTTCAAAATGTTGTCTTTAAAGCAAAAAAACAAAACCAGTTTCACTAACCAAACAAAATCACAATCCACGCCACTGAATTAATTTCCACTGGATTCCCTTTTCAAGGAGCTCTCGTTCGGGAACCAGACTTGATCGCACCAGCAAAATGGTCGTCTTCGACCAGACTAACTTGCAGAGAATTCGGTTTGCGTTCGACACCGTAAAGTTTGCGTACCACATTTGCGGCCTTTAAAAACTTCCCCGATTGGGCGCGTCGCTTATATAGGGTCGATAGGTAGAAAATTTATAGTCTATGCATTTTCGACGACACACACACAAATTGATTAGATTTCCCCGTTCGCTGATATAGGGTAGGCACCAGGCACCACGCAGCAGTCAAAAAAACGAGTTGAATTTCGTCCAACGAAGCCACCTCAAGTACAGGCAATGCGACAACGATCGTCGCCGGTCGGGAGAATCTATGTTTGGCACATGCCCTGTTGGCGGTGGTCTTATCGGCCTCATAAAGAAATTAAGACGAGACATAAACCGTGATGCGTCTGTCAACCAATCACTTCAATCCATAATGATGTAGATGATGATGATGAGCTGCCAGACAAGTCATATCCTAGGCGTGTGATATGTGCGATAAGACAAGGTGTGTGTTCTCGTTTTAAAATGGCAATTGAGTGCAAGGAGAAACACCTTAAACGATGTGTTATGTGTGAGTGAGTGTATTGGCTTGCGTAGTTCTTTGTTGTTCTTTGACGTCATCATAATTGTCGATTTAAAAACGATTAGATTGTCCCTTATACGGTTTTGAGATAAATTCCATGTCAAATCTGCAGACTGTCAGATCTTATCGGGGGTATTTTGAAAGGAAACGAGAAAATCAGATTACCACTCGTTATGAGGAACACACGTTGTGGGAATACAGTCTGGCTATTTATGATATGAAACCGATAGCCAATTGATTTCCGTTCAAAACAAGTGTGTCCCTGTTTGGGCGAATGTTTTGAGAAGTCTGCAGATCCTCACAACACCTCGAGAACCCTGTATTTGACTTGGATGTCAAGCGAGTTTGTTCTAGATCGTGGGACTTTGCAAAGATTTGAAGAGACTACTGATTTATTAATACAGTCTCGTAGTGTATGACCCCTCATATCAGCCCTTGGACAGAAAAATTCTTAAGAGGGTCGACGAAGAGGTTTACCACAAATTGGTATCCAAACTAAGAAGTATAGAAGTCTAACGACAGAAACGTGTTTGGACTCCAATGAACACCTATTCGGTGCAAGCAGCATGTGCGTCTTGACCTAGAGCCAACTACCCTTCCATCCCCCTGATAAAAGAAAACCCAAGAAATCCCCTTTCAACCATAAAAACAATTTCACATTCAAAATCAACTGCCATTGACATTTCCCATAATTTCTCCTAATCGCCACTCCCGCCATCTATCGGTTAATGGCATCCCTCACGCAACCATTTTTTTCCAATCTGACATCTGCCAAGCCAGTCAACCATCTGTCTAACTTCAACATACAGTTATCACAGTTCAGTGTATAATTTATTGTAACTCGTCGTTGCAAGTCGTGCAACTGAGGGTGAGGTTTTTCTTTTTCGTATTTTTCCTCGATTTATTTGTTGTTTTCGCTCGAATTTTCGTTTGCAAATATATTCTCACAGCTTTGACGCGTCCAATCGTCATTGAATTTCGCAAAAATTCAATCAAATTTACTCGCGTTCATGAAAAAAAGAATGATAAAAACCCCACAAAACTGATGTGAAATGACGCAGTGATCCATCATAGCTTCCAGCAACAATTCCATCCGAGAAACGAAATAGAGATCCCCCACTCCTCCGGCTCGCAGAACAAGGAATAAAGCATACAACAAGCGAAAAAAAGGGAATACAAAACGACGAGTAAGTATACGAGTATATTCGCGAATGGCATAACACACATCAAATCTCATCTTGACCAAATGTCGTGTTTACTTTGTTCCCCTCAGGGACATCCGTATCTCCTCCTCGTCCTCCCTTCGGGATGATTGTGATTATTGTTTGCTCTCATATGTCGTGATGATGATGGTGCTGCTGTTGCTGTAGCTGCTGGTGGTGGCATGGTAGTTGCACCTGCTGTTTTTCTCAAATTTCACAAAAAGGTACATATATGCAAAAAAAACAAAAAACACATGCATCTTTGGTTTTGTGTCGTAGTCTTCTCACTTGAAGTCTGGCAGTTGTCTATCTTTAGTTTGCCAGGCCCATACGCCGAGAGATTGCACTGAATTAATTGCAAATGTACTCCACCATGGAATCTCTGTTACTTGCTAATTAGGGAGAAGAAAGTTTTCACACACTGCACACTCTGGTCGTGGTGTGTATTCTGTTTTTTTTCTTCTTTTGATCTTGTTTCTTGCATGAGCGCGCATCCCCGGGAGTGTTGGGGAGTTTTGTGCTGTTTCTTACGTGATCATAGAAATATTTGCCCCGTTGGTTTTTTTTTTGTTGTTCATAACGTGTTTACACATGCAGCATATTCCGAGAGCGTGGGGAGAGTCGCCCATTAGATATGCAAATATTCCGAGCATGATGACCCCAAACGACGATTACTGCATTCGAAATGATTGCACAAGTGTGGTTATCTTCACACAGAGTCAATTGTTGTTGCTTCGGCTGAATGAACGTCTAGGCATGTAGAATCAATTAATCGCTTCTCGTTATGGATTTAATCTTATCTTGGCATACAATTGATGGCCTACGGGCAGAAATTGTTTCTAATGTTAACGCGATCCAAAATTAATCGTCACTTACTCTGGGTTTAGAGTCGTAATTGAGTGCGATTATGGCAGTCACTTCCTCCGTTTAACTACGGAACGACACTGAAACCCTGTCCGGGTTGTTTTTTCGCATCAAACAAATTCATACAAACCACTTTGTTTGTCGTTCGTTCACGCGTCTGCTGCTTTTGATCGTGTTAAAGGTGAAGAAACGTGAACAACCTGCAAAAAGAAAAACAAAAAACAGAAATAAGCAGACAACTTGTGAAAAGAGTGGAAGAAATGAAATCCCCTCGCCGGAAGTCTGTCAGAATTTTATCATCTGCATAAGGGCAAGCTGTGAAACACAAGCAGCAACCAGATACCGGGTGTGAGAAGATATTGACACTCCTCTCTGCTGCAAAACCATTAAGGCGTGTGATGATGGTTCAGGGTCAGTGTATGCTCTGGATGTGTGAGTGTGAGTGTGTTGTTTTTAAGCTTTGTGCATGCATCATTCTGGCGATGAGTGTAATCGTGCTTCCCGTACGTTTTGAATCACAGCAGATGAAGTGTTCGTAATCATATTAGTGACACTTCATCAGCTTTGTTGCGTACTTATCACGGGGATTTTCCTTGTTTTTCCTAACCGAACCGATGACAGCGCGACTTATGTACAAGTGTTGCTTTGATGTATCCCGTTGCATTCTAGATAAGAAAGCCTGCAAACTGCCGGATGATAAGAGCCGCGTTATATGCAATAGCACTTGGTGCTGTTGACCGGTGGAATTCGATAGCAATCTGGATTACTTAATCGATTCGTCAGCGAGGTCACATCGCAAGTGGGAACTCGTGCAATTTGCCATCTGCTTCTCACACGTGCATCCGGCAAATTCGATATACACTGCAGTCGCCTTTGCATCCAATCAACGAAAGTGGTCGAAGAGGGTTGTTCAAGGAGTGTGTACTCACATTCACGTAAAAACATCGATCAGGTATATAATCGAACGCGCGGCAATTTGCGCACAAAAGCTCCCTTCAATCTCCTCCACCCGTGTTCAATCAAGGTTGGACAATCTATATCTCCACGCTAGGCATTCCTGTGTTTAGTGATAAAAAACTAAACTTATCACAGTTATAAACCCACTCCAACAATAGCCAACCATTCACGGCCATTGAACGCTTCAGTCGAACGAGTGGGTCACGACATTTGTTTGTTGCTTCTTTTTTTTCTAACTTTTAATTGATTAATTGTCAGAGCGCGATTGCGTGCTTCTCGTGCAAACCTATTCATTCCATCAAACAACACGCTGTACGCTGCATTGCAACTCATACCCCATTCATTATCTCTCTCTCTCTCTCTGTCTTTTCCTCCCCTTAGTTTCATCACGAAATACGACGACGACGCGACAACCGGAAGCGCTTTTAATCAAGAATGACGGACACAGAAACAGAATGGTTGGAGGATTTGTTGCGTGAAGTGCAACTGGAGCAGTTCCTTGCGAGAATTCGAGATGATTTGCAAGTGACGCGATTGGCGCACTTTGATTATGTGCTGCCGACAGATCTGGAGCGCTGCGGCCTGGGGAAACCCGCCATCCGGCGACTGATGGAGGCTGTGCGCAAGAAAAAGGCCCACCAGTGGCGGAAGAACATCCTGTCGAAGCTGATCGGTGGCGGCAAGCAGCCGAATAAGAAGCACACCAGCGCACCCAAGGAGAATAAGAACACGCAGTTGACGTGCTTGATCCACGAGAAGGATGTGACGTTGGGCATCAAATTAGGCGATGGGTCGTTCGGCGTGGTCCGCAAGGGGGAGTGGAGTGCTCCTGGCAATCGCATCATACC
This sequence comes from Eristalis intricaria, assembly GCA_964034865.1. NCBI lineage: Eukaryota > Metazoa > Arthropoda > Insecta > Diptera > Syrphidae > Eristalis > Eristalis intricaria. The sequence goes on along the minus strand of OZ035874.1, from coordinate 1,468,604 downwards.
GGTGGCGGTGAAGGTGCTCAAGTCAGACAACCTCACTCAGCCGGGGATAATTGACGACTTCTTCCGCGAGGTGCAGGCCATGCATGCCCTAGACCACTCGAACTTGGTTCGCTTGCACGGAGTTGTGCTGTCGCAGCCCATGATGATGATCACGGAGTTGGCAGAGAGGGGATCTCTGCTGGATACGCTCCGGCGACAGTGCAAGCACACTCCCCTCACGAACATCTGGAATTGGTCGGTTCAGATAGCCACCGGGATGGCGTACCTTGAGCACAAGCGTTTCCTCCACCGCGACCTTGCATGCCGCAACGTCCTGCTTGCCGCTGGTAACAAGATCAAAATCGGCGACTTCGGGCTGATGAGAGCTCTGCCCCAGGAGGACGACTGCTACGTCATGTCGGAGCACAAGAAGGTTCCGTTTCCCTGGTGTGCCCCAGAATCCCTGCGCTACCGGCAGTTCAGTCACGCTTCGGACACGTGGATGTTCGGAGTGACCCTCTGGGAGATGTTCACCTTCGGCGAGGACCCTTGGGTGGGCTTGAATGGCTCGCAGATTTTGAGGAAGATCGATCGAGAGGGCGAGCGCCTCCAACACCCCGAGGCGTGTCCCCCGGACGTGTACGAGTTGATGCTACAGTGCTGGGACAAGACTCCGTCGGAACGACCAACTTTTGCTGCGATCAAGTGAGTATTGTCCCTGAACGGCGATAGATTCCGATCTAACCTCATTTTCTTAGAGAGTTCCTGGTCGGTGCGTCGCCGCAACTGCTGAAAGCAACCAAACCATACCAAGACGCGAACAAATTAAACATAGAAGCCAATGACATGATTGCCGTAATCGACGGGCGAGCGGAGTTGAAACTGATCAAGGGCCAGAACCAGAGGACCTTCGAAATCGGCATCTTTCCGAGGTGAGTGGGACGAGCTTCTAAGAAAAGCAAACAACTGAAAAAATCTGTCGTTACAGGAACATTCTAGAGAAGCACAAGATTGCCAGCGATATAATCCGTCCAGTGAACGACAGTGGCTTGCGCCAAGTAGCCGGTGGGCACAGCTCTCCCTTCGGCTTCTGCTGGGGAGGACCGGCACTAGGTGCACCGCCGATTCATGCTGAAGGTGATGTTCAATTGCGAGGGGGTAAGTCACTGAAATCCAACACGTCCCACAGGCACAATCTACAAGGTCTCCTTCTCTTTCAGACTCCGCTGACAATCGCAATCGCAAGTGTGCTTCCTTTCAGGTCAAGGACCGCAAATCGTCCGCATTCAAGCAGTTCGCCTACAACAAGCTTGTAAACGAACGTGGCCTTGAGCAGCAGCAGCGAGCCTCGGCCATGCCGAAACTGAGCAATATGACAAGTAACGGACAACAGCCGCAGCAGCGGGAGGGCATTCTTATTGACATTTCCCCCGAGTTTGGGACTTTGGAAACTAGTCAGAGCGCATCTCTGAAAGTGGATAACTCGTTTTGCATCCTCGACGCACCGATAGAGGTGCCAACGGAAGATACGTCAGCACCCCAACAGCAGCAGCAGCAGCAACAAGCGCCACAAACTACAGCGGCTCAGTACCAACTGCCGCAACGCTTGGAACCTCCTCCCTATCAAATGCCACCGACGTACTCCAACACACTGGAGTTCAGCCAGGGTTCGCCAAAGGATCCATTTGACACATCAGGCATTGAAACCTCGCCGATGGAGGGTCTATACTCAAATACTGTGAATCAGTCCAGCAATCCCTCTGAACAGGCGCCTAATTCGGCATTCAACAGTCCGGCAGCGAGGAAGAGCCTGCTATTCTCGCAAAACAAAGAGAACGTCGTTCCGCAGCAAGAAAACGAACCGGCTTCAGTCATGCAGTTCACATCGACGGCTAATGATACCATCGGCGCAAGCATGGGTGCCAGCATAGGCAGTCTGAGCCTAGAGAGCAGTGTAGCATCCGATAAAATGCTCGACAAGTCATTCATTGCCGAGCTCGAGAAAGACATGTACAAGCGGCCCGGCAGTCAGACAGACTTCGAGCGGAACTCGTCACAAATGTACGTCAACAAGGAGAACATGTACAAGAGCAACCTCACGCCGCTGAAAAACTTGAACTCGTCACCTCCATCGAATGGTGCCTCTCCGAAGATTAAGAATGAGAGATACGGCTCGGTGATGGTGGACAATCGAAACAGCTTATACGCGAGCAACGCCAACGACGTTAACGAGTTGATGCAGAAGCAGAATAACACCGAGCAGCAGTCCACCACGTCGGTGATCAATCAGATTTGGTACGAAAAAGTCGCCGGGCGCAGCGAGTACTACTCTCAGCCGCCAGCGGACGTCTATCAGAACACATACGCCAACCAAACCAACGAGGCAGTGCAGCAGAATCACAATTTCGTAGCGATATCAAATCGTCCAATCCTTCCGAAAGCGCAGAACTTTTACAACTCGGTTCCGGCGAGCGTGTACGGCAGCGTATCGCGCGAAATGTACGATTCAGTCGCGCCCACTCCATCGACGTACTACGGCCAAGTTCCACTGAACGGCGGCGCAACAATATACGCCAATGGAGGCACAATGCAGTCACTCATGAACCCTGTGATATACGATGAAGTCTCACTGGATGACTACTTGAGACCCACTCGGCCAGCACCGCTGGCACCACCCCAATTGTCTGCCCAGCAGATCCAACGAAGACTGGAAAGATTGAAGCAACAGCAAGAGGCCGAGGGTGCTGCTGGTGGTGGTGACGTTGGAGCTACTTCAATTTATGGCACCGCCGAGAGTCTGGAAATGCAGATGATTGCCACTCTGGTGAAGGAGCTTGGGCCGCCCGCGACCGAGGCCGATATACGGTCAGCACTGCGGGCAGCCAATGGGGATCCAAACATTGCTGTTCGCTTTTACAAAATTGACCAGTTGACAAGGTACGTTGAAGAAATACGGTGTTTGTCTGCTTCACGTGCATTTGAGTGAGAGCGAATGTTACACAAAATGTATTGAATCACCCGACGAGACTCCGCCCGCCAATCAAATCACGTGTACTCACTCTCTAAACGCAAATGATCAGACATCCTTTTTTTCTTTCTTTTGTTTCAGGCTCGGTCTCGCCAATCGTCCCCAGTGTGAGCAGGCATTGCAGAAAACCGGTTGGAGTGTCGAACTAGCCGCCGCAGTCCTTCTCGAAACCGCCACATAGGCCACCAGCTGTCCAGCCAAACCCAATCATTCCGATGCACGCCCAGTATAAGAAGAAATCCATGTCCCAGATGTGTCGTCCCCCAAAACTAAATTTAAGAGTACAACGCAAGCATACATCACAAAGCTATGAGAACAAATTGGCATGTGTATGCCCAAACCTTGTCCAGCCACGAACCAGTGCTTTGTTTCCAAAAGAACGAACATTTCTTGTTCGTGTCTGTTTATTATTATTTTATTTTCTATTTAAGTTTAAGCAATTCGACGATGCCGCTTAAACAAACTAAGAAGTAGCTAGCTAGAAATATTTTAAATTTAAATTTAAATTTGTATTGCTGTCAACAGGACTGTAGGCTATTCTCCGTCTCACTCACTCTATCCGAACTGTGTGTCCGCCTGTTTCTGTGTCACAGTGTCTCTAACCCAAAAAAAAAAAATACTCGTTGCTGTTGTTGTAGATTTAGATGACAACTTATTAAAACAAATTAATTATTACGTTTAAACAGATTAAATATGTACATAAGGAATATATATTGTATTTAGAAGATGAACCTAGATAGTGAACAAAATAAAAAAAAAGAAAAAGCTTCAAAGGAGCGACAGGCAAGCAAGCAAGCAACAAACATGAACAAACGAATCGATGAAAAGATGACGATGAAGATGTGAAATAAATGTATTAATGAGAAGAGCATTAAATGAAAATCGCGCGTGTATCTTTTAATGGGATGTAGGGGAGAAAGCTGCGACGGAGTAGGCGTTCACAGGAAGCATCCGTCCAAGGTGTCTCTGTGTCAACTTCGGATCGTCCAGTCATGAAGTGTTGAGGAGGACCTCATTCCAACTGCAGATTGTCCACCCGGAAACGACAACTCATCTCTCCTGTGAGCCAAAATCAGCTCCTGTTTTGTGAAGATTGTCCTGCGTTGATGTTGCGTAGATATAGTCGTCAATTAACCATTGGCAAGGTCTTTCAAAACTACTAAGGAACGGATGCTATTGGCGAGGTTTTCCAAAACTGCTTGAAGACAAGGCTGGCCTACTCGATGCGTTATAGATCGTCGAGTTCAACGGACGATCGGAGTCCTTTGGCAAGGTCTTCCAAAACTCCTCCCTGAAGAGGGGGACTGCAGCGACCTACTCGATGTACTGTAGACCACCGAGTTCAACGAATGGACGGAGTCCTTTGTCGAGTTCTCCAGAGACTCCTACTCATCCTTGAGACAGGGGCTCAGCCGACTTACTCGATGAGTTGCACATCGACGGGTTCAACGAATGGGCGGAGTCCTTTGTCGAGTTCTTCAGAGACTCCTACCCATCCTTGAGACAGGGGCTCAGCCGACTTACTCGATGAGTTGCACATAGACGGGTTCAACTAATGGGCGGAGTCCTTTGTCGAGTTCTTCAGAGACTCCTACTCATCTTGAAGACAGGGGCTCTGCCGACCTACTCGACGTCTTTTGCCGACATTTTCCAAAAGTCGTACTACTCCTTGGTCACAGGGGTTGTGCCGGTCACATCGCCTGATAACACCAAAAGACTGCAAGATCGTATTCCTCACTGAATCCTCACCGATCTTATCCCATGCTCTTACAGAACTCTTTCAGTCCTTTGTAGCTTCAGCTATTTAAACGAAAATCTGACGAGTTCTCCTACTCTTTCTCCGTCGATCTCATCATGGCCCTGTGTAGCAGAATGTTTCCCTGCCTGCGAGTACAAGAAGAGTCTTCTCCCAACCAACCAACCAAAGGACACCTGGAAAATCTCCGCCAATGAACTCTTTACATGTGACACAGGTTTCCGAAGATCACAAATGCGAAACATCCACACACTTAATCCGGTTTTGGCAAAGCACAGTGACGCACCAAATTTATGCCGAATTTGTTATTCAGATTCGTTTGAATTCCAAAAGGGTAACAACGACGTTCGACATGAACAAAACATGAGGCGAAGAATAAAACCGAGGAGCAATGCATATTCATAAGCGCTTAGAATGTCATCCATAAAAGTGAAATATTCCAAAACTCGTCCGGCGAGCTTGTGCACTGGAATCCATCGAGTACCCACCGCCAGAGTCGGTATCAAGACATTCTCTTGTGTCTTGTATTTCTGACAACAACCGACATTCTTTCTTTTTTTTTCCAACATCAGCCGCTGACTTGATGGATACACAAAGTTGCGACGGACGACAATCATTGTCCAGCCTGTGTGCACGTGCACTAAGAAAAAACAACAGCAACAGGCCCAGAAGGCATAAAAAGCCTTCGGCTCTCAAAATGTCATTAAACGCATGTGCACCTCTGGGATGTGAACCAGTTTCCAGCTGCGTCGAGAGTTGCACAACGATGTCATTAGGAGCATACCACAAGTGATCTAAATGTCGTCGTCGCGTCCACATGAGAGTTGATCTCTCGACCACAAAACAGCTCGAGTATTTGCGCCGTAATAACGCATCCGCACTCTATCAATCAAAACGGTGATGATGACGCCACGGACATGCTTCTGGTCGTGTCTTGTACCATCATTTCGGGTTACACAACGCGAAGGTTAATTAACTTCTCTCCAGCCAGCCAGTCGGGCAGCCGGGTGGGTTGGATCGATATTTCAAAAGCGCATAGCACACTCGCATGATGACCACTAAGCATGTCAATTAAGTGGCAAATACTCAGACCTAGCCAAGGCGCAGCGCATATTTTGACCAACGAGTCACTACATGTGTAAACAAAAGGCCATGCGCGACGGAACCTTGAATTACCAACGCAGAGGCCTCCAACCTTAGTGCCCACAGTGGGAAGACTGCCAAAACGACACCGGAGCCATTCATGTGGGCAGCCGTTGTTTACATTTGATCGGAGGCATGACGGTGGCGGCGGCGGCGTGCGACTAGCAATCAGAAATTCCTACCAGCAGTCGAAATTAAAAGAAATTAATTGAGGAGCTAACCACTTTTGGAGGTCTTACCCGGTCATTGTTGTCCATTTGATCACATTGTTTGTCAAATGAATTGCAGGGCCTCGGGAGTGAGAAGCGAGTGGAGTGAGAGAGTTACTGGTTTATTATTCCGAAGAAACGATTTGTTGACGCGCTTTCGCTGGATTCAATGGTTAAGCGTGACAATGTGTTCTGCTTTGTTGTGAGAACAATCGCATGTAGGTCCGTCCAGCATTATTCTCTTGGTCTCCGCTCTGTGGACTGTTCTACTTCGGGGATTGTTGTTTGCTGATATGCCACACAAAACAGAGTTGGGGCAAAACTGAAACATGTTATCCATTGCATTTGTGCCTTTGTTTGCTGTGGAATCTGATGTCTGCCTGCGAATGATTGGATCTTTTGTTGGATGTAACACATTGTTCTTCTTCTAGAACGCACGCTTTCACTGCGCATGGTGGCTGATGAGTGTAAAGAAAGCGAGATGAGGTTGATCTAAGACTGGACCTCGTTCGCCATAGCGCTGCAATTAACCACAACACACGTTCGCTTAGCGTTCTCTTCTACCCCAGGCAGGCCATGGGGCTGCAGATAACCACAAAAACACACACTCGACTAGCCTTCTCCTGCCACAAAATGCGCGCCATTTAAAGAACCATTCAACTAATCTATTTTCTCTTTTCAGGTGAACCACCACAAAGCTGCAACAACGATGGAAGCCGCACCCGTCCGTCCCCCCAGTCTGCTTGCTTGCAACACATGAGAGCACATATTTGTCTTTACTTGCCATTTGCACGGCGAGAATCAATCAGCGAGATACCAGGGCCGCTAACGCACGATTCCATAATGGACGTCGGACGTGAACACGCCAATATGGTGTTCGAAGGCAGTTCACGTACACACACACGGCGGCGATCGATCTACGCTGACGATGGCACCATTTGACCGCATTCAAAGACCTTACCGCCGTCCACTTACAGGAGACTTGGCTGAGGTAAGAGAGTGTGTGGCAAAGAAAAACAATTCACGAATTTGATAAAAAAAATGTTTCAATTTTAGGAATTTCGCGGCGATAATCAACGGAAACAAGACATGCTCCTTGGCATAACAAACTTTATTCATCACCCTCACACGAGATAGACTACATTCTTCCATCTGTAGCTGCCTTGTCCTTGCCGCGGATAGGCGGTTGCCAGATCCTCCGATTGAGTGGTCTGTGTTGGAGCTCCATACGTCGGGGCGTAGCAGTCTGGGATTGCGTAAGTGGTATCGTCGTCATAGCAGTCCCCATCAACATCGATTGAAGACACAAATGTGTGCAGGAGCAGGACGATGCACCATCCAAACCACGCTCGACTCGGCATTTTCTTCAGTTCGAATTTATCCGTTCCTCACAGTCGATCATCGGATCACAGACTGGCCACGGGATCACGGCATAAACCTTAAATGTATGATAACCTCTTTCCATACCGATCGACAATTGTGTCAATATCCACACTCGTGAAACCAAACAAGTTGCGGAGTGCTCAAGCAGCCAGCTAAAGCATCTGTATCATTCGTTGAAATCGTTGATTGACTTCCCCAAACAACGTCGAACACAACTGAGTCAACAGTCAGGCGCTTGCGTAAGCGTGTGCGTCTTCGAGCGCCTAACTCGAAGCATAACAACCATTCAGATGTGGCCCTCAGGCGGTGGGTCTTCCCCTTTACCCAAATCAATCGCATCAGAGATTGATGAATTCACAAATGACCCAGAGCCCTTTCACTTAGATAATCACGCCCTTGCGAAGGTCCCAAGCCAAAGATGACGCCACACTCCCATTAATGGACCCGTCATCGGCCGCAAATCATTGCGTAAGTCCGATTCCGCTGAGTGCGAAAAGAAAGTCCAGTCCAAAGACTTTGTTTACATCTCCGGCTGAATAAGAATCCATTTGCATACCAAATCCATTGCGGCCATCGGCGAGCGGGAACTTTCACTGATCAGCAGCCGCCAACATGTTGTTCGCCTAGGTCAGTTCTGTTTCGGTTTGTCCAGCATCTCTGGGCCGCTGTCGCTGGTGCATATGAGTACTGCACAGTGCACACTCGTGCTCCCACAGCGTGGAATTCCAGTCGAGTGAATCTTGTCCCTCAGTTGGTATGCGTAGAGTTGGCCTGACAACGGTATTCAGCGTCCAAATTTGTAGCCTATACCGTACCAATTTGATTTTCTCCACATCGCTGGCTCCATTGAACACAAAGCTATCGCGTAGTTATGTGCCTGCATTGGTGCAGCTGGTGCTGGCTGGCTCGTAGTTATGACATCGACCGCGACAGCGACAACGACTCCCACTTGGCCGGTCTTGGCTTTTGTTTATCTTTTTCTATTCGCTTGCTTCGCTACTGCTGCTGGCTGGCTGGCTGGCTGGCTGAGTGAGCTGCGTGCCTCACCTGTACGTTCAGTTTCAATCCAATCGCCGACTTGGTGTGGTCGTCGTGTGGTTCCGCGAAACGTGCTCTTCCACTGAACACAGTCGGTTTCGGTTTCGGTTTCGGTTTGTTTTTTTCTTTATTCAGAGCGTCAAGCCCGCAACTTGCCCCTTTCTTGGTATTCCCCAGTGCGACACACTTTTGGATTAAACGTTCGCATTCCCGTTCTTGTTCCCGTGTTCCTGCTAAAGCAAATAAGGTGAATCCATGTGATTTGTGGTGCGTCGGCCCCTCAATGAGTCGACGAGGCGGCCGAAATTGATTAGGAATGCAAACTGAGTCGCCCTCAAGCGGATACGCAAAAGGCGATTGCCTATCAACTGTGGGAGACTACGCATAGAAGAAGAAGAAGAATCGCCAAGTTTGGCTAAGCTTCAGAAGCGAGAGAAACAGAACTCGTTTCCGCATAATCCGAATTTTCACAGCTAGACTTGTCTTCTTCCGCGCAAAGCGAAAGTCGTGCCAAAATCTGTTTATGTGCGATACACAGATATGCGGCAATAAGTGGATTTAATTACGACATTTCCGATATTTTTATGGCAGCTGATGACGAGTGCGCGAGAAGATAAGCAAACACAAGTGCTGCTGATGTTTGGATAAGCGATTTAAGTTGTTGCTCGGATGGTGGTTATTTTCGAGGCTTGTTGCTCTAAAGTTAGGTTTGCGGGGGGCGTCGATTTATAAGCACGCAGCCTCTGTGTGTCGCTTGGGAGATTTAAGATGTGACAGAGGCGGGTGAGAGGGCTCCAAAGGTGATCGCGGGTGAGATTGAGTTAAAGTCAAGGCGATTCTTGACGTCTTGTGAGAGTCGGAACGAAAGAATAGTTGTTTCGGAGACCGGATTCGGGGTTTTGTTGGTCAAACTTGGTGATTGATAGGGGCACCAGTCGAGTTGGACTTTATTGCCCAATCTTTCGGAAGCAGTGTCTATTTATTTAGTGCGCATTCCTTTAAAATCTTTTTTCCAAGAACTTGACACGACCACCAGTTATATCCTCGTCGACCAAATTCCAGTGGCGGCTGTCTAATCTTTCGAAAGCAGAAGTCTTCGTCAGACTTATCTGGAATATTGTTGTAAATTCATTTAAAATGTGGACCTTCTGACTAACTGCAACGATGGCCTGTATTTTCCTTCAACTTCGCTGTATACCTGCGACCACTCAACGCCTCTTCAGTAACGTCCGACGCAGAGTTAGCTTTTGGCCTTCCTTAGTCTTTATTTGGCTCTACAGTCCAGAGTGGACCTGGGACTTAACCAACAAGCCTCTCCAACTAGCACTATCTCTGGCTAGCTGCCTCCAGTGTCGCACGCCAAGTTGGTTGAGGTCCTTCTCCACCTGGGTGTGCCACCTTAAACGCTGGTATCCTCTGTAGCGTTGTCCCACAAGTTCGGCGTCGAAGACTCTTCCAACATTTGAAATGTTTTGCACATCTTCTCCTTCTTGGCAGTCTCTAAGGACACGGACTCAACCAAGAAGCCTCAGTAGCTAGAGGACGTCACAGTGTTCATATACCACCGCTACACCTCCCACTGGATCTTTGACATTGACCTTGAAACCCACACTCTTCTTGTCCACTACCTTCTCACCATCTCCACTAGTTCACTTTCTAATTCCCGCATCAACAGTTCCACTGATGATTCGGTGGCATATCTCACCGGAAAGTGGAAATAATCTTTCCGAAAGCGAAAGCAAGATCATTGCGGTTGATATTTCGAAGACATTTTGGGAAACAACGTGAAGACGTCGAACACAACTGACTCAGCACTTTGAATCTTGCATAAGCGTGTGTGTCTTCCAGTGCCTATCTCAGATCATAACAACCGTCGAGGAGTGTCCCTCAAGCGGTGAATTTTTGCCTCTCTCTCCCCCTTTTTATCCAAATCAATCGGAAATTGATTAATTTGCGACTGTCTCAGACTCGGTGGAGCCCTTTCACTTGAAGAATCTCATAATGGTTCGCCGGAAAGGATGACGCTTGAGTTTTGACACCCAGCACTTTTGTCTGGTCTGATAAAACTGTTCTTTTTTCCTGTAAATGAAACTCCGTTTGCGTGGCTTCCAGTCCGAAATAAGCTACATACGCCTCGTTTCCTTGGTCCGAGAGGATCGTGCCTCGCAAAGGAAAGAAGAAACACTGCTGGTTTTCCCAAAGCCGCTATTCTGTCTCCGGCACTATTTCTTCAATTTTTCTCCGATTTTCCCCAATACTTTGTTCTGGTTCCGCCTGTCTTCCTCACTGTTCTTCCGCGTTGTTCCACAAGGCTCTGTTCCGTGTCGGACATTTTTCTCAAATGTTGTAAGTGATCCCCTGTCTGTTTCTTCGAATCCAATTCACTTCGTCTCCTCGGCATCTCATATTCGTTCCAAGACACAGGACAAGACCCAGCCAGAATTGGAGTCCCTTAAGAAGTACTTGAGAGTCTGACAAGGTTGGTAGGAAACCCTGGCTCACTTAGACCAATCTGTTGGACACCAAACCATTGGGCACTTAAAGGGTTATACTTTGCTACCCTCATTCATAATACCACCCGGATATCATTTCTACCCCGCACTCAATTCGCAGAGTAGAGTGTTTGATAGTTTCTATTTCTTGCAGTTGCTCCAATTTTCAGACCAACCTATCGAGTTCTGTCTCTGTCAAGGACTTCGTCTTCCAGTTTCTTTCTGCTGTGTAAGGAATTGCCCTAGATCTATTTTTCGCAAGGCTGACCCAAGATTCCTGGTTTGCTTGGATGCCTTGTGTACCCAGGAAAGCTGAGAAATGTCTGGGTTGTCTGACTGGTTAACTTCGATATCTTTACCTTTCACCAGCCGTACCTGTAGTCGAACGCTTAAATTTGCTAGCCCCAATAACTCCCTGCAACTGCAAGCCAAAATCAAAAAGCGAGCGATTAAAATCAGAGTCGTCACGAAGTTCATTGACTCGCTTGAACTTGTGAACTTACTAATTACTTATCAGACCAACGACCCTAGGGGGGTCTGAGCCTCAAAAATAGTTGCTTTCCACCGTTGACGGTCATGGGCACACTGCGTCCGCGATACCTTGGTCATTCTATCGGAGGTACGGTCTTCCGCTCGTTCTTGAATCATGAGGCTCGGAATCGAAGACCCTCTGAGCTGGAGCAGTGCTCTCAATGTGACAAGCGAATTTTTCCTTCCGGACTACGTCCACATCAGAGTTATCGTTTGTGGCTTCTCCTCCATTCACTATCCGGCGTAGAATTGCACTTGTGAGCTAGTCAATTGCAATTGAATTCCTCTCGTCTTGGCAGAAATACTGATCAGTTCATAGTTAAGGCCAGAGACTCGCTTTCAGCCCGTACAGTTCCTCTCCTCCTAGACCAAAGATCTCCTGCCGATCTCTTCTCTCAAAGCCACCAAGGACTTTGTGATTCGCTTTTGAAACAAACTAGGATAATTAATGCCTGAGCTTGATTTCAGAGACTTCAGAGTGCTCGTAACCTCATTTGTGCGCCCTAATTATTCAGTTTCACAGCCATTTCAGCGAAAAGCCGTAAAACCAGCTTCAGCCTCGTTTCAAATAAAATTCTAATTTGATGACATCGCCCAAATCTGATGAAGTAACTCGGTTATGAAACCATTCCACCACACGACGGCAGATATTTATGAATCCCATTCAGAGCCGCTGTCGATTAGCATAAGCCACACACAAACGCACGTGTGCGTTGCGCCGCGGCACCAGCACCGTCCCTTAATTGTCTTCGCCGAACTCGTGTATCAAAATCGAATGTGGCTGGGGGCTCTGCTCATCACATTCGCAGACCTCGACGACTGGTGTGAATTCAAATTGGAAATTAATGGGCCTAGTGTTAAATAACAGCCCTCCTGCTCCCCTGCAGAATTATTCGTCTTTCACAAGCCCTCGTGCGACGACGACGACGATGACCTAGCTTTGGTTACGTGCGAACGTCATGACAGGTTACGTTTCCGATATCTCGGTCTCGATTGCATTTGAAGCTTGAAATATGGCAAAACGATAATCTCCCTCTCGGACTGCCTTATGCAACCAGCCTCACCCTGGAATCCAGATGAAAGTTGCAGTAGGCGTGGGCCACACTTTTCTCCCCGGAAACCCAGCAAATCTGCGCAATTTTCCAGACATTCCACTCCCACGTCAGGCTGCTGCTTTTGATTGACTTGGAGGTCGTTGAGCGGCGTTGTCCGCGTCCCGTCCATCGGGCACGAAAGAAATGTGAAGAAACATTTGGCACTGGACGCGATGTGACAGCGTTGCCTCATCACGGTGCGTGGGTAATCCTATTCGCTACGAGGTGTCGAACACAATGGGACAACAATTCACTTCTATTAATTACATATTAATTAATTTGGCGGTTTGTTGGGAAGTTTCACTTGCTGGGGCAGATGGCCATTGTTCAATGAACATTGGAATTGAATGCCTGGGTGTGTGCTGTGATGGGTTTCTTTTTTTGCAAGCTGGCGCTAATCGAATGCGGGCAGTGGGGGGTTGACTTCATCGGAAGTGGACAATGGCGATGGAATTGGGTTTTAGCGGACGTCGTTGACGCAAGTCAAACGCACGCTCTGTTTGCGGATTGCTTCACTCTCTTGGAGGCGGAGTGGAGGGAATTTGATGGGACAACAAAGTGGAGGATGACCACGATGGCGAACAAGATTGGAGGTACCTGGCTAAAAATGGAGACAGCTGGAGAGGACTGTAGCTCTAGAAGGAGAGGAAGAACTAAGAAGTGTCCTCAAACCCATCCATTCGCTTCCCACCATCCGCCGCGACTTTCCAGCGTCTTCACGCCTCTCACGAGAAAATGCCACTCATTTCCCTTGCCGAAGCCAGATTTCAAATCGCATTTGTGTTAGCATCAGTCAAGTAGTTCATGAGAATCCATTGTTCCACGCAATCGTTAGCAACCAGACCAAATAAAAATTCAAATGTGCACGCCTCTGCATCTGCTCCTCCCCTTCATCGGAATTGCAATGAGATGAATAATCTATCTCTCGTGCCAGTCCCATAATCATCACACAGTCACCCCCACGACAGACTCTCTTCTGGAACAATGAAGCAGCTGAATTTTCACTTTTCCATCGAGCCAGCCAGAGGCAGGAAAAGCACCCACACGACAACAACAGAAGAGAACAAACATTCACCTTCGAGAAAGGCGCAGCTGATGCACGGTTTCATGTGTTCGAAGTTCAAGAGCACACCACCTGCCGCCTCCGACATATGCACGCATCGCGCATAAAAACACCTGATACATAAGCGCGCGTGAGGTGAAAATCGTCTTCGCAAAGCAAACACGACAAATCTGCAAGCCAACAGCATCAGCAGCAGGCGACCGACCCAACACCAGTACGACTACATTGTTAGCGAGTTAAGCCGCGCGAAGCGAATCGAATGGGCTTCAAGCGAAACTGATACAATAGCCGTCGCTGAATGGGACGAGGGAAATGCAGGAGAAGGAGAAGGCGAAGAAGAAAATCTGCGTCCAAATATTGGCGGTATCATCATGCACGGCAATTATTTTAATTAGAGATGATCTCGATTTCGCTGCGAGGATTTGTAGAAAGTTGTGTGCTTACAAGTTCAGTGCCATCCTTTGAGACGACGGCCACTTCCTGGACTGGCCACCACGAGTGGGAGAGAGTCCTTACGTAATTTATTGGAAAAACCAGTCAACAGTGATTTATAGTTTACATCAAAGTTATTTGTAGCAACGTCAGTGGACGTTGGACGGTGGACAGGTCTAACCTGTGCCTTAGGTTGTGAAGCAGGTAATCTTTATCTGCTACTGGTCCGGCCTGTGAACATCCACGATTTCATGGTTGCGCAGACGGTTCCTCTGGTTTCCCAGAGCGTGAGTTCGAGATCTGTCTACATGAGTTCCCCCTCCGGTTTGGCATTTGCCGAGCCCGATTCACTGTCGCGTCGCACACAATTGATTGCTGCTACTAGCAGGTCTAGCTCAGGTCGCTCTGGTGGCTGTGCGTGGTCTCACTTTGAATCTATTACAGTAACCCTGAGTGACTAATTGATGAAGCTTCGGAAGCCACCATTTGATTAAAAGGGCATCGAGATGTTTGTTGATTGTAATCACAAGTGATCTGACCTCGAGTCCAATCAGTGGGCCTCTCCCCTCCTCAGGAGGGGGGCATTGTTTGGGTTCCTTTCACTTTTCCGTTTGTCCACCAAGTGAGCAGTGTGTTTGTGTGTGATCTTCGTGATCTTTGATGGCTGTCGATGGTTGGTTAACCGATCATCAAGTCAAGTGAGCAGGAAGAGCTCACAACTCGGTTGACAGCTTTCTCTAGGGACTGGTATCCGATCCGGATGTCCGAGGGGAAATTCACTGATCGAGTATATCAGACGAGACAAGGATCCACTTAGGAAGACCAGAGAGAGAGAGAGAGAGATCGAGAAACATTCAACCTTCAGTTAAACTTATGCAATTGTTACGTCCCCGAACACGCGCAAAAAACCAACCTCTTCCTCCTCCAATGAATTCCCCAAGCAGAACCACTCACCTATGAACGGTTCAATTCATTATGTTGAAATCCTCTGCATGAGCTCATTGGCTCTTCCACTGGCGCACATTGCACTGGATCTGGTGGTTAATTTAATGCTCAGTTGATTGCATCGAAGAATTTTCACTTTTTTCCGACGATGCCGCCTGCCGCGGCATGCACCTGCGCGCCACACAGTAGCGGCTTGTGCCGTGTGGTGAGCAGGTCGTCATGGTGACTTGAAGAACTCCTTGGCTGCAGCACACCAAGCATCGTGTGGTCTATCATTAGACTTGGCTATGCAAAGTGTGTTGCATGACCGTGCGGCGCACGTTCTGCTGATTAACATAATAGAACCCCGTAATGACTGTGTAACACACCTCCTCTTCGTTTCAGATGCGTGAGAGGAATACTCGCAGCCTACGTCGTGGACCCAAGTATCCCCTGCCAGCGGATACTTCCGAGTCCACGTACTACTCCATAGACACCACAGAGGATATCTACGGGACAACCCTTTTGCCGTCGCAAAGGTGCTACGTTGATCCTTGGGATTTGGAGAACTACGACTATGTCCGCAAGTCTGTGTTGATTTATCTAAACCCTCACAATAGCTCCTCCAATTCGTGTATTCTTGACATTGCAGGAAGGCCAGCTCAACTCCACAGACCACATCGTACTACGACGACTCGTCGCTGTCCCCGAGTCCAGCCGGGGAACCGGTACCGACGCAATACTTCTACATGTCACAGGGTGCCGGTGAGACGGAATGCGTGGACTGCTTCGCCAAGATGAGCGAACTGGGAGGACCGTTCAACACAATGAAGTACGATGAGTATCCGGACGAGGAGGATCCAAGGATATACAGCGGCTACAGAGGTAACATCTTCACTCAGACTCTGACTTTTCCCCACTGACACGCCTCTTTGTAGATTTCGAGAGTTCATCGCCGTCGGAGAGGAACAGCAGCAGCTGCGGAGAGGAGAGTGTATCTACGTTGAGACTTCGCACGCCCGGTTTCGGGGCCATGGCTCGCAAACGAAGCATGGTAGTTCCCAAGCCGGAGCCAAAGATTGACTATCCCACAACTCCGTACGACTACTGTAGTCCATACGGGGAATCCCCGTATGCCTGCAGTGTGCCGGACTGTTACGCGTGCTTGTCTCAAAATCACAATGCTCTCCTCTATTCCAGCCTCCCTTCGACTTACGGAAGCAGTATCTATGGCAGCACTCTAGGCCGGCGCTCGTCATCGCTCTACAGCAACACTTACGGCAACAAATTCGGCCTGAGCAAGAAGGGACTGCTGCAGATCGATTACTCCTGCAGTTGGAACGACTTGGATCGGGTCATCGGAAGGAACTACTAGCTTGCTGATTACGTATATGTATTGTTTTTTATATTTGTGGGATGGCGTGGAAATGATAAACCAAATAAAATGTATATTCTTTGGAAGCAAAATTTTCCTGATGAAGGTAAGCAAAAACCGCCTCACATCTAGTCCGTTTGCCGACAATCTACTACATGTGCCATATCTGGACTCTATCAACGGCAGCAACCACAGCGTGATGGTTTCGTTGAATCTGTTGGCATGGGCAACAATGCCCCCTCCATCTAATGACAGTCAAGACATGCTTCACTTCATATTTTTCCATCAATATCATGACATTCTTCATCAAAATATCTCAAATCAACACAAAAATATCGAAATTCTGAAGAGCTGCTTCCAGTTTTGTAACGATTTATGTAATTGGAACCGAAAACCTCGTGGGTACCTCACATGTGAGACTTATGCGAATTGTCATTCTGCATGACAATAACATTTTCAGTGTTGGCTACACTGCTGAACGAAATAAAAATGGCTAACGCCAAAATTTCACGATTTGTTTGTGCTCGCTGTTTGAATTGAATAAAAGTGCAATTCGATCTCGAAAACTAGATAAAACCCACACTCAAATCAATCGTCAATATCTTCTGCACAAACTGAATACAAATTCATTGGGTCGCGCATAAAGTTTCATGTTGAAATTAGCTCGCAGAATTCTCGTTTCGCAAAACCAACAGGATTTCGTTTTTTTTTCGTTTTTTCTCTGCTGTCCACCTTCATAAATGAGTGCGATAAAAAGTGATTTTTTTCGTGAAAATCCTTGCAACAGTCTATTGCACAGTGTAACGGGCGAGTTCGTAATTAAAGGAGTTGAAGTGAAATTTTGAAGAGATCATATTTCGCAAACATATGCACAAGAAAGTGAAAAATCGGAAAAGAAAAATCCCGACAGAAAAAGTGAAGCAATTTTTGCAGACTCCGCTGGTCGCGCAATACCAAATGACGCCATCTTTCGTTGGCTGGGCCACTCTGGGGCGACGACCAAGACGGATCTCGCACAAATTTCACAATAACCAATAAAGAGCAAAAGTTTTAACATAAATTCCCATTGCTGACGAGCTGAGACGAGAGGAGATCATTCATCGGGCAGAGAAAGAATCATCATCGAAGAAGTTTCGTTCTCAAAAACTGGGAGTTGTTCCCATTCACAGAGAGGGCATTACAGCAGAAACGAGGTAATAAGAGTGGAGAAGATACGCACACTTAATCGGGGCAGATAATTGGGGGAACATTGATGCCTCAAGTGGAGTAGGAAGTATTTGTGTCTTTGTTTGTCGCAGTCGCATGGCATTGAGACAACAACAACAACAAACAAAACGAGAAAAAAAATGCAATGAAAATAAAAAAAAAGGCGGGCGGGTAGGAAAAACGTGTTTTCATCGCAGTGCTTCGGAAAATCATATCAGTTGTGCACACAGGGCGGGCAGGCAATACCAGGTGATTTTGTGAAATTCGCAGATTGATTATTCATTCGGAACACGTTGCTACGTCTAGAAGCTGGAAGGCACATGAACACAGCACATTTGTGAATAGGATTATCACAACAGAAAATATGGGGTCACGTTATGCCGCATTTAATCGTTTTAACTCGGTGGTTGCTTATGTTTACGGCCGGTAAATCTGGCAAAATTCATTGTTCGGTTGAGGGAACGAAAGGTGATTGCGATATATTACTGCCGGCAGTGATTTTGACAGCAACGATCGTAAAGATATAGCCTCTGCCATCGAATGACATACGACAGACGGCTTGCTGAAGTTCTTTTTACTAATCGGATTTTCTTTTCTTTTCAGGTCTTGCGGGAAGAATGATGGAAACCGGTGAAACGTTATCTCTAATGGAAGATGTAAAAGTCGAAGAAATCCCCACAGAAACCAACGAAGAGACAACGAAGCAAGATGAAGCCGACCTTGAAGAGAGACCATCTGAAGATTCTGCGAGCTCCTCATCTGATGACGAGAAGGAAGAAGATGAGGGCAAGCAAGAAATAGAATCCAAGCAGGAAGTTGCAGTCGAGGCTGTCGTTGAGGACAAACAAGAAGTTGAAGACAAGGCTGATGTTAAAGACACGGGAGACGTTGAGTGCGAGGAAGATCTTAAAGGCACCCAAGAAGTTGAGGACAGGGAGGCTGTTGAAGACATGGAAAACGTAAAAGAAGAACAAGAAGTTGAAGAGGAGGAGATGACTGCAGACAAACAAGTAGTTGAAAACGAGGGGCAAACTGCAGAAAAACAAGTAGTTGAAGACGAGGAACAGACTGCAGACAAACTTGTAGTTGCAGACAAGCAAGAAGTTGAAACCGAGGAACAAGTCGTAGACAAGCAAGAAGCTGAATCCGAGGGCGACGTCGATGACAAGCAGGATGTTAGAGCCGATGAAGACAAGCAAGATGTTGAAGAAGAGGAAGACACGCAAGATGAAGTCCAGGCAGGTGTTCATGACAAGCAAGATGACATGGAAGACGTCGATGACAAGCAAGAAAACAAGGTAGACGTTGGAGAGAAGCAAGAATTTGAAGCTAAAGAAGATATCGTAGACCAGCAAGAGGCTGTCAAGAAACTAGATCTTGATGAGAAGCAGGACGTTGAAAGCGACAAAGAATTGGCGGACAAAGAAGTTGCCGAAGACAGGCAAGAAGTTGAACTCGAAGAAGAACTTGCAAATAAAGAAGCAGACGAGGAAGAAAGTGCAGAAAAAGAAGCAATTGAGGAAAACGTTGCGGACAAACCGCAACTCCCAGTCGTCGAAGCAGATGAAAAGCTGCAATTAGAAGATGACAACATCACAGAAGAAACGCAGTCAGAATTTGTCAAAGAGGAGACAATGCCACTGCCAGAAGAAGAAGAAGAAGCCAGAGAACCCAACACAATCGCAAATGACACCACAAATCATGATGAGACAGCAGCTGACGAAGATGAAGAGGACGAAGATGACGATGAATCGATTCAAGAAAGTAGAGAAGAAGACGATTTCCACATCCCCAAGCTAAACGGCAATCATTCGCTGTCCTTACACGATGAAGACAGTAGTTCGTCGAGTACATCATCTGCATCATCACACAATCTGGTCATAGACCATCCGTTGGCGGAAAAGAGTCCACAGCGTCCGCCGCCAGAGGCGATGGACACTGGATTCCTCGATGGAAAGTCTCTGAAACGAAAGCTCAGTCCCTGCGAGAATGGTTCACCGCGATACAAGCAGATCCACTTGGACAATGATAGTCTGGATATGCTGCAGGAGCCAAACACAACGTCTATCTACGGCGAAGTGATTCCCGAAGCCCCGGTGGCAAGCGAATCTAGTCGAGAGGATCAAGAGACTGTGAACAGGAGTCCTCGCGAGACGAGCTTAGCAAAGGTGGCTTCCATGAAAGAAACCAAGAAGCCATCTTCGCCGAATCCATTCGAGCAGTACGCGGCTGTGTTGGCCAACAGCGGCCTTCCCCGTCCAAAGCTCACGTTTGAATGCTATCGATGCAAGAAATGTGATTTCGAGAGTTTCAAGGAACTGCGGGAGCACCACAAAATCTGTAGGTTTGTCTATGGCAAGGTTCCAATCGAGAAGGCACCAACGCCGCCTGCTCTGCCTTCGCTACCGCCACCAGTTGAACACAGCGAACCTCCTCCACCATCTGCTGCCCCAGCCCAGAAGAAGCGCTTCTATCTCTGCTCATCCTGCGGTACGTATCATGAGAACTGGAATCTATTCCTCCACATAAGGGAGATTCACAACCGCCACGTCTGTCTCTACTGCATTCGACTGTTTCCCACCGCGGAGAAGCTTTCACTGCACTTGGAGATCAAGCACGACCTTGAGCAGAATCACTTCAATTCCGAGGAGAAGCTGCGCAGCGTTGGTGATGGCAACTCCCGCTTCTTAATGTGCTGCACCTGCCAACACGTGTTCTCAGAGCACGAACGGTTCTCGGACCACGTCTGCACGGAATACATGCAGCCGTGCACGCTGTGCAATCAGAAAGGTCGTCACTTGAGCAACTGCAAGGGAAACCCAGAGAAGCGGCCGAAAGTGAAGAAAAAAGCAAAACCCGCCACGATAACGTCCAAATCAACAAATCAGCTGGCGAGGAAAGCCGCAGGCACGCCAGTACCGCCAGTTGGACCGCCCCCGCCATGTGATAACAAGAACAACAACGCCCACGCGATCATGCCGACGACGCCCACATTGCAGCAGTCCGCACCATCGCCGGGACTTTCACACCCGCCGGAGCAGGAGTTCGCAAAGCAAAACGGATTCACAGACCCGCCACATACTGAATCAAAATCCCAAACACGCACCGACGAGTACAATTACCATTCCGACGACAGCACAAATATGGTAATCGACGAAACGTGCAACAACAACGCCTATGTCAACGACATGGCCGTGGTCAATCCGTTCAAAGCACTGGACGAGCGGGAGCGTCTGCAAGGCGAGATCCTGAAAACAGAGGAGCCCCGGCTTACACTCCCGCCAGACAGAGTGCCCGAAAGCATACCCGAACCACGGCCGCTGATAGTACCGAAGATCAAACTGCGAGTACCGAAGGAGTTCCAGAAGGCAGTCGAGTCCGAGATTTCTTCAACGGATAGCGATGACGACGAGGACGAAGAGGTCGAAGATGAACCACAGGAGCCAGTAAAGGAACCGATCGCAGCAGCGACGCAGCATAACAACCTTAACATGTTTCACGCCAGGGAAGAGGATTCGGACAACGAAGCGGGTTCGGCGGACGACAAGGAGAACACTCAAGAGTGGGACGAACCAAATTCCAATCTCGACCGCATCTTGAAGGAGATCGAGAAGACCAAGCTCGACATCCAGCGGACGAAAGAAATGCTTGAACCGACAAATAACATAAGGCGCCGAGCCTCTGAAGTTGACGCGGTACCTGTGCATCAAGAATCTCACTCACCTCAACAAGAGGAAAGTCTTGAGGATTCGACGAGCCAGCCGACTAAGCAGGAAGTGGAACCGGAAGCTGGGCAACAACATGCCACTGAACCTCAACTGCAGCCTGAGCCCGAACCCGTACCCATTCCCGACGACGTCCCAAATTATGTCGCTGCTCATCGACGTGTAGCCGACTTCAGCTGGTTGACCCCGGATCGAGACATGTGTTCGCCAACTCCGCCACCAACGCCGAACTCAGTGTGGCTCTCGCCCTTGTACATGTCGGAGGTCAGTCCGGCAGTGTTGCAAGCGGTCTCCGAGCGAGAGAACATCGAGAACATGGAGAAGGAGTCCGAGCAGGCGAAGGAGCACACGTCGGAGTCCGACAAGATGGACACCTCGACCGAGTTGGACGTGGAAACTGTCCAAAGTTCGCAGGAAGACTCTGCCATGGACGTGGATGAGAAGAACTCGACGACTGAAAGTCGCCAGAATTCTGCGACACCCGCGCCAATGGACTTCACGCCGATTGTGAGCAACGAGTTGAAGAAAGCCGATGCTACGCCGCCGCCGGCAGCAGCACATCCCGATGATGGTGAGATGAGCAACGAGAAGCTTTCCCCAAGCGACGGGATTGAAGTTGCGGGTGAAGACACTCCTGTAGTCGATCTCCTCCTCGATAGACCGCTGGAGAAGTTCGAAACCATAGAGTTCGTGAGATTGTGCATCACGGCGGTGTATACGCTCTGCCTCTACTGCAACCATGCCCGGCGCATCGCTGTAAACGGCCATAGCTTGGTGCTGCACTTGCTCGCCCAGCACCGCTTCTCCGCAACGGTGGACTCCATAACAGCCGAGGAACTCTTACCTTCGACGATTGTTTCGAAGCTGAAGAGTTTCCTGCCGGACCTGGAGGAGCACTACTTCAACCTGAAGACGTACTGCTCTCTTCCGCCGAAGGAGACGAACGTGATAGCGTGCGACGAGCGTGAGTTCGAGTGCTTCCAGTGCAGGTTCTCGACGAAAATGCACAAGGATCTGTACCTGCACAATCGGAAGATGCATCTTAAAACGGCCATCCTCTGCTTTATGTGCAGAGCCAACTTCTTCAGCTTCAGCGAAATCCTGTGCCACATTTGTCCAGGAACGCCGAACAAGGTCACCGTGTTCGACATAAAGTTCCGCTGCTGTTTGTGTGAAGTGGACGGTATCCCATCCCCGTTCCGGTTGATGGTGCATCTCAGGAAAAAGCATTTCGCCTGCGACGTCTGCCTGGAAGACTGCCGCGAGCAAGGAAGGTAAGTGTTGAGTTGTCCGCCTTTCCATACACTCATGTGTCCCTAACCAACTCTCTGTTTCTTGCAGGCTCTCGAGTCACGTGTGGAAGCACAAGCTCCACCATCTGTGCTACCGGTGCGGCATCGCGTACCGCAACAAGATGGACATCACGAAGCATCTGTTCTGGAAACACGGCACGGAGAGCATCATCTGCAAGCGGTGCCTGCAGAAACGCTGGCGTCACGTGTACCATTTCTGCGTGCCACCGCCGACATTCGTTTGCGACGTGTGCTCGTTGTGTTTTTCCAAGGCGACCTATCTGAAGGTTCACAAGCGTATTCACACGGGCGACTTCCGATACCCGTGCACAGAAGAAAACTGCGAAGAGAAGTTCATCTCGCGGAAGCTGCTCCTGAAGCACAGCGTGATACACGCGCCGCCTGAGATCAAGGTCGAAGAGAAGCAGGAGATTGTAGATCTAAGCAGCACTCAAGAGGAAGGTGTGAAAGCGGAGGATCCACCCAAGGAGGAAAAACCGTCCACAGAATCCGGCGAAGCTACGGGTGAGGCTGTCAAGCAGGAGGACGCGAAGCCCGACAAGGAGTCCGAGCAGACGTCGAGGAAAAAAAAGAAGAAGAACAGAAACAAGGAGAGCCTGGAAGACTTGAACTTGATCGCTCCGAACCTCTCGGAGAGCGACAGCAGCGACGAATCAGACGCCGAAAAGTCGAAGATGGACGATAAGGACTCACTGGTGCCCAACGTGATGCTTTCGCCGCCATCTGAGGATGACAAAGATGACGATAAGTCAGATAAGCAGGTCGACAAGGACGCGGGCAAGATTATGGACATTTGGGCGAACTTCAAAACGTTCCAAGCCAGCCAGCAGCCCAAGCAGGATGATGACGACAACGAAACCTACTCGGAGAGCAACTACCCGACCCCAATCCTGCACGTCGCCGTCTCCGATCACGACTACTGTGCGATGTATAAAGTGCGTCCACGAGCTGCGCCAGTTGAAGAGCAAAAGCCAGAAGTTCGTCTAATGGAACCGATGGACAACACCTCAGACAACGAACGCGATAGACATAACAACCATATGCGCGAAAAGTCGATTTCGCCGAATAAGAAGAAGCGGAAGTCCACTGGAAGTGGATCTTCGTCTAGCGACTCTAGCTCGGGCTCAGATTCCAGTTGTTCCTGTGGTTCTAACTGCAGTTGCAGCTCAAGTGGCAGCAGTAGCAATAGCAGCTCCAGCTCAGAAGACAGTGACAGTTCCACTTCGGAAGGCCGCCGAAGGATCGCTGAGAAAAAGCAGGAACGCGCAGACCGTAACCGTTTGAAGAGCGAGGCGTCACCTAAAGACAGAGTCTCTGAGAGTGCAGACATCGTCGTGGAGGACAAGGAACCGATTGTCGTTGCCGCTGTGAAAGAGAATCTGGAACCAGTGGTGCTAGAAACAGATCTGGAAACTGCTGAGTCTGAGACGGACGAGGAGTTCTACGACGAACATCCACAGAAGTTGGCATCGGAGTTGTTGGCGCAGAAACGTTTGGAGTTGCGCGCACAGATGCGTCTGAGTCCATCGCACAACTACGACATCATGGAGAACAGCCGCCCGTCGACGCCGTCCCTTCCCGAGGAGGTGGTCAAGGAGAAGAAAGTCAAGCTGAAGAAAAAGAAACGTGACCGCAAGTCGACCAGCAAGTCCCAAGCAGTGCCTCCCATCAAGTTAAATCTCTCCGTTAACAAAGTGGAGCTGCCCAGCAACGAGTCCATGATCCATCAGCAGTCTATGCAGGTTCCCGAGGTGGATCTGGTGCCTCCATACGACTTGATCGCTTCCCCTGGTGTAGCGGAGCCGCCAGTGGCTCAGCAACCACCACCGGCGCCGTTCCTGCAGAATGTGATTAAACACACTCCTTTCCTACCCAGTCGAATGAGTGAGGGCAGCAGTTGCTCCGATGCCGATAACTCCCTGAAAAGGTCAAAACGTGCCCGTCGGCCAAACAAGTTCTACGGCTACACGAGCGACGATGAGAACACTCCAGGGACGCCGCTCATGATTGGGACTCGTACCTTCAAGCCCCAACCGCCCCCTCAGCTGACTTGGAGGAAAGAGGACCTCCCGACACCATCGAAAAGCATCCTGCTCAACAAACAGCCTCGATCGCCACGCACTCCCAAGAACCCGGCCGGTTCTAGCGGACAGGTGAAGAAGCGCGTGCATCAGAAGACGAACGCCAAACAGAAGCAACCAAAATTGCCACCAATACCCACGCTCAAGATACGGCCGTCCAAAATCGGTCTCCCAGTTGCTGCGAGTGCCCTTCCTCCACCTCCGCCGCCAACATCCAATAACTCGTACTGGAAGAGCAGTCAGGACGACTCGGACGACAGCGACAGCAGTGACGACGATTTGGAGCTTCCCCCACCCAATGTCCACGCGCCGCATTGGAATCATAATGCGGCAATAAACAAGCCGCAAATTGCACCTATTCCCGCACCGGTTGTGGAAACTCCTCACCCGCCAACGCCACAGGCGTCCGCGTTCAATCAGAAAATTCCTCCAGCGCTGCTGCCAAATCCCGACTTTGCCACAATCCAGTACTTCAAACGCAACAATATCCGCTACCCGATTCGGCCTCCCGCCGGAGCCAGACAACCGCGTGACGGTGAAAGTGTCTACTGCTATTGTCGGTGTCCGTACGACGAGGTGTCCGAAATGATCGCCTGTGACGGAGAGAACTGTCTGATCGAATGGTTTCACTTTGAATGTGTGGGCATTATGGTTGCCCCGCAAGGCAAATGGTTCTGTGCCGAATGTCGACCGAAGTACTCCAATGAACTGTATCCCAATATGTAACGTGTGACCCACGGCACGGAGGATGCAGGAGAAGAGGGTCTTCTTTAAAGCCATTAGATGGTGAGTTTTGGAATGAAATTGTTATGAAAGCTCTTGCTCTTGTTGTGATGATTTTCTTTAGACATAGGCATTCGTCAAGACTAATCTGTTGTTCATCTACCGTTTCAGGATACACATAAGCTAATGAAGCACTGTCACCAACTATAGTAAGCTCTATGCATCTGTAAATAACCAGTGTAACACAACAAAACAAACAAACCAACCTAGATACTTAGATATTTAATGAACGGAAAAGAATAACAATTTACTCTTATCTTAAACACACATGAGAAATACGCTTATTAATTATAAATTAATCCTTATCTATTAATTAATATTCTCTGGGAGGTTAAAAAGAAGAAAACAACAAATCAAGGAAAAATATTCATTCATTCAAGAAAAAAAATTATGTTTAGTTTAGATTACTTAAAAAAAAAAAACGGAAAACTAGTTGAATTGTGATTAAGTAAATGAAACAAACAAAAGCTGAAGAAGGAATACACGATGATTAGTAAAACTCGCGTGGTCCCACACACATGTTCTTGTAAATACTGAAATAAACAATTAAACAAAACGAAACAAAAAACAATCCACTAACGCGCCCACGTGTGGACTCTGTATGTACAATTATTAATAATTTAAAAACAAACACGAAGAAAAGCTCATGATTTAACGTTTAAGTAGAACTTAAGAGAGGTTCAATGCCCATCATCCCATCAACCATATATGTGTAGTTGCGTAAACAAACAATTATATAAAGCTATATACTGTATGTAACACAATAGAATGTATGTATAGTGGATGTGATTATTCTGTGAATCGAAGTGCGTTGTCTTTGATTCCGTCTCCTATCGCCTATCCCCCTTCATCTCTCCTCCCATCTATCCGCGACACATCAACAATTTAGTCTTACAATTCTTTTCGCGCATCATCTCGCATTCCTCTCTCTCTCTCTATCATCCTCCTCTTTTCCCATTTTTCTTTCGAAACAAATTGATATTCCTTTGTTTCCACCAGTTGAATTATGAAACATGTCTGTGAGTATATTATATATATATATAGAGTATAGAAACCTAATGTAGCTAACAAGGAGTAAAATAAAATAAAGGAAAACAATTTAATATGTATTGTTAAATTGTTATTGTTCTCTTTCGAGATGATATCAGATACATAATACTATACACACACGTGAAATGAAGAAGAAGAAAAAAATAATAATAAAACGAAACAAAAACAATAAATAAACAAATAAATACAACATATCTCGTGCGGTGTTTTCTTTTGCTGGCGTCCTCAAAGTTCACGTCGTAATGGGCATGGCTTACGATTCAATCGTGTGCTGGATTAGGGTGAACGTTCACATGCTAGATATGCAATTACCTTGCTATCTGGTTGATATGATCACCTAGATTATTGACAGCATTTGTAATGCTACATATGTTCCGGTGTGCAGGGGCGTCGGATGAAAGGAAGGAATTGCGTGTGGTGTCATCGAATGCAACTGGATCAGAAGGAAGCAACAACTTTGCATTGACCCCCATCAATAGATTTATGGTTAGAACGCCAGAGATACCGAGCTGGACTGTCTCTTGGGATGGCGTGCAGCTTATCCATTGCAATGATTTCAACAGGCATGAGGCATGTGTTCGGTTTGTACTTAGCTTGTGATGACCCAAAAAGCGAGGATTCAATGTTCGTTCGTTCATGGTCTCAGCACGAGATTCTTCAATTATCTGCTGTAATCTTTACCTGCTCAAATGAATGATTTCCATGTTTAGGATTGATCTATAATCGTGACCACCGCTTTGCATCAGGATCCATTATCCGCCGAGTGAGTCGACAATTGCGTTGGAGATTTATAGGTTCTAGGCTTGAACAGTATGCAATATCCACCGTGAGTGGCCATCAGGAAGTAGTTTGGCGGGTACGTTTATACTTCTGGAGGGTGTCCATTGGTCTTGCACCCCTATTGTGAGTGAAATTGGTATTTGACACTCGTAATAGGGGTGTTGGTCTCAGAACATGCAGTACTTCCCGTAAGAGGCCACCGCAGTATCGGTAGTACGTGCATCGACACTTAGCCGGTGTTCAATTTCAAATCGTCCGTAATTCGTCATATAGTACATTTTCTTCATCGTGATTATTACCAGTCCAAAAACTCTCCTGTTTGGGCTAGGGCATAACTCCTGATGAGTTCGTGTCGATGGCGGAGGATTGGGTCGACTGGAGATCTGGCCGACTGGATCTCCCAGCGTGCTGTACCCTTGTGATCCCCTTTAGTGGATCACGTGGGTCAGAAGATGACCATGATGTAAAGCTCTTCATCATGAGCAGTCGTTATTCATCCTTCTTTATTTGGTAACGTTTTTTCCAAACGACTCTCTCCATTTGTCCCCTCGGCACTATGGATTACTCCCTTTACCAAAATCTCTTAGAAAGAAGTCTGACGTATAGACAAGTTCGCATCAGTTCCATTTCCAAGGACAAAAATGAAAATGAAATGAATTCCTTTCAAATTTTCATGTAAATCATCAACAAAGGACTTCACACCACGAATCTCAACTCTTCACTTGTGTTCATAACTCCTTCCCGCACCTCTACGTCAGACACCCAGCCAAAGTGTAAAGCACCTTAGACACGTGCAGAGTGTGCATAGCAGAAGTCAATAAACCCTTACACAAATAACTGTCAAGAATGCAATGCAGTTATGCCTTTCATCGTTGGTAGTTCAGGCAAATATTTGGGCACAGAATTTAAGGGGTGGCCGCTGGTCAGAGTGACTTTCAAACGAACACCGTTGGCCGATAGTGCGCATGAATCAAGCGTGTGCTCCTGCGGTCGGTCAGCACTCACTAATAGGTGGTCATTTGAATTATTATGGAGAGTGTTTCTATTTTTTGTTCTCCTTTATGTGCGCTGTGTGTGTAAAGTGAGTACACTGAACGAACTGAAAGGAGTTGAATGGTGAAGTGCGGAGCAGCTGGCAAGCCTGATTGTCGAGAAAAATACAATGACAAGGTTTTTTTTCCAAGCGCAACTACTCGTTTTTCTTTCCAAAGATCACAAGATCGGTCTGCAGGCAATGGGCTCCTAACACAAACGAATCAGACTTCAGCTAAGGAGGAACAAAATGAATGGATTTTTCTCAGTGCATCCATTAGTATTCATGGTAATTTCCGTGCACTCTCCACCACACAGGTGACCGTCAAAAAGAGCGGTCTGCTGGCGCTCAATTTGATTTACGGTCATCAAGGAAAAGGACGTCTGTCGTGGCATTAGACCGCCGGAGCGTGTTTCGATTCAGTTAACCGACAACCTTTCCAAGTGCAAGACCTGTCGCTGCGCTTCATCCTGTGTCGCGTTTTTTGTTTCCTCTTCGAGACAGTGAATTTGAACATTCGACGAATACAATGACTTGAATATGGTCACTCGCGCATCAAGTGTACCGCATTCGATAAATAAAATCCAAACATCACGAACGCGAAAGCAGTTGCAGACTCCGCCAAAGCAAAGGGATTACATACCGCGCTCGAGGAGCCTCAACAATGGTGTGCGCCAGAGGAGCTCGGACCGAATTGGAAGCACAGACAGATCTCGGAATACGCCTGTCTTTTTGCGATCCCGTGAGAATGAGTAAGTGACCGCCGGGACTGGGGTGTGCATATTTAAAATTCACACGCGAAACCGCTATTTACCCTGACACAAAGCGGCTGGGATCCAGCTCATTTAGTGGTGCATTTTTAAACAAATTCAGCGCAGCCAAAATGGGCGGACTTGGCTACTTATGTGAGTCAAGGACAAGGAGACATGAAGTCCTGTTCTGTTGGAATCTCTCACATCTGTCTTCTGTTCGTGATTAAATATTCCACAAGGCGGCAATTAAAATAGTTCTGTGGTCATTGCCTTGCCTTACGGCGACTGAGACTCTGACGCACAATCTCGGTCAGGTTTTTTGGGAGAAATGTCAGCTTTTTTGAAGGAATTTTAAGTGTCCTTCTGCACGGTTTATAATTGCTGGCCACCCACTCATTTCCGTGAACACCTCTGCGTTCATTTACACTTTATCGACCAACGGGATTGGGAATTATCGGACCGCATAGGCGGGCTTATTGATTATTAGATTGTTGTGGTATTTATATAGAATGCAAATAATTAGGTACAACAGAAGACAATCAAGTGACTATAACGGCTGCGATGGGAATCGGCCGGCAACAACAGTGAGTCAGGGGTTTGTCGGTATCAGGAATAAGAGTTTAGACGGAATCAGGGTTCATCTGGAGTTGGGATGATTTCAGACAGAGTGTGCTGTTGGAAGACTTGTGGCTTGGGACGGAGGAGGTCGTTGCAGATTTGTGGTCGGATTGTGAGGATATTGGTTTGTTGATGCGGGATGCGTTCGAAGAGTGTTTACATATTCAAAGCTTGACTTCTTGGCTGCAGTACCCGTGTACTGATGTACACTCCCTAGAATTTCGATTATCCTTGCTCATGTCGAACTGTTCCTGATCAAGTCTGTTGAAGGCGTCAAACTGTTGAATTAACTGAAAATCATTATGTTTCTAATTCTCTTCCATTTCAGTCCTACCTCGTCGCACAAAATGTGACAAAGTGCTGGAGGCTTTCAGCGATTTATCATGTTCGATAAAATCTTCCTTTCCCCTGTTTTCACGAGTCCTTCGGTAGCAACCTTCATTTGAAGGTGTCTTCTCTTCTCGAGCCTGTTTGCCTTGCTGTCATCAGACATAATGACATACTTTCCCTTTAATTGCCGCAGGATAGAGAACACACCGAGTATCACCAGCGAATGCAACAAATTGAGGAGTCTCCGTACGTACTTCATATCCAGGCCAAATGACGCGTGTCCCAGTGTTTGCACTCGCCGCCAGCCCCACCCCAAGACCATCACGCTATGCCGAACTCCAGAATTGACAACTTCAATTACCCAGTCAGGTCGCTGCTGGTTCCACCGTCCAAGCTAGTACCCACCAATTCACTTGCGACATGCACAAATATGTGTCTAGGTGGTTCACTGTCGCTTATCTTCCGCGGAGAATCTTCATTTCCCCCGAGTAGCTGGTGGGCTGGAAATGGACTTGCCCAGTCAGGTCGCCCCAGGTGGACAGAAACGGACTTTGCCACTGCGACGTGAGCGAGTCCCAGCAATGCCTTTAATGACCGCACATTAATAACCCGGAGTGTTATTAATTAATTAAAATAAATATGAGCACGAAAACATGATTTTGCCACCGCAACGACTGGTGGTGATGGACGGGGAGGACTCATTCGATTACCGGGAGTCCCAGGAGAAAGTGTGGGACTATAACAAACAAGGAAACTTGATTTCTTCCAACTTAAACCAAATTGCTGGTATTAATGGCTGAAGTGTGGTACATTTTCGATGATTGATGGTGAGACGATTAATCGAATGGAGCCCGCTGATGAACCTCCTCCACGGGCGATCCATTCCGGGGTGCTTTGCTTTTGTCTTCGCTTATTTTCGAGGGGATTGGAATTGTCTCTATTTAAGGTGATCAATGGTCAAAGGTCAAGAATTTATCGATTGCCTCGCTTTTGTTGGCAGCAACACTTATGTGGGCCGGCCCAGGAGCCTCTTCGCTACGCACTCTCAATCAAATTTGTCAGCATTACACTTCCGCGATAAACAAATGTTTGACGCCGCACCACTGGGTGGGAGTTTCAGAGCTCGACAGCTTCGAGTTCTCACGGTTCATGAACCTAAACTTAAAATACGCAGTGGGAGGATTGTGCGTATAAATGGAAATCGAGATAGCCGGTGAAACATAAAAAAGCCATTAAGGGATAGGACACATTCCAGTTGGAGGCAGTTGATTAATTGTTTTTTTTTAGCTGGCATTTGTCGTTAAACATAATCGGGTCGTGTCAGTGACTTTGTCATAAAAATCACGACATTTTACACTTTCCGTCGGTTCTCGTGGGGTTCCACTAACGGGAGTGTGGAATGAAGTGACCATTTGATGGGAGGAGATGGTCGAGCAGGGCAGGCTTTCCAGACATGCAACTTCGAAGGGGGAACTAGAACGGGAAGTAAAGCGGCGGCGTTAGCTTGAAGAGGTGTCTGGAGACTTAAGGTTGTGAGCGTTGAAAGATCAGAGAAGGTCTTCTCACTTTAGTCTCGGGTGTAACGATGAACACGTCTTTCTAAGGAACAACAGTGACTCATTAAATGGAGTTTCCAAGGGACTAGACATTGATGCTTGTTGTGCATTGTAATTTAGATGGATTGGAAGAAGAAGCCCCGTTCTGCTGTGTCCCTTTTTAACAGCCCCTGGCGGACCTAAGCCGCAATAAACAGGCTTCTCCAGCTATCTGCCCCCAGTTACAAACCAAGCTTTCTCCAGAGTCTGAGGCGGACTTGGGCCTCAGCAAACAAGACTCTGCATTTAGCTGCCTTTAAAAGCACACTCCAAGTTGGTTATCAGGCTTCCTCACAGTCTGAGGTGGACTAGGGGCTTCAGTGAACAAGCCTCTTCAGCTAACTGCCTTTAGTCCCTCAGCACTTCTGGGCCCTACCATCAACACATTCGTCCCAGACCTGGAGTCAAAAATATTTTGGGTTCGGCATCGGATCCGAAGACCCCTCGTGGCTAAACTCTTATTATCGTCCAGTTCATGACTGATTCTCCTCTGCCTTCAGCGCACACAGGACCCACGGTGTGTCGAACTCAACCCACACCACAAGGAGTTTGCTGAGCAAGTAGTTCCTCAGAAGTAAAACCAGTTCCAACAACACTCTTAGTCACCACTATTCCAAGCCAATCTAGCTACTTTCTGGTCAAAAACGCAACCATAATTTGCATGTGATCGCTCACCCCACTTCTGTCACTTCTCTCCCTCGTGAACATTGTCCAATTCAATGGTCATTCACAAGACCCAAACTTCCAAGCAAAATATTATGGTTTCCCCAGAAAAATAAAGCAAAACAATCCAACTCCACTCAAGTTCTAGTCCACACCCCATTCCCTTGGTCCTAATTGGTAGCCTGTCGCGGCAGTACCCAGGGAAGCGTAACACTCCGACGACGCCAACACGTTCGGTCTGATTAAGGAAATCAGATAAACAAACCCACCCCTCACAAGAGGGAATAAGGCGAATAACCTCCGCGCAGCCGGTGGTGGCCAAAGCTGCAAGAAGGAGTTCAGTCACGCAACAAAGCCCCTTGGACGTGACCTTCATGACAACCACCCTTTTAGGATTGCGTAGCCCTTCTCAGCGTTTTCTTTCCTGGAAGCAATGACTTATCCCCTCCCACTTCGGTATTCTTTTCCAGAATTGGCAGCGCAGATACCTTGGAAATCATCGCATCCAAGTCCACGGGCAGTGAGCCATCAACACCCGACGACAACATAAACGTCGTGGTGCGTGTGCGGCCGCTGAGTGAGAAGGAGAAACGTGGGAATCATGACATGATCCTGCAGTTCCCTGGAAACGGACAAGTGATGGTAAGAAGAAGAGCAGGCCAAATGAGACGCTCACATTCTCTGTTTCAGATTGAATGCCAAGGCTCAGGAACGAAGGCTTCGCGGAATCGGGAGAACGTCAAGGTATTCACGTACAATGTGGTCTTCGAGCCGGGCGCTACACAGGACGACATCTTGGACTACTCCGGCATCAAGCGCATCATCGAAATGGCAATCGAAGGATTCAGCTGCACGGCCTTTTGCTACGGACAGACCGGCTCGGGGAAGACACACACTCTGACTGGACCGCCCGAATTGGTAAGAAACACCGACGACAAGGACGACTGATGCTTCCGAGAGTTAATGTCGCGTGTAGTTTGCAGGCAAACCGGATCCAACCGATCGACGGCACGGACTCATCTTCCGATCGTTTTTGTACCTCTTCCAGTTGATTAAGAATCGCAAGGAAACCAATTTCGTCTTGAAAGCGTCCTTCTTGGAGATCTACAATGAGAAAGTAAGCAAAAACAAACACTCCACAGAACTTCAATCCAATCAATGAACCAAATGTCCTCCCATTTGCGTCGCCCTTGTCGCCATTAACTCCCGTGCTTAATAAAACATGTGTCCGATGTGCATATCCAATTGCTGCGCACCTACACACCCTTTCGCCAATTGCTCGCTGGACATTCCACGGTGGACACTCGGCGGTGGCCTTTCCCCTCCCACTGAATTGCAGTATGTTTACTCAGAGGCAATTCGTTTCCAATTAATTGCCTCCTAGAGTGGGTCATGACGAGTGCACTCGGAGTTATCCACTCGAGCCTCCACATTCCTCCACTCCTTCATTCCCCACCCTCCTCCCGTCCAGTGGAGCGTTGCGAAAAACAAATGTCCACCAATCTGCATTTGTGAGGTGGCTGATTTTAAATTCCGTCACGCGTGCTAGTTCCACTTGAAAGTGTGTCCCAATCAATTTTATGCCAATAGCTGCTCTTTAATTGCAGGTCATTGATTTGCTGAATCCAGGGTCGAGTCGCAAGCCGCTCGCCGTTCGATGGTCGAAAAAATCTGGGGGATTCTTCGTGGAGAACCTATTCACGGTGGACTGCGAGGAGCTGGACGATTTGCTGGCGGTGCTGGAGGAAGGTATGAAATCGATTTGTTAATGGACGTTATGAAATGGACATGTACCCGGCTCCACTCACTCCTCCTCCGATGGGAGGGGCGGCTTTTAAGGAGACTTATTGATTTACTCATGCAAGGTCGCTGTTCGTACGCTTCCGCGACCATCGCAGCTCCCAGAATAGAAATCATAGCAGCTTTGACTATAAAGCAAGCACGCTTCTATCTGATGAATGTGCTGTGCTTTCAGTTGATTAAATGTTTACGTACGCACTTTGCGTGGAGGACAGGGCAACTCCATGCATAATGAATGAGCTCTAAGTGTCCGTTTCTCTGGGCGTTCTTAGATGGAGAGAGTTATTTCCTCGGAGTGTAATTGATTTCATTTTATTTCAAGGAATGCGAAATCGGGCAGTGGGCTGCCACCAAATGAACGACCATTCCTCTCGGTCACACACCATCCTGACGGTCCACATAATCTCCGAGCAGCAGGCGGATGGGAACGTGTTCATCTCGAAGCATGGGAAGATCAACTTCGTCGATCTGGCGGGAAGTGAACTGACCAAGAAGACCCTGAGCGAGGGCAAGACTCTGGAAGAGGCCAACAACATCAACAAAAGCCTCATGGTCTTAGGTATGCCTGCGGTCTCTTCACAAGTCCTTCACTTCCTAAAGCTCCACTTTTCCCTTTCAGGCTACTGCATTGCATCGCTGAGCGACTCAAGGAAACGCAGTGGCCACATTCCCTACAGAGACAGCAAGCTCACGAAACTCCTAGCAGACAGTCTAGCCGGGAACGGAGTGACTCTGATGATAGCCTGCGTGTCGCCGTCTCAGTACAACTACGCCGAGACGTTGAACACGCTCCGCTATGCAGCCAGAGCAAAGCTGATCCGCACCAAGCCCGTGATCATCATGGATCCGCGGGAGGCACTCATTCTAAGCCTCAAGCGCGACATTCACGCCCTGGAAATGGAGAACGACCACTTGAAGACCGCTCTGAATCTGCATCATGAGACAGCAATAAACACGGACATAGTCACAGGGATGGAGATAAGCGCAGCGGCGACAAAAGTCGATCTAGACCGCTTGGCCGAACTGGACGGATCGGACTTGGCGGAGCTTGTGAAGCTCTACATGCAGGAAAATGAAACGCTCCGCCAGGAGAACTCGCACTTGTGCACCATCCGAGAGGTCATTATGCGCGACCAGGAGATCGTGTGCAGGGAGAACGAGCGATTGCTCAAGAAGCTGGAGGACGTTAACAAGTAGGTGGCAGTAGACGCTTCGCACTCACAAATCAGACGCACAATTGGATTGTGAAACAGTTTACTTTAGCCGAATACATGTTTTATCCGGGAACGAGCTTGTTTTCATGGTGTCATGATCGTGTGTACGTTTCTTTCAGGGTTTGTGTTCGTTCCCCTTTGATCCCAGCACGTCCGGCCCTCTCCTCGACGTCCGGCAGTGAGGGTGACACAGAGATTTGGACAAATCCCAGAGACAACGAGTCGCCTCCAGTAAGAAAAATCTGCAACATTAAATCCTTCCAACTTAAGTGAGTTTATTCTGCTTTCAGAATAAGGATCTGGTTGGACGGATATCGGAGAACAAGGACCGCATCTCGGACGAGGCTCAAAGGGAAATCGACAAGAGACGCATAGGAAAGAACATCCTCCACATGGCGGACAATTTCAGGAAGTACGAGATAAAGAAGCGACAAAACGAATCAGGTTACATGCCCGAGTAAGTGGTGACCTATCGTTGAAGGACTGTGTCTCTAACGTGTCCTCGTTGCAGCATGTTGATTTAGATGGCGTGAGGATGACAGGGCGATGAGAAGGGTGCTGGATAGTTTGAATGGAAGTATTTATTTTTTTAAACGTAGCTCCAGATGATAAAATCTATTAAATAAATGGTGTTGTTGTATTCTTAATGCCATCGGAGTGGCGTTTGTCGATTGGAATGGGAAAGCATGTGGGAGTAATCGAAACCAACCAAGGAGACATTTTGAATCCCCAACAGACCCATAATCAATTCTCATCACCAGAATTTCCCTCGCAAACATTAAATTCTCACATCACCTCCTCACAATCTACTACATTTACACACAAAACATCACACACTTGCCAACTAGATGTCACTGTCAGCCAGCATCGCCAACATTGAGAATAGAAATTGCATCGTTAAGTTTCTGAAAATACGCCGGCGTGCAAACACAACGAGCACATTTTTTACAACAGATTCGCATACATCTGTCCCGCTTGCACTCTCTCTCCACTGTTAATCCAAATCGTCTTGTGTGTGGAAATTCGTAGTTTTCTCGTGAGTGGCTTCGTTTTCGCATAATCGCTAGCCAGAAATTAATTAATTATTTAATACCGAAGTGATATCCGGCAAACATACGCCAAAACAATTGATAGTTGCAGAAAAATTCGATCAATCGGTGAGGAAGTTCGTAAAAGCAGAAAATTTAAGAAAGAAAAAAGCTGAAATCAACTTGCTCTCGACCACAAGCGATACAGAGCCCAGACACATCCAGATACAAAGAGATTGAACGGGCATAGCAGCGGCACGAAGGGCAGTAGTTTTCCTTGCTCTAGTAGTAAGTTTGTGTGCGTCGTCGCTCAGATTGATTCAAGGCGAAAATTGCATTCAGCACTCTGGTCGACAACAGTCTCCATGTGAATTGCACATTAGTTGTGTAGATTGCAAGTTCTCGACGTTTCTCTGTTCAAAAGTGAATTCTTGTTCGAAGGTACATAGGAAATTCGCCGTCACAAGCATTTTTTTCGTCTCCTTTCCCTTTTAGAATAAGTGTGGAAGGGGAAGATAGAGGAGAGAAGCTTATAGAACTGTGGAGCAGTGTTTAGAGTAGTGTATACACTTTGAGTTTAGCAAACCGCACGAAGAAGCGAGAGCAAGGTAGAACAAAATTGATTCAAAACCGCTCCTGGTGCCCCCCGATGTCTAGTACTGAATTAATTGATAATTCCGTTGAGCCCCCAGCCGCAAAGAAGCGGAAGCTGCTTGCTAACGAGCAAGCAAACGCCACCGCAAAAGTAGCCGCGGAGGAAACCAACACAACAAAACCAACAACAACAACAGCCGGCAGCAGTAACAATCATAAGGTGCAAAAATCCGTCGCAGCCGCAGCTGAAGATTCTCCAACAAAAAATCCGACCAGCAATACCAAAAGCAGCAGCAACAACAACACCAGAAGCAGCAGCAGCAGCATTATTGGCGAAGTATCGTCATCCTCTTCTGTTTCGTTAAATTCTATACCGAAAGAAGCAAAATCATCATTGCCGTCGTCGTTGCCTTCGCATTCTTCGGCCATTTCGAGCACCAACACCAATAGCACTTTCACCGAAGCAGTAGGAACAGCAGCCGCCAAGACCAGTGCCAACAACAATATTAACAGCAGCAGCAGCAGTAAAGGCAGTACTTGTGCAGCTAACGTTTCATCATCTTCGGGAGGAGTAACCTCAGAAAAGGATTCAGCAGGAACAACAGCAGCAGCAACTTCAACAACAACAACCACAATGGCAAATAGTGGAAATCCCTCTGGTACTGCAGGTGCAGACATTGATGAGGCACTCTACTCGCGCCAATTGTACGTCCTTGGTCACGATGCGATGCGTCGCATGGCCAGTTCCGATATTCTCGTCTCTGGATTGGGAGGCCTCGGCCTGGAAATTGCCAAGAATGTCATCCTCGGAGGCGTGAAATCGATCACACTTCACGACAAGCAATCGTGCACGGTGAGTTTGGATTTATTTTTCAATACTTTTCCTTTCCTTTGTTTTTTTTTGTGTGCTTTTTTTATTTTGCATACGACCCGATCTCGAATGAACAGCAATTTGTCCGATTCCACCGCTACCCCGCTGCCTGACGAAGATACCGATGATGATTCATAACGCTCGGGGGGCGGCAGTGCAAAAACCGAAGAAAAATGGAAAGAAAAAAGTCGTGTCGTCGCGTAGTGTGAGGTTAGATTAGATCGCCGCGATAAATCGATATTTTTCCATTCGCCTCGACTGGTGCTTGGCCCAGTGACGGGTTAAATGCAACATTTTGCAACTAAAAATACGGTTTTCTTTGTTTGCCGGTGTGACGTTTGCCATGGAGATCAGAAATCGCGTTTTCACGTCACCCCTCGGTTTTGGTTTTTCTTTTGTCGAGCTAAAAATATCGGGAACATCTTTTGACCAAGTGTGAGTGGTGTGGTGTGCATGTGTTTGTGTGTGGTCTATGTTGATTGGTGGGTGGGTTTTGGAGAAAAAAAATAATCACTTTAATTTCTTTCGGTTTAATATATGTTATTTTTCCCCCCTCCGAATTTTCGAATTCCTCCGGTGGAGTGTTTATGTTTTGCTGCAGAAGCAGCTGCGGTTTTATTGATTTTCCATGTTACCCCGGTCCAGTGCATTAAGCAGTTTTCACTTTCAATTCTGGGCGAAAATTTTTTCTTCCCTCTAGTCGTTCATCACTGCAGATGAACGGACTTGTTTACACAACAAGGAGCCCTGCTGCATGGACCGCGACTGGTGGATAGGCCCGTCAAAGTTGTCACCGATGACTACTGGTCGTTGTGAAATTGCCTGGCGTGATTCAGAGACAGTGTGATTGTGGTGTGTGGTGATTATTCTGGAAGTTGCGAATTTATTTCCACTGCGTATCATGTAACATCGCGGATAAGCATCAAGATAAGAGTGAGTTTGTGGCTAGTGTAAATGCGAGTTACATGTGGCGTGGAAATTGGGGCAGTTATGGCGATCACCCACACCCCCGTTGTTTTGCTGAATGTGTGTCGCCCCGATGGGGAGGTGAAAAATCAATGGAATTTGGGTTTCGTGGTTGTGTTCCTGGAATGGAGCCGTGTGCCTAACTGGGGATTGTTTTGTTACGTGTGCTTGAGTTGCAGAGGTGCCGCATGAAGTGGAATAAATTTGCCCACTCACCGGCCGTTTTCGTTTATGTGGGTTATGACATAATCACAGCCAGCACACACGGGTTTGGTGTTTTAATAGGTCAAACATACGCTGGGAGTGAACTGGTTGTTTACGTGGTGTGTCCATACATGATTTGGATCTGATCTTCCCCCGTCCTGCGAGGAGTGCCTGTCCTCTGCAACGATCTAGAATAGGGTGCCATGACAGGAGGGATCAACAGCAACACTTACATAATTCCATTCCGGTTGGCACATCACCAACAGACCCCGTCCCCGTCCATTTACCAAACACTCAACGAGTTTGTGCCGAAGTGTGAACAACAAACAGTGGCTGCTAGCCTTTGAATAACCGGCGGCGCTCCATTATCATGTCACTATATTAGATGCAAACACAGGGCATGATGTCATCCGAGAATTAGTTCGTTTAAATGCTCGTCTCATTCGGGAGGTTCATTACCGGGCGGGGTCAGTGACACCATAACTCTGGCAGTGACTCAAGTTCTGTGTGCTTGTGTGCAGACCTGAGATTGTACAAACATTTACTCACTTATCTTCTTGTGTCTTTCGCAGATTCGTGACTTGTCATCACAGTTCTATTTGAGTGAAGCCGATGTTGGCAAGAATCGCGCTGAAGCTTCCTGCGGCCAGCTGGCCGAGCTGAACAACTACGTCCGCACCACCGCCTATACAGGCGACCTCACCGAGGAATTCCTCAAGCAGTTCCGTGTGGTTGTTCTGACCAATTCGAATGCTGAAGAGCAGCAAAGGATCGGCAAGTTCGCCCACGAAAACGACATCGCCCTCATCATCGCCGAGAGCCGTGGCTTGTTCACAAAGATCTTCTGTGACTTCGGCGAGGACTTCACCATCCACGACCAGGATGGTGTCCAGCCGCTGTCCACAATGGTTGCCGGGATCACGAAGGACGCACAGGGTGTGGTCACGTGCCTCGATGAGACCCGTCACGGGCTGAACGATGGCGATTATGTCACCTTCTCGGAGGTCCAGGGCATGACCGAGTTGAATGGCTGCCAGCCACTGAAAATCAGTGTCCTGGGACCATACACCTTCAGCATTGGGGACACTACCGCGAACAACGAATACATTCGTGGCGGCATTGTGACCCAGGTGAAGATGCCGAAGACCGTGAA
Organism: Eristalis intricaria; assembly: GCA_964034865.1. NCBI lineage: Eukaryota > Metazoa > Arthropoda > Insecta > Diptera > Syrphidae > Eristalis > Eristalis intricaria. The sequence continues at coordinate 1,428,398 of OZ035874.1, read as the reverse complement.
CTTCAAGCCTTTGGCAGAGGCAGAAAAGGAGCCGGAATTCGTCATCTCAGACTTTGCAAAGTTCGACCATCCCAGCACGTTGCATACCGCATTTGCCGCACTTCACAAGTTCATTGAACAGACGGGAGCCTGCCCCCGGCCCTGGAACAACGAAGACGCCCAGAAGTTCCTGCAGCTGTGTAAATCCGTTAACCCGGACATCAACGAGAAGTTGGTGCTTACTTTCTCAAAGACATGCGCTGGCAATTGCTGCCCCGTAGACGCAGCCACAGGCGGTATTGTGGCCCAAGAGGTGCTCAAGGCGTGCAGCGGCAAGTTCACCCCCATATTCCAGTTCTTGTACTACGACGCTATCGAGTGCTTGCCGGAGGAGGACATCTCCGAAGAAGATGCCCAGCCAACTGGCTCACGCTACGATGCACAGATCGCCATCTTTGGGCAGGAGTTCCAAAAGAAACTCGGCGATATCAAGTAAGTTCCACTGCACACGTGCAATGTTTCACATCTAACGTTTCTTTTGCCCACAGGTACTTCATCGTCGGTGCTGGTGCAATCGGATGCGAACTGCTGAAGAACTTCGCCATGATCGGAGTAGGGTCTGGAAAGGGAGAACTCGTCATCACTGACATGGATCTCATTGAAAAGTCGAATTTGAACAGACAGTTCCTGTTTCGTCCGCACGATGTGCAGAAGCCGAAGGCGTTGACCGCCGCTTCCGCCATCAAATGCATGAACAATGATGTCAAGGTGACCGCCTATGAGCTACGCGTCGGTGCAGAAACCGAGAAGGTGTTCTCTGAAGAGTTCTTCGGCAAGTTGGACGGCGTTGCAAATGCATTGGACAATGTCGACGCTCGCATTTACATGGACCGCAAGTGCGTCTTCAACCGCATACCGCTGGTCGATTCCGGAACCCTGGGCACCATGGGCAACGTGCAGGTTATTGTGCCATTCCAGACGGAGTCGTACAGCTCGTCGCAGGATCCCCCAGAGAAGAGCATACCCATTTGCACGCTCAAGAACTTCCCCAACGCAATCGAGCACACTCTGCAGTGGGCTCGCGACACATTCGAGGGCGTCTTCCGGCAGGCAGCAGAGAATGCTTCGCAGTACATCTCCGACTCCGGATTCATTGAGAGGATCCTGAAGTTGCCCGGCATACAGCCATTGGAGATCTTGGAATCAGTCAAGGTAAGTTGTTCACATCAAGCCGTTTCTTAGTTTTTGATCGCATTCCTTTTGTTTCCCCCTTAGGTCGCACTGATCGATGACAAGCCAAAAGATTTCGCCGACTGCGTCAAGTGGGCTCGTCTCTACTGGGAGGAGCAATATTCAAATCAAATCAAGCAACTCCTCTTCAACTTCCCGCCTGATCAGATCACCTCCAGTGGCCAGCCGTTCTGGTCTGGGCCAAAACGATGCCCTGAGCCGCTGACATTCAACGTTGAGACCCCATTGCACTTGGATTACGTGTACGCAGCTGCAAATCTCAGGGCCGAAGTCTACGGCATCCCTCAGGTGCGGGACAGAAAGGTCGTCGCTGAATTCGTCTCCCAGGTTAAGGTGAGTTATCGTAATTATTTGGCGCCTCCTAGCCTACATGTACCAACTAATTATTGTTGTATTTCTTTGCAGGTACCAGAATTCAAACCCCGCTCCGGCGTGAAGATTGAAGTGAACGAGAACGCCGCCGCCAACAATCAGTACGACAACGACAGTGAAGTCGACCAGGATCGAGTCAACAAGATCCTCACTGAATTGACAGCATTGGGCAAGTTAAACTTCAAGATCACGCCGCTCGAGTTCGAGAAGGACGACGACAACAACCTGCACATGGACTTCATCGTGGCTTCATCCAATCTACGCGCAGCCAACTACAATATTCCACCGGCCGACAGACACAAGTCAAAGCTGATTGCCGGAAAAATCATCCCGGCCATTGCCACAACAACATCTGTTGTCTCCGGTTTCGTTGTTCTGGAAGTCATCAAACTGATCCATGGGTAAGCATTTCATAACTCCCTTCCTCGCTGTCTCGCCTTAACACTTACAACCTGTGCATGCATTTATTTGTCGTTTCAGTCAATCGCCGCTCTCAAAGTTCAAGAATGGTTTCGTCAACTTAGCCCTACCCTTCCTTGGCTTCTCCGAACCCCTGCCAGCCGAGAAGAACACCTACTACGGCAAGGAATGGAATCTGTGGGATCGTTTCGAGGTGAAGGGTGAGATGACCCTACAAGAGTTCCTCGACTACTTCGAACATCAAGAGAAGCTGAAGATTACAATGCTGTCACAAGGCGTATCCATGCTCTACTCGTTCTTTATGCCAAAGGCAAAGTGCAGCGAACGCATGCCACTATCAATGACCGAAGTAGTTCGCCGAGTCTCCAAGAAGCGCATCGAATCCCACGAAAGGTCACTGGTCTTCGAAATCTGCTGCAATGATGATGAAGGCAACGACGTCGAAGTTCCATACGTGCGATATACTCTGCCCTAAGCAGCAGACTGTGTACATTCTGAACGTTCTTTTCCACACCACGTTTCCGTTTGTCGCTGCGTATTTTTACATTTAAATATATCATTCAACTCAACATGAGTCAACACCAGTATACACCCAGAAAACTGAGAAGCTGAACACACGAGAGGATAGGACACACAGGTCCACCACAGTTGCAGTTATTACACATTTTAATGCAACATCCAATTCGATAGATTCTTTTGTATAACATTGCGTTTTTTATTTTTTTTTTCTTTTCCAAAACAAACAAATATAAAATAACTGGAAATTGTTTTAACTATGGCTGATGTGAAATCAATAAAATTTAAATATATATTTATACACTTAATGCTTTTACTGCACGTGCAAGAACTTGCACGTGCGTGTTGGGATTTGTCATGGTTTGTTGGGACACTGGTTTTCTCTGTACACCTCTGCAATGGTAAGTTCTAGCCGAATCTTGTGCAGGTCAACATTGAAGGCCTCGGGATGGGTTATCCGATGGGCACGATGTCATCCCCTCCCCACCACCATTACCATGAGTTTTTAAGACTTTCCTCTAAAGCTTAGGAAAACATGGCAAATAACGGCACATTGAGTGTTGTTGTAAATGCCATCGTGTAGACAACGGTTCAATCTACAATATTGCCCTGGACACCTTTGTCCAGAGACTTACCGTTATAGAGATATAGCAAGTTGAAGCCGGCTGGATTGACTTCTGATGGGAGAGGATACCTACTAAAATTTCTGGTGGCCTGGAGTCCCAGCCAGATTTGTATGGAAAAATTGACTCTTTGGACATCGTACCTCTCCCGTCCCGCTCGACATACCACCTTGCATGTCGCATCCCATATCGCCCCATGGACCGCTGGACCTTCTGGACCACATACCGGCGCCGTACCGTTACGCATACCGCCACCGTACCGTTTTCCATACCTCTTCATATACCGCCTTCTGTACCGCCTTCTGTACCGCCTGCCATACCGCTCAGCGTACCACCTCGCATACCGTCGAAAGCGCCGTCCTTTGTACCGGCCAAAATACCGCCGACCATACCGCTCCGCCCAACCAGAGCGGACCACAAGGCAAATTTTCATACAAAATCTCAGAAAAACACCAGGCCACCAGAAATGCAGAAAAACAGCAGGTATACCCACATATGCAACCTAAGGTATGCAACGATTTTTACCACACCCCCACATGCAACTTGAAGTATGCAATGATTTTTTGGCATGGGTGCCATGATCATTGGGTGTCACAAAAATCGTTGCATACTTTAGGTTGCATAAGTGAGTATACCTGCTGCTTTTTCTGCATTTCTGGTGGCCTGGTATCCCAGATTGGATTTTTGGAATTTCTCGACTGATTTTTCGCATGTGCCTCGAAAACCATTGGACCTAGCAAAAAATTGCCAAGGCCAAAGTTGGAGGGCTGAGTGTGGGCTATGCGATGAACATGATCCCCTCCCCGCCACTTCCCCCTTTGGCAACGTTTTTTAGGTTATAACGCCTGTAACTCGATATTTAGAGCTCGTATCCACACCAAAGCTTACCTGATTTCACTTTTGATGACCAGACCTGAAAAATTAAGAACATTCCAGTTCCTGGACTATCTGTCCAGAATGAAACATAGAGTTTTGGGTATTTTCTTGTCTTTTATTGATATATGATGAATACTTAAAAATAACACAGTACAATTGCAAAACAGAATGCTTAAGACAAACAAACAAACATTGACTTTGAAGGTGGCTTAAGGCCCAGGTCAGATGGTATGCAGGACGATCTAAGTGTGGTTCAGTGTTTCCTGAGAACTGTTGGAGGACTCTCGAAATACTTGCTGTTTGAAGCTCGGAATTTATGAACGATCTCTCTCGAACTGGATGAAGTTGAAGACAACGAATCATTGACCTGAGGAAGAGAAGGAAAAGAAAGAAAGTTTGTGTTTAGCATTGGATATCTAAGTGAAGTTGCTTGTGTACCTTACCTGTACAGTACACGATCTAAGTTCATTGGCTGCCTCGTTTAGGGCGTGTGGCCTTGAAGCTTGCTTCGGAGATGTTTCTTCTTCTGCATGACTCTTGCTGACACACTACCGATGCCCTGTAAATGCTGAAAAGAGACTAAAACGATATGTGAAACAACAGTAAAACTTACTTTTGAAATGTAGCGTTACCTGCAGGAATGTACCACCTAACTGGTTCTAACTGGTGATCACTTGGGGCTGGTGTTCGATCGCTTGGAGCTGAGCATGAGCAGCGCACGTTTCCGATGAGTAACCCCTGTACATCAAATGTTCGGCTAAAAAAGTGAAGAGTTTATCCTGCAAGACAACAGAGATTAATAGTAGAAAAGGGCGTGTTACAAGATTTCTCATGTCTTCTTCATCCATGCAGACTCTGCAGCTATCGTTTGCGGTGATGCCTTATCGCCAGGCGTAATCCATCAAGATAGACACCAACCACAGGCTGTTCAAACAGATAACCTGTTTAGAAAGATTGCGAACTATTCTGGGCCAGGAGAGGTTGCTTGTTGCATATGCAGTCTCACCTTAAATGAATGCAGCAGGAGCACACACCGCCACTCCCTATAAGACCCAACAGGGATCTGAACCACAAACCTGCAAGGTTGCAAGATCCTGATAGTTACGACTCTTTACATTCCTCCATCAGGTAAGGCCGCCTTTCACAAGTAAAATTGAACGCTTCATTAATTGTTCGAATCTCTTTTCATAATACGCGGCGCATCACAGACTGTCCAAAGGTTGTATACACTAAAGGAAACATCCCTGACGGAGTACTTCCAGGTGACTTCTCTCAAGTCGAAGCAGTTCTTGGCCTTAGATCCTGTTGTTTTCAAGTAAGTCCCAAAACAGACTTAATCAGGCATCTAATACTATTTATAAACTTTCTTTCTTTCTCTTCCTCAGGTCCTCTTTGTTTTCAACTACATCCAAATCACCAAAAGACAACATCTACGAATCCCGAGTGCCCATCAGCAAGTGTTCTTCGATTGGCTTCAAGGTCTTCCATAAGTCGCATGTCCTTTACGTGGCCCAAGTCAATGTTTTCATTTTGTTAACTTATCCATTTTATAACTGTATACAATTGTATTTTGTTATTTTTAAGCATATTTAATAAAAGACAAGAAAATACCCAAAACTCAATGTTTTATTCTGGACACATAGTCCAGGAACTGGAATGTTCTTCATTTTTCAGGTCTGGTCACCAATAAGTTGCAAGTTAAAACAGGTAAGCTTTGGTCGAAACGAGCTCTGAATGTCGACTAAAGACGCTACAGCCCAACAAAGTAAGACAAGGGGATGTGATGGGGAGCGGATCATGTTCATCGGATAGCCCACACTCAGCTCTCCAACATTGCCCTTGGCAACTTTTTGTTACGTCCAATGGTTTCCGAGGCACATGCGAAAAAATGAGTCGAGAAAATCCGAAAATCCAATCTGGGATACCAGGCCACCAGAAATGGTAGTAGGTATCAGAAGGATTTTCAGCTAGTTCCAACATGCAATATCTCGATAACAGCACGTCTGACAACCAAGGTGTCAGGGCCAATACTGAAGATTGAAGCCTGGACTACATGATGACATTTACAACAACACCAAATTTACCGTTATTCGAGGTGAATTTGACAAAAATGCACGTAACCTTAAAAAAGTATGGCAAGGGGGAGAGTGGCGGGAAGGAGATCATGTCCATCGCATAGCCCACACTCAGACCTCCAACATTGGCCTCGGCACTTTTATCGTCAGGACTACCGCTGTTGAGATATTGGCGATTGAAATCAGCTTAAAAGGCCATCTGACGGGAGCGGATACCTGCTACAATTTCTGGTGGCCTGGTGTTTCACTCGAAATTTCATTATTTTCACCAAATTTTTGCACTTTTTGGGAATGTGCTTGTGAACATGTTTTTTGGTTGTTTGGCATGGCATGTTTATTCTGATCAGCATCCTGCTGTAAGGAAACCTCCTTTCAACTGCCATCCAAGGCACAGACGGATGGGTTCCTTCATAACGGCAGGAAATCCCCCACTGTCGCTAGACACAGATACAAACATCGTTTTTGGGGTTTTTTTGTCTCGTTTATTTGTTATCATTATCAACTAAAAACTTGTTTACAATATTACAAAATAGATGTATACAGCAGTCGGACGCTTAGCTCGACCGCTTTACAGTAATCCGTCCGCTGCGATACACGAAACAGAGAGATACAGAGATAGAGAGGAAAACATTATCGTAGAAACTCTAAATTTAATTTAACCAGTTACTGTAGCGTTAATGAATTACATTATTGGTTCTTCACTTTAACATAGTATCACATTAACTTAACAAAACAAGATGGCTGTGTACGGCTATAACTTAATATGCAAGGGGACTTAAGGGCTAAGGGGACATGATACGGGGGGATGTGCATTGCGTAGGTAGGCAGTGGGTGCGGGGTACATGACAGTCTCCTCTTGGCTGAACGATGAGGGTACACTTGAGCTGGAGCTAGGGTTGGGCTTGAGTAAGGCATTCGTCGGTGTTTGGAGCCGCTTGTCATCTCGGCTCAGGATTCGTTAAGGCACTCGTTTGTTTATTCTATTTACAGGCAATTTCGGTGTAGACACATATTCCAGGATACAACTCCCGTTTCGAGGCACCCGTTCGTGCGTGGGTAGCGATAAAATACGCGTATGAATTCAAGGCACATTTGTGACAAGGGGAATTTGCTTTACAAAAAAGAGGAAGAGACTGTGTGCGCCCGTACCAGTACCGCCTACAATGCAATGAGTGCGAGGCCGATTTCCGTCGCCAGAGACTCGCCAGGAAGTGATTGCCAGTGGCGATGGACTGCTCATGAGGTGGGTCGGTCGTCGGTTGAGTTTTTAGGTAAATCTCTGGCGCGGCAACGGCAGTGACTCGCCCGTTTACAGAATGAATTTTAATAAGCAGACCTTACAACTAGTGTATACAGTGCAGCGCCTTAATTGCTAACTAACGAAATGTACATAAATAATGGAACTATTGTGAGTAGGATGTCGAAGCTCCACGACCTTCGGCTTGACGACAACGCTCCGGACTCTGCGATGGGGTAGTTCCTCTCCGAGACCAGAGGCGCATTCTGCGATGGGTCTTCATCGATCTCATTTGACTCGACGCGAGGACACCGCATCCATTTGTAGGCAGACGGCTTGGGCTTATAGTTGGCCACTCGCATTCGATTGTCGTCGAATTCCCAATAGGCTTGGCCCTTGAAGAAGTATGTCTTTCCATTTGAATATTGGAATGCTGAGTCGATGTAGTAGCCGATGCCATCCCAGATGGACATGTCACGGGGATAATCGAGCTCTACTCGGCCGGTGTCCTCGTCCAGACGCCAGTACAGTGTGTCACTGTAGAGGTATGTGCGGTTGTTGTGGCCCCAAATGAGAGCGGCGTCGATTTTTTTCACGTACGACGGCAGACCGAGGTACGTCAGTGGCCTGCTGTACTCGAGTTCGGCGGATTTGAAAACGTAGAACTGTTGACCTGGAGACGGGTAAAAAGGTGGGGTTAGAGTGAGTCTGATTCATATGTGTTGAGTTTGGGACGTACCTATGAAGAACACGATCTTTCCCTTTTGGTTCTCGTACACTGCGTCGATGCGGGTGAAGTTCTCTGGGAGTTGACTCCACAGACGCCTCGTTTCGTGGGGATAACCCTTGTACAGACCACGTTCTCCAATGCGCCACAAATACTGAAAGGAAATGAAAATCTTAGCCTCGATTCTGATCGGTTGTGAAGGACTGTCTTACCTGTTCGTGGAAAATGAAGAGCTCCCGTCGCAGCATCGATATGGCGTCGTAGTGGATCTTGCAGCCATCTGGCTTGACCTTCCTCGGCCGTATCGTGGTTGGCGGATGCGTCGGCGGATGATGGTGGTGATGGCGTTGTGTTGGATACCGAGTTGGTGGCGCTTCTGTTCGCGGCACAGGGTTCTGTTCAGGATTCTCATCGACCCGCGTTCTTGGGTTATGGTGCGGGTGGTGATTGTGATAGTGATGCCTGGGAGTTGTTTTTGGGAACTGCTGTGGGTATCGTGGATCGTTTTGTGGGTACCGTGGATTTGATGGAGGTCTGCTGTCGGGTCTCGGATCGGGTCTGGGATCGGGTCTAGAATCGGGCCTCTCCCAAGACGGTCTTCTTCGCGGGTCGTCCGGCTGCGCGGGCTCTCTGCGAGGATCCTCCGGATAGATTGGCGGTCGACGGGTCGTTGGAATGCGACGAGGATCTTGTGGGTATGTGGGCTCCCTTCGATCCGGGTAGTATCGGATTGTCCGTTGAGTTGTCGTTGTCGTTGTGGTCGTGGTAGTTGGCCTGGTCGGCCGAAGGCCCGGGTTGTAAGGGCCCCACTGCTTCTCTTTTGTTCCATAGAGCTGCTGAATGGCGCGCTTGTCGTCATCCGGCAGATCACCATTGATTTGGTAGCCCTGGTACCAGGGGTACATAATTGCATCTTCGGCTGACGAATGGCCCAGACCTAATGAATGCCCGAACTCGTGAACCGCCACTCCCATTAGATTAGTTCCTGAAACATAAAGGAAGCGATCTCATTAGTTATGCATGGATGACAAGCATGGCCTAAGCACTGATAGTCAACTGTGTGATTTAATCTAATTACGACGGATTTCATTTTTTGCTGCCCCACACTCACAGTCTCTCCCATATCGTTAGCAGGGAAATATGATTCTCTAATCAAGTTAATCCCCACGCGTGTATGCCACGCATAATGTTTATGCTCCCCCAAGCTCTGGCTAAGCGGTATCGGGTTGTCACTGCAGGCAGTGTGTTATAAAATTCAATTACACGTCACTGGACGGCGAGTCCTTCACCGGCCTCAGCGCTCTGATTATGAATTGTCGCCTAATCGAAAATGATAACCAGTAACAGTAACCAGGTCTCGTGTCGCAGTCTATGGCAGCTAACGACTACAGCAAACCCAAGTTAATTAACTATTTTGCTGTATTAATTCCCATCGACAAATATTTGACTAGTTCCACCAGAAGGTCGGGACAGTTCGCGGCGGCAGAGAGATGGCCGCATATTGTTCAGGAAAAAAAGAAGTGATTCAATGAAATGCTAGGCCACACAATATGCAGGCCGTGGCGAAGTGCTCATTACCGCCGTCCGACAATGACGATGATTCATGAAATTGATAAAAAATTTCACAAAAATTCAATTAGCTGAGCACTTTGGTATCTGTAATTGGATTTGATTTGCGGGCGTGTGCGCCCGGAGGAGGCGATGGATGACAGATGGAGGTCGATATATTGTAATTGGTGGCAAGTCCGCAAACAGAGCGACCAACTATCAGATTAGACCGGACCGGTTGATGGATGTTTTGGGAAATAGTGTTCGGTGGTGAATGCTGATAAGTGGATGGTGGTGAGGTGGGGGTTGAGCTACTGCAGTTGAGAGGGGGAGAGGAATGTTTCTCGTTTGAATTGAAGGTTTGTAAACTGCGGTCGCTGTGTATTTTGGCTTGCAATGAACTGGTAGATCTAATTCCCGGGTTGTTCATCGTGATTGCCACCTCTCACAAGTTGGTACAAGGTTGCGTGAGAGTCCTGAGTGGAAGCTCCGTGTCTTGGACAGAACGTCAAGCCATATCGTCTGATTGCCATTAGTCTGTGAAAGTCTTAAGTGGAAGCTCTACGTCTTCAACGGATGAGTTGGAGTGATGTTGAGTGCAGATGAACAAGCTGAAGGAGGTGAAGTCGGGTTTTCTCAAGGAAGCGAAACAATTCCCAGAACATCTCCAGATTCAGTGCGGTTGACCTACTTTCCCATCAAAGCTGAGCATAAAAGTGAAATAAATGAAATCGTTTTGTGAACACTTCCCAGAGCTGAACACTAAACTCCGTCGATTCGATTCTTATGGTTTCGCTCCTTAATCCCCAGGAATGCTACGCTTCTTCAGAATCGAATCCCATTATTCCCACTAGACCCTGAGACAATCCTTTCAACCAACTCGTCTCAACTCTAAGAGGTTCATAAAGCTGCGGTGTCGTTGTCTTGCATTTAATGATTCTCCATCGAAGCAACCCGAAATCAACATCATCACCATTTAACCAAGTCATCAAATGCACCCTCCCGCCATCCGGACAGGACGGAGATCTTTTTATAGCCCGAAAAAAAAAAGAACAAGAACTCCATTCTTAATGTCGTCCCTTTGTCATGGGAGCGGCGTGGCGCTTATGCTGATGGATGAGTTGTTGGTTGTTGATGGTGGTGATAGCGTTATCAGTGAAAAATTGCACTGCTCGCTCGCTTTATGATGATAAATTAACATAACTGTTACATTTAACTTTCTGATAAAACTAACCTCAAACTCTTGCCATCTCTCACCCAACCAGACGATAGCTGGCAAACCAATCAATATCAATTAATTTTTATTCTCAGCGCTTCGGTCCTCATTCTCAATGATTGATTACCCTTAATCGTTATTCGTCTCTCGCACATATCCATGTCCGATGTTTGATTTCTGATGTGTGTCGGTGGTGGTGTGTGTATGTTTAATAACAAAATATCGCCACGCCCCGAAAGTCAAAATTGCCAAACTCTTCCTCGCACAGACTGTCAGAGTCGTCAGTTGTCGATGGAGTTTATCCTTGGTCCAGTGTCCAGATAAGCATAAGCATACACACACACGCCCGTGCCCACTTAATTTAATGGCAAAAAGTCCTTGAGCTCGCCCCCATTTCACCCACTCACTCTCTCTCTGATAAATTGCTAGGATTAACACAGACAGTTCCAGAATGGCGAGGAGAGCCCATCATCAGTGTCCATTTCAGGGATGGCGACGACGTCAAGAATAAACAGACACACCAGGCCACACAAAACGTTCGTGTTTATCCTACAAATTACATCACAAACATATGAGCTATTCGCTGCTACACATCATCCCATCCCACACTGTGCCGCCAATGCAATGTGTAGTGAAGTCCTAATGCTAATCGCCGTTAAGGGTGTACCCGGCGCGCTCTCTTCCTGGAGTGTGAGACGCAGCAAAACACAGAAAAGCAAAGCACTACAAAAAATTCTGATTAACTTACCCTCATCGGTATGGCTTCCGTTGAGAAGCCAGTTCTCCTCCTCGTCGAAATGTGCATCGCCGCCACGACCCTCGCCTGGGTAGAATGCATGCGCCAGGACCATGCCAGGACCATCAAAGTCATAGCCGTCGCCATGATTTTGCCTGAAAATGAAACATCATAAACCCGTCGCTTTGTCATAAAAGAAGTGAGATGGAAATTCGCTGCCGAGGGAGGAATAGTTGTGCCCATCTTGATTGATAATAAAATCAGGAGACACTTTATTGCTATTTATTGACTTTTGATGCGCAACGACGAAGGGGCAAGCATCCGTAAACACCCGACGACTGCTTAGCATAAAAGTTGGAAAAAGTTATGAGCCAACCATCCTCCCTGGCTGGATGACAGACAAATCTACTTTGATCGATCACCTAGAAGTCCATGTCGGACGGGGGAAAGGTATTCAAACACAACTTACCTAGCAAAAAGGACCTGAATGTCTGCTTGTTTGCTGTACACTTCTCGGAATGTCAACTTTGAGCTGCGCTCCCACACGGCCAGAGCGTTCGTTAGGACACGTCTCACATCGCCGGCATTCAGTGTCGACATGGTTTGATTGACCAAACTGCAAAAAAAAAGCAAAAAGAAAAAACATTTATAAAATTTAATCCTTGGCCAAACAACTCGTCCTGCAAATACAATTAGAAATACGACGCACATCACGTGCAAGGTTTTTTTTTTGTTTTTTTTGTACCCCCTATTGACACCCAATTAGAGATGGCCAGTGGAGACTGACCCTGCCCATCATAATCCAAATGCATACAAACGAGCATGGGCTAGAGAATCCATCGACAGTGTGTATTCAATGCGAAACGTGCAACTACTTGAATGTCCTTTGGCTCAGCAGCAGCGAACGGGATAACATTGCAACGTGTCCGTGTCGTCTGTGCTCGAGTTGTGGATTTGATTCGATTGCTTTCGAGTTAATTTCGGGAAAAAGAGACCACGTTGCCGATGCCACTGCAGCAGCCGTCGATGAGAATCAGAGGCGATCAGAGCCAACTAGAGCTGCCCGGAAAGGACGTGAACGAGATGCACCGTAATTATCATTGTCGAGGATGGCACGATGGAAACAAGGACTGCTGCTGGAGTGTGCTGCGACTCCTTTCGCTAAATAGGAGAATAAATACACATCAGATGAGAGAGAGAGATGGGACGTCACGGGACACACAGTGTGCACACAGAAGGACGTCTGTTTGAGGGCGGATCTGGGGTCTCGTTTCGTTCCATTTTGTCACTGTTGGCAGTGGCCTTTAATTAGGCATCCGTTCCCAAATGTAATCTTTAGTCAAATGTTTGTAATTCACAGACAAGTTGTTGAATGATGGAATGAAAGGTAATTTTCCGCCGTTGCTGCTGCTAGGCAGTCCTCTCGTCGTCAGAGTGTCCGCGTGACAAATCTATCTGTTGGCGTATGACGATGCTGGAGTTCATTTGCAGTTGAATAAAGATGTATTTTTTGTGAATGATGGGTGAGAAAGGTTTGAATTAAATTGACAACAAAGGGGTGGCACTCAATTTATTCGATTTCCAAGTTTTTGTCAGAAGCATGACTTGGCCTCTTGATCAATTACACTTGCACTGAAGTAGCTGCCGTTTTGAAAGAAATTCGAAGTCAAATTTCATTGATTCGGTAAAAATGTACAAGGAAAGGATTAGGTTCTTTTGAAGAAGTGTTAGAAATTCTTCAGTTTTCTTCTTGAGCAAGGTTTGTTTACTAAAAGTGAAAAATTCTTAGCGATTCCTGGAAGGACAGATTCCCCTATAAACAATATTTGACACTTCACAAATCAATCTAGTACAGTTCAAGCAAGTAGTTGAATTTCACTGAAATGTACCAGACTCAAAGATCTAGTCTCATTAGAGTGTCAAATTAAATTTTTTAAAGTTCTTGTTTTTTGTGCTATTCGTAAGGGAAGTCTGTTTGAATCTTCAAGAAAAGCCAACATTTGTCATCGTCGTCGTTGGCCAGAAACGTTGTAAGGCTACATCAAGTAAATATCCCACACATTCGGAAGATTGCTGAGTTCCTAATCGTCCTCACATCCATAAGCGGTGGATGGAGGTAGCACTTACATTCCATCACTCAAGCACTCTAGCGTCCTTCAGAATTATGGATGTATCTCCTTAAGGATCATGAGAAATTATTTAGTTCTGTTCGAGCCAAAAACATCTTGAGAATCTTATCACAGTCGAAAAGCAATTTTCTAATCTTAGCACACACACACACGCAGCCAACCCTTGTAGCACGCACACTCAGAAATGCTAAGAAACCCCATGAATGCACACACGAACATATGTTGTACAACGGGTGGCAGGAGCAATGATACGGAATTGTAATTATAATTAGATTTCGTCGAGGATAATAGAAATTGATTTTTTCATTATGTCCTCTGGTGGCCGGGGCGGAGGGAGACCAAATTGGGATTGGTTACAGCGACTGTTTGTATCCTAAATACAATTATAACAATACCACCGCGGCCATGCGAGCTCGCAAGAGGGTAACGAAAAGCTGAGTTCTGAAGTGTAGCCATAGGTACGACGACACGACGACGGCGATAAGGTAAAGTATTCCATTATGTCGAAGTCCTTGAACGAGTAAATATTGACGAGGACCTGGCGACAGCGTATGTCAGCAGGTTTTCCTTCATTATTTCTTATTTCTTGGTTTGATTGATTGCCGAAATCGAGGGAGGGATTGTGAGATGCTTGGCTTAACTGGCTGGATTTCAATTATTCATTTTTGAGACCGTGACGAGGTTTAGAAAAAAAAACCATACATAATTCATTGTCCTTAAAAGGCACTTAATGATGATTCCTTTAGCGTGCTGCATGTGTGTCACGAGGAGGAGATCTAAGTGCAGCGATAATGCACTCGAAACGATGTGGAGGATGACCGTGTTATTTTTTTTTCGTTGCGACGGCATAATCTCTCCGTCATCCACGAGATTATCGTAGAAAGTGGCTGGTTCTTTTTTTCAAAGCTCCTCGTGTAGCGCAGGATGATGACATGTGTTCACCCAGTGACATGCATTTACTAATTCCATTTAGATCTCTTCCATTGGTCCTGGGTGGGTTAAGTAAGGGTTACCGACAAATGGAACCAATCTCCGGGCAATGGAGAAATGGAACGGTGCACTAGAACTCTTTACACATTGTGACCCTGCTTCAGCGGTGTAGAGCAGAACTGTTCCACCGAGACTGTTGTTCACGTCTCAGGGCTCACTCCCTTCCGACTTTGCCGATAAAAACCTGTGTTAAGAGAAACAATGAACAGACGTTAAATTCAACTGAATTGAAATAACTTAATTGCCTCTTGAGTCCAAAGAAAAAAGCGGTTGACAAGAGGAGTTCAGCCTTTGATCTCGGTTCTGTTGGTGTTTTCAGACAAGGTGTACGAAGTTTTGTCGAAAGACGACTATAGTGTGTGTCCCTTCTCGTTCATTGCCAGAATCGCTGTTCGCTGAGGTCGAAGCAAGTTCTGGACGGTTTCCAAGAAAGACTTGGATGAAGTCACAACTTCAGATCTCGGCAAATTGAATCCTGGGTCTCGGACGTCTGGGAGTCTTTCCTTTTCTTTCTGCGCACTCTGTTCCTGTCCTTTGGCCACCTGCACCAGATTTCAAAAGAGCGCATATCGAGAAGCTCTACTAACTTCAGTCGCTGACAGAGTTAATCTGCGGGCTTAAGACTTGGACTGAATAAGGGGCTTTCTCTTTGTGTCTTCTGTTTCCCCGTGTCTGTCTGACTTCATGTACTCGTTTCTAAGTCTCTATCCCCTTGCTTTAAAGCCTCCGACAAAAGTTAAACAATGGAAAATAAATCAATTCTCATCAAATATTGCGCCGAGAGGCTCTACAGATTCAACTAACCTCTTTTCATGGCAGGCTTGAAAGCTCATTCTTCCCTACTGTCAGGCCTGCGACTCATGGAGGGTCTGACCCTGATTTTAAGTTGCCTTCCTTTGTTGACTGTCTTTTATGTTACTGCCTTGCGACAGCGGAGCTACATCATTGGTGTCCATGTGCTCGATATGGCCGATCGGGTCAACTGAAACCTCTGACCGAAATTTCCTTAAAATTCGAACAAGTACTAAACCCCCCGGGATCATTAGCACCATCAGCAGCAGGTTTCAGAGAGAGGGAGAAACTAGAAACTATTCAGAAAGTAGACCACAACCCAAACCAATTGATGCCTCAGGAGAAGAGATATCTGCCACTGATTTCGGATGAAAAACTATTCCCGGGCATGAAATTGAGTTCCTAACGTCACCGGCAGACCTCAGAACTTTTTCCCCTAAACCAGAAAAAATAAACCTCCTGAATGACATTCGAATCCTTTTTCTCAAAGCACTTGCCAGACCGACAAACTTTTCAAAACCGGCTGTCATCCACTTAAAACCAATCCCCGAATATTATCCACCTCGCCCCCCCTCTCACGTGTATCCCCGTGTATCACATCGCATAAATTAGGGATATGAATACTTCAAAAAAAAAAAAGGAGGCCTTCATCTGCAAGCATTCACCCATGTTAAGTTCACATGGAGAAAATCCTGGATTTTACGAATCAATTACGTACGAGGACGTGAATATCTAAACTACACTCATCCCCCCATCTAAGACCTTTCTGTCGTTCGCTCTCTTTCATTTCTTTTTCTAATGCTTTCAGGTCCACTCATTAATTCAGGGCAGTCAGTCGACAAAAACCTTCAAGTCCTTTCGACTTAAAGGGATTTTTTAATTAATTTTTAACAACATACACCCTCCGCCTCCGCCCCTCCAGCGGCCGCCTCGTATGACCCGGCCTATCTACCCTCACTCGGTATGCCAGCGCGCAGTGGCAAGTTGAGGGAAAATTAATTAACCCCCTTCTCCTTATGGAAGGTATTCTCGAGAATAACTCGATGTATGCCGATGCCGATGGCGACGCAGAGGCAAACTTTTCAATCTATTAATGATCACAATCGCACCACTAAACATTAAGGACACACACATACATACCGAGAGATGATGGGGAATTCAGCAATGGCTAACCACACCTAGTTCGGGTGTGGTGGGTGGTGGGAGGTGGAAAGACGACGACGACAAACGGCACACACAACTTGTTGAAAATTCATTATGGCACTTTTAAATGAGTCCCAGTCCGACGGGACGGGACCAAGCCTTTGTTTGCATGGAAATGTGGGTGACACTGATGACTGGTTGCGGGTGCTGGTGGATGGTAAAAGCCGGCTGACGTTAGGGATCCACCACAAATGAACCTCGAACTGCTTGCCCACCGTCCTGGCAGACTGAAAGCCGAGATATTCACCGATTCATCGACAAACAAAAATGAACAACAAAAAAAGGATAACCGCCTGTCATTTCGACCTTCACGACTTTCCGTCTCCGTCCAATGGTATCAGAGTCAACACACAAATGCTGCAGCGGAGGAGACACAAAAGATGTGGTGGCGCGGTGGCTGTTGTGTGTGTGCTGACAAGGATGACTTGATTTACATAAAAACACCCACACACACAGCTAGCAACACATCCCATCTAACACGACAGCAGTCTACGTCTTCGCCTTCATCTCGTTCGTCTACTCGTCTCGTTGTGGCAGTTACACGTTCGTCAACCTTGTCCTTGCACGGGAATTGTCACACAAAAAGCTCGATAATGAAATCAGGAGAACTTAATCCTGGTTGAAATTCAATTCCGATAACTAACTTAAGATTAGTTTTCGAATTAACATAAGACGTTGAAGGCGTTGTCGTTGTGGAACTTGTGTTGTGTTCACCGTGAAATGGAGCCTCTTGTCGTGTGCGTAGCCACATATTTTACAAATTAGAATGACTTAGAGGGAGTTCTGGAGGAGGAGGAGCAGGAGGATGAATCCATCGCCCACACAAGAGCGCACACAAAAAGCCGAATCAAAATACAGCAGCCAAAGGTAAAAGTTTTCTAAAACCCCCGAAATAGAAAAGTTTATCATCCTTGTGCCACTTAGGTTGGAGAGATTGAGAGCTTCTTTTTGTCGACCTCTGGGCCCTGGCCATTCCTGGAAAGTTGCCAGAGATTAGGATTAGTTTGGAGTTTCGAGTATGTCACTCTGATTCTTCGGGGATAGTTGCGCTCGAGTAAATTTGACGCACAACAGGCGGGTGTGAAAGGGGGCGGAGAGGATGGGATGAGGATTGGATTAGTGATTAAATTTGAGACTCTCTCTTTTGATTTATTAATTGCTCGACGTCAGTGGCGGGACTAGCGGTTTGGGGGACGACTGCACAGGTGGTCTGATGGTCAGAGTCAGCAGTGCGTTAAGGAGAGGACGAATGACCACAGCGAGCGTTGACAAGGTTTTTCATGCGTGATGATGATGGGGTTTTATGTTCTTTTTAACGTCCACTAATCTAATGGACTAATCGCTGGAGGTCAGATGGTCTCCTTTGTCTCATCTGGAAAGAGATCCTTGCGGTTTTTTTGGTGTGGCAATAGTGACTTCGCGAGTTTGACAACATTTCCCATGTCGACGGGAAAGGTCCTTCTCGAGAACCGATGCCGATGATTCTTGGGTTTCTGTGGTGTCCTCTGTGGATTCTGTGGTAAATTTGGGGAGAGGCTTCTAATTAAAACTCTCTTCTGACGTTGACTGAATTTGTGATGGCCCGGATGAAGACATTCTTGAGGACAAATGCCGACGCCGACGATGCTTACGATTGGATGGTTTCCCTTGTCCATTGTGGATTCTGTGGAAGGCATTTTCAATTAGGAGTCTGGTTGCTTTCAACTTAACATTGTGACGCCAATCGTTTTCCCGCGACATTAACAGCATTTTCGATGTAGCCCTCTGAAAGGACTTAAGGTATTCTCCTGCTGACCTCGATGATGGTTAGGATTCGATGGTCTCCTCTGTCCACTGTGGATTCCGTGGAATGCATTTTCGATTAGGAGTCTTGTGCTCGCGTTCGTGCTCTAACAGAATTCAGGTACATTTTGGCAACATTTTCAGATCAGGAGCTGATACCTTTCACCTTCCACAAATAAAAGAATTCGATTTCTTCGAATTCAGTTATGACGACGGTGACCCTGGTCCTGTTGTAGTCCAGGTTTGGCAACATTTTTAAATCAGAGACCGGTGCCTATTACACAATTGACACCAGCCGTTTTGATCGACGATGGCGATATGCAGGCGATTCTACAGAACGACTCGAAGGATGTTGCTGACAGTCCTGATGGCTCCCCATATTCTTTTGTGCCCTCTGATGTCGCTGTTGGTAACATATTCTGATCAGGGGCTGCTGTGTTTCACTCAACTGCTACCGATGCCATAATGTTGTCGAAATTCCAATGTCACCAGCTGGTTCCTTCAAAACCAAGTCGAATGCATTCACTGGACAGGACTGGCTTCCAAAGAAATCCACCGAAGGCATGTACTTTTCTGAAAATCAAAACTCACAAAATCTTGTTCACTTCACTTTTGATGCCACTGCCAGCCAACTGCAACGCCATCCCGTCCATCCACAAAGGAGGACCGACAAAGGCTGGACGGTCTGTTTCCAGCATGCAATGGTAAAGATGTAATTTTGTCCTGCTATCGCTCACTCAAGGAGGTTGTGATGGATACCGAATGCTAAAACATCACACCCAGGTTGAGTGAGTCAAAGCAAGAAAAAAATATTGCAAAACCAGCTCCAGCTCCTCTGTCCGGATGTAGGCGCACACAGTAAACAGCAAAGCAAAAGTTTCCATCGACGACGACGACGAAACTATCTCACAATCAGAAAGTGGCCAACTGTGCATCATGTCACTACACTTTCCTGAATAAACTACTTAACAACAACGGCGAGCACCAACAAACAAAATGCACTGCATACTTGTGCGCGATGTAGTCACACAAAGCATAAAGTTTGCCAAAGGATTATCCAAGCTTAGAGGATATTTAACCGAAAAATAATACTCTGCTGCTGCAATCGTTCTCTCGGTGTGTGCTTTCCCATCAGCGTCTGCCGGTCTAATCCAGGCGCACATTCACCAAAACTGACTTTTGTTTCACGAAAAATATGCGAACGACACATATTTTTTCGTTTTTGTTTTCACCCCCACACAAAAGATGGATCCCGTTGTGAAGAGTGAGTTTGCATGTGGCAGCACAACGTGACGAAGCCGACTGACTGAAGGAACCCATGCAGAAGGACACGTTACACTGATGGGAATGATTGCGAGAGACCGTGTATAAGCGCGTGCTAAACAATGCTCTCGACACAGTCTTCCAAGGATATGCGCCACAGTTGAGTGTTGCCGAACAATAGACCTGCTGACAATGGAACAAAGACGACAGCCACGAGGACGATGGGAATGGGAATGGGAACGGTAACGGGAACAAGACCGAAGAAAGGCGTTCGTTTCCAAAGGAATATGACATCACCTGTGCCCTCACCCATCGACGATCATTAAAATTTTGTCTCTCACTTGGGACACGGGATATTGATATCGAACCGGAAGGACAGCTGTCTCCTTAATCCCAGAGCACTACCGCACACATAGCCAGTCGCAGTAGGTTCCCCCCGAAGGATGGAGGGGGACGCCCCTGGCACAAAGGGGAGGAAAATCAATATTGAACAAATGGATTATGTATGGGTGTCCTAGTTGTGCCGCCTTCGGGGTAGTTTTCCTCCCCTCTGAAATATATTTCTTTCGGCGGCTCCTCCTCCATTCAGAATTGTACTCCTTTATTCGGTATTATTATCCTTTTTTCCTGTCATTTTCCTTCTGAATGTGTGCCCGGGTTGGGCGGACGGCGGGCGGTGGACGACTGGCTAGAGCGACTTGATATGCTGTGCAGTCGTAACCGCAGCGCAAAGGGGGCAGAGAAAAAGAAAACCCAACCGAAATTTATTTGTATCTCCATCCGGCAAAAAGGTATCCTTTGACGGTTGAATGCACAATCGCTCGCGCTAAACATATCCGGACAAGCATGACGCGGTGGTGGAACGGCGAGGACAGGGGGAGTCTGGTGGTCTGTTTTTCCCATGTGTGTATGACGGGTGCCAGCGACAATGATGATGATGACAACTGAATCAAGATCTATCTGGATCTGAGTCCCGTCCGCCGTTTTTTCTGTTTGCTATGCGGTGATGACGTTCAGGATTGTGGTATTTTTGTCAGCGATTTCATTTCATTTCGTTTGAACGAATGTTTCTCAGGATGAAGCCGCACAATAGGATATTCGCAAGAACGAATGCAATTGACTTAACGATGTGCCACTACTGGATGCAGAACTTCACTGTGATTGAGTTTGATGGTATCTCTCCAGTGTGGAGTCGAATAGGCATCGTCCTTGTGTCCTATTGTCAGGCTGAGCTGCACACAAAGGGAGTTGCAGCTGTAAGTGCGATGTTTTTGTCATGTTTGTGTCATGGGTAACGGCTTTAGAGGATTGAGACTACTGCTGACAGCCTCTGTCTCTTTGTTAGGGGATATCGGCGGAATAATTGGCACGCAAGTGAGTGGAAATGAATGCTTTCAAATTTGGGTCGCGAGGATGGCTTTGATTGGTGTTAACAAGAGAAGGGATGGTCCACACAATTTGCATAAAATAGTGGGTGTAAACGTATTCATTTGTATAAGGTCCAGACAACAAGTGATTATCCACAAATTGCATGAGACTATGGTGACAAGTTTCATTTCTTAAACACTCCTATGGTTGAAGAAACATTTCCCATCAAAACCACTCATCGTTCAACTTGATTTCGTCGAAGATCGAGTGTCTAAGCTGAGGTCCAGACGGCGCTGAAGTCGTTTGTGTGAAACTATTCGTTCCCCTTGTGGGATCCATTACAATTTCAGCTGCCAAATCACAAATGCTGTACTAGATTTATGGACAAAATTATTGAATAAAAATATAAATGTTGGGAATACATTACTTGTTTTCAGCTTAGAAGAAATGTTTCTGTCGTGCCCAAGAGACGTTACCTAAAATGACTCCCTCAAACCAATTCTCAGCCACACACGACGTGTGGTACCTTTTGAAATCACAATTTCCTTCATTTCGTAGTCCACTTAACTTCTGAGTTTCCAAAGAAAATTCCTGATCAATCATAACCGACACATTTTGCTGGTGGCTCAAAGCCCCCAAATATGCACTAATTTGTCACAATTCGAACACAATGAAGTCCAACAATGGAGTGCCCTCCGGCTCCGCTCCCCCCTTCCAATGGCACAATAACTCAGTCGAACTCAGCAAATTAATGGAATAAAGGAGACAACTATCAATGGAAGGCAAGGCCAACAATACCGAGAGAACAGTGATAGGAGGGAGCAACCAAAACTAACAGTCTAACAGATTTCAGAGTTTGCAGAGAAGAGAGAGAGAGAAAGAGAGAGAGGAGGAAAAATAAGGAAAATTGATTGAAGCATTCCTATCAATTATTCTCGGCCAATAAATCGAATTCAGAGTCATTCATTTGACGTCAGTCCACACACACACACACATCGTCGTCTCACACCCGATTATCAAACCAAACATTACCAACGTAAGTGTGTGTTCATTCGGAAATTCGATACAACATTTGAAGGATGATTGCCCCTTGGAGGGTAGAGAGATAACTCTCTCAAGAAACTCGATACACAACAATCGACAGAACCAAGACTCGATGGTGGAGCCAAAGAAGGGCAAACAAAAGAGTCTCTTCTCTCCTCCTGCCGTCCGATACTGGAATTGACAATCGATTTTGGTTTTGTGATGGGAAAAAGAAGAACAGGGAAAAGCTTTAAGAATCCTGCGAACTGCTAGACAGACAGATAGATGGCACGATAGATATACGATAGAGATGGACAGTTGGACGGATAGACACGATAAGGCCAGAGTCATGGAGTAAACATTAACCACCACCCAATGATTTCACTAACTCCACTACAACACGCATCCCCATGCCGTCGCCACTATATCGGCCGGCTGAACGAGAAGCAATTTAAGTGTCGATGGCAGCGGTGGACGTCGATGGGGGATTGTAGACGTTCGTGTCGATTTAATGCAAAAGGATCTGCGCTCTGCACCGAAACATGTATGGCTGCCCGACGGTGGCAGTTAACAAAACTCCTCTATCCTCCAGAATATGATGGCAATCATGTTTTTCTGTTTTCTATCCTCCTCCCCCACCAGCGGCAACGTCTCGATTTCATCCCATCAACCCAAGCACTCTCTCGTGAGGATGGGGTCTGGTCATTCGAACGGGCGACCAATGGTAGTAAGTAGCTGCTACTTCGTTCAGAAATTGGATGCATCCATGTGGACGGTATATAATGACGCGACTTGAGAGTGCATATGTACATCAACACAAATCGGGTTTACTTTTCACACATGGAGCTCTTGGAATGGAGTGTCCTTCTCAGCTCCTCCACCACACCATTGGACGTAATTGGAAAGAAACGGCACACCCCCCAGCCTGTGTCCGTATGTCGTGGCCAACGTCATTCGATATCTTTTTTCTTGTTTGAGTTTTTTCCTTTGTATCTGTCCCTCGGTCCGTGGCACTTTTTGGGCTTCGCTTACTTTGTTTACTTAGTTTCCACTTTTTCTCTTGACCTGCCTGCCCGCCGCCGCCGACAATGGATACATTTCGAATCGTAGCTGGTAGCAGTATCAACTCCCAAGTGAAGCCTTAGAGATGAGAAACATGAATTTAATTTGAAGAGACACTAGTGGGGTGGAAAATGAATCGAAGAAAGGACACCAACAATCCTCCACAGTGTGATCCAATCCATCGGGTAATTCGAATTCATGTTGGTTTATTTTTACATCGACGACGAGACAGAGCTCGCCTCTCGGACGATGGATGGAAGGGCAGTTATTAAATTTAATTAAATATTCAGTGATGGTGCTGCTTTCCTCTGGCAGCTGTTTTTCACCTCCACCCCCTTATCTCAACCCCCACATTCCTCCTCTTTAGAAGATGACGTGACGACACGATGGAGGGCGGCGGGGAGAGGTGCATTTGATTGGAACTCGTTTGCATTTGCAATTCACTCTCATTTTCTTGTTAAAACATTTCTTTTACTGTTCTCCTGTGTGGGACAGTGCTTCCTCGCTCCCTCTTGGTTCGCGATGAGTATTTGCCTTCCCATGAAGTACACTCGAGCCAGCACCATCACACCGAGAGCGTGTCCGTTTTGTCGATGTTCATCCTTTGCACAGTCACACAGTCTCTCTCCAACCCCTCATGCACTGCAAATAATTGAATGAGAGGAATATTTGCCGAGTCTGTTTGAAAAGTGTATGAAAACATTTGGATTTCCAATTGAAATGAGATGATGGAGTGCGAGAAGGATGAGCCCTTCTGGTCGTCCTCCTGCTGACGGCTAGACAAACCACCCCTCCGTGGTGCATGTGTCCATTGGCAAATATTTCAATTCTGTGAATTAGTTAGGCTGTGGAATGGATGGGTTTTTCGATATGAGGCAGCAATTTGGTGTATTAATCATTTCAGAGGGACTGAACAATTCGGCGCATCAGTGCGCGAGAGTCATTTGATTTGATAATGTTTTGGGGCCAATAAAGGGCCACTCGACTCGATGTGATTGATTTATCCAGCTAATCACTGCCGAAACGGAATTGAGTGGCGCCTGGGGGGACTGTGGATCGTATCACACATGTGGGAGAGTCAATGTTTACTGCACACTTGCTCCGCGGCCGACAGTTCTAATGAAACAGTGATTTCCAAAAAAAATCATCAATCCCAAGAGCCAACAGCCATTTAAGACATCTGCTTTTTCCACTTAATCCAATAAGTCCCACTCCCGGATCGAGGGTAATTTTTCACAAAAAAAGCGGGTGGTGGAAGAGAAAGAACCCCGTTTTGTACATATTAATAGCCGCCATTAATCCCTTTTTGTTTCGCATACACAAACACAATTCAGCGCACACAGCACACTTTGCCTACCCTTCCCTGGGTCCTGGGAGTCGATTAAAAATCTCCATCATTGCCTCGAAACACGCCAGAATGTACTTTGCGAAGCCACTTCAGGCGGGTTGGCCCCCACAGCGCGCGTGAGTGTGTATGTGTGTGAGAGAAATCCTTTTGAATATAAAACCGCACTCAAAAACAGAAGAACACTGTGGTGTATCCTAATGATCTACGAAACTGGATTGTGGTGGAGAAAGGAGAGCGGAGAGAAGGAGAAACATTTTTTTTTTATAATGATGGACGAAGGTTATAATGGAGTTTACTTTCGTCAGTCCTTCTTGCCGCCACGAGGAGATCCCAAACACAAATCAGAACTCCAGTCTGTCGTCCACTTGATAAGCTCGCACTTCTGTGTCAGAGCCCCCCCTCCCCCCGAGAATCGTTTTAATTTTTTGGCAAATGTCAATCGCCCTCCGGCTTTGTTTGTGAGCGTCCCTCCTTCAATCTATGTACAGAGGATCGAGAATATGACAGTCACTTCATAGCGATGATGATTTCCACCGAGACCACCCTCATCCACTTGAACCCGTTCGATTTGGGGGCGCAAACAACAAACAAGTGGGGGGACACATCGATAAAGTTGACAACATCGTCCGACACATTCTTGTTTCTGAGATCCATTAAAACTCCCCCGACGGCGGCGGCGACGGACACACACCACCGTTTGTCCTCTCCAGAGTGAGTGAGTGCTTGTGTCCTCTGGCAACGGTGTGGCGGATGATGCCAGGAGTATTCAATGTTCATGGCACCCCGCACACATGTGGGCTCTCTGGATGGCGACGACCGCTTTCTTTCGTCAGAGACTGACAGAGAGAGAGAGAGGGCTCGACTGAGGATACACCACGGATACAAAAATCGATTAATTACACTAGACTAAGACCGCATTTTGACTGGCATTTATAAATTGGTTGCTCAAAGCCCTCCCCTACCTCCACAACGGATCCGTGCCAGAAAGTTGGCAAGTGGTTGTTTGTCTGTTGCCAAAGGGGGCGGCCGACATCTCGCCTAAGTGCAAGTGCATGTAATGCGATCTCAAATCCGCCCCATCTCTCGGAGATGATTCCTGTAAACAGGAGGCAGGTGGCGCGCGAAGACAGAGACCAGATATTTGCATAAATGAGAGGCGAGGGGGCCAACAGGCAATTGGAAAAGTTTAGTTCGCTTGAAGTGGATCTCACGTGGAATGCATTGACGACAACCAAATTCTTCTTCTCCAGATTCAGCTCGATGTGTCTCGTCGTCTGTCTCAGTGTCATACGACAAACCCCACTGGCGTGTGATGGGTTTCATCACATGCCCGATGCACAATATCACTTAATCCTGCTCGGTTACACGTCCTGCACTGGGTTCCATTTCATCCCTGTCATCCCGGAGATGGAGCCGGAGCCGAATGTGCTCGATGCGCATCCTTGCAATCACAAAATAAGCAAATTACTCTGGAATACACATTCTCGGTGCAGGGCATGTACAACGAGTGGAAGCTTAGGTTTATCTTAATTTTCATGAGCATCCCCTAATGCGGCAATAAGGATTCGAATGCAAATTCTTCTCCAACGAGAGAGAGGGCTGCATGTGGCTTTGGTGCTATTAGCCACTTTGGCAAATTTACTTGGAATCTGTGTGTCTGATCCTGGGGATGAATTAACTCTTTTACCCTTTCTCGGTGTGTCCCTGGGGCGGGGGATGATCTTGCATTGCAGCCAGGGTCGACTGCAGTAATCATTGTGCTCACGCCTGATGGAGACCAATTGTGGTGGGATTTCTGTGCGTTTTCATGTGCTTCACTGAATGGCTCTGGATCTGGATCAGATTGAGAGTTGGAGCTCTCGGATTAACAAGGAAATGCAATCAAAATGCGAGCATTGATCTGATTAGGGGACAGATGTGAGATGAGATGATGATGATCTGAAGTTGGACAGAATCTGGCACTTAGGTTTAGGTGGCTGGGACAACTTTTGGCACTCATCTCCGGCCTGTCTACAGTCTCCAGGGACTCGCAGTGTATTCAGACCAGGCGACAAGGGAAGCTGGAGTCTCCAGGCCATGGGCTGATTTTGACGTAAATGGTCAAAGTGGAGGCCCTTGATCAAGTTCTTCCTCTGTTAAGGGCTGTTAGGGGCTGAAAAAAGATTCGAATGCGTTTCTAAGAACCCGTTGAGTCGAACGAATTATAACCTCACATCAGATCAGGCAAATGCTACGGTTTGGTTTCAGGAGTGACCACGGTTTCAGCTGAATTTAGGAAGAAAGTGGCTCGAGGCAAGTCTTGTGTCCACTCGGAGCCTGTTAACGAACGGAAACAAGTCTCGGATGCACCTCGAAAGACTCGCGGAGATTCCAAGATTGTGGCAGTCAAGATTTGGAATTAGCAGTGGCCACGATTTCGGTTGAATTTGGGCCGAAAGTGAGTCTCAGTCAAGTCCAACCCGAGGCTTTTAAGGGACCGAAATAAGACTCGGATGCCTACAAGAATCGGCTGAATTTAGACGGGAGATAGCCTCAAATCAATGCTTGTTTCCAATTGGAGAAACAAACCTCGGATTTGACAGCTGTTGCATTCATCTACCTCTCCAAGGACTCGCGGTGAATCCAAGGTTGTACCAATTGTTTTTTCGGAACTAGGAGTGGCCATCCAGTGATATCCAATTGGAACCTGTTTAGTAGCTGCCTGAATCTCATCTCAGTCTTGTCTTCGTCTTGTCTATTTCATTTCCCCTTCCAGTTTCATTCGAAAACTCCACGCACTTTCCCATCAGTCCATCCCCCCGACTATTTTCAAATGGATGCCGCGAGGATGGAGCTAGTTTTCCAATCAAACAAAGCGCACGTTATTTCACGTGGAAACGCACACACAGCGAAGAATGCTCTTTCGATTTAATTCTCTTTAAACTGCAACAGCAAACGTTACCCCCATCAAACATGAGAGTCGGACAAAGGGAGAGAGAGAGACGGAAAGAGGAGAAAGATCAGCACAGAATTGGCGATCCCCACCCGCGGAGTGGGAAGGAAAGGAGTGAACCGATTTAAGCCGTCCGCTAAACTGTGAATCCTTTTCTCTTTGAGTACCCCAAGTGGGTATGACATGAAATGGTTGGGTGGCTGAGGAGGAGCTGGCTTCATTCGCACCACCCACTCCAGAGCGTACTTGTCATTTCGTGTCAACAGATACATTTCTCGCTTGCCTGCATATGTATTCAGGTCTTTTTTTCGCTTCTTTTCCTTCCTTTCTTCTTCCCTTTTCATTTCACTGCTTCCCTCATCTCTCATCATGGTGGTGGTCCTTGTTGCAGCCTTGCTAGGCTGGATGCTGATGAAGGGGTGGTGTACTATTTTGTTGGCTCTCTCAGCATAAGGTCCGCCCTGCCTATTGTATTGTGTGTGAATAGGCACGCGATGTGGGGCGGGCTTGCGATGATGATGTATATTATTTTTATTTCGCATTATTTTATAAGGACAAATGACACACTACACCGCACTCACACACAGCCCCGTTCATAAGCTCTTTGTATTATGCGCTCTTGTGCATGTTTTTGATGAGGAATGGAGAGGAGAACGGCGATGATGATGACGACGATGATTATGATATGAAGAAGACGACGGCACTTATGCACAACAAAAGGCGCAAGGACATTTTTATTCCTTTCTTCGAAAAAAAAAGAGGAATTTATGTGTCTTTTTTTTTCATTTGGCCGTGTATACGACATGGAAAGTATCTCCTTGTACCGTCGTCGTCGCCCATCGCTATTGAATGACAATATACAGAGCACAGGCGAAGGCGGAGGCTGAAGCTGAACAAAGTTTAGAACAACTCGTTCGTCGTTTTTTTTTTCTTCTGTTTCGCATCTAAATTTCCATTTTTATTGCACATCCACCAAGCGCGACAAAATGCTTTACCGAGGGCTTTTTTTCTGACTTGACTCCCAGCGCTTCCGCGAGAGAGTGTGAGATACCGGAGAGTTAAGCGTTAACTGATAGAGTCCTTTTTCCCGGCGGAAGAATAAACAGCCAACACTCTTTTATCCATTCCCACCGCCGCCGCCGCGAAGCCATAAAGAAGAGGAAGGCACGACAAAAAAAAGGCAAACGTAAGATCACATACAACTTCCTTCGGAAAGTTACCCGAAAAATCCTTATTTTCCGTCCTGTGTCTCGGCACAGGCACATATTTCGCCCGTGAAACGCGCCGGAGTGCTCGATTGTGTTGTGTTGTATTCTTTTCTCGCTATTTAAGGGAAATTCGCCGAGTTTTTATCCCGTGCTTTAGTAGAGGACGCGCGTCTTTTATTAAAGTGATTGCGATGAGTTTTTTGTCCCATGGACCATCTTACCAGCCACCATCAAGAGTCAACGGATTTCCATTTAGAATTTTGTGGTTATGTTTTGAATTTGCTGTTTGGCAGCACCGATCTTGGTGGTAGGGGAACAATGAGTGGGAAATTATTATGAATTTAGATGGGATCAGTATGGCGGCGGTGAAAGGGAGAAATTGAATAAAAAATTATCATGTCGCATGAAATTGCTTATGGAATTGACAATAAATTTGTGTCGCTGTTGTTACACCATTTATGGCTGGAGGAGTGTGCCCTCTTCGGAGGGAGGGGGACTGAGTGGATTGTGCACGATGAACTGTGAAAGAGAGTGTGTGTATTAGGGGAATGGAACATAACGATCTTTATGATTTGAGGAGGAACCTGTGGGTTGTCTTGATATTTGTTGGACCAGAGGGTAATTGCAGTTAAAATGACTGAAAAGCAATCAACTGAAGGCAGTCGATGTTCATTGACCATCTTTCGGAAGAGAATCTTGTGCTGACGAGAGGGGAAAAATTGACGGGGAACACGAGTCAATCGAAGCTCACTGATCGTCCCTGGCGATATAATATTCAGCTGATTAGAAGGTCTGGAGTTTCTCAAGTCGTCAAACAAACCTCAAAGAAACAGAGAAGTCCAGTTGCCAGTTCGTTTAACCAACTGAATCCCTTCAAGAGGCTAAAGCAATCCTTGAATAAGAATACCGTCGCACTACAGACTGTCTCTAGCGTATGTGGGACTTTTTTCTCTACCGGTCGTCTGGCGTATGTGGAACATTTTTTTTTTCTTCAATTTTACACCGAGTTCTTTCTCGTCGGCGGACACTCTGGCGGATGTGGAATATTTTCGAATATAACATCCTTTTATAATAAACAGGATTCCCTCCAGAATGTATTTGGATTCTGGTCATCTGGTGCTGGATTTTCCTCGGCACAGCATCACAAGCGGATCTAGAACAGACGAAGAATTGGAAATGTGTTTTGTTCTCCGCGACATTGAAAGGTCTCTACCTACTTTCTTAGTCCAGTCAGAAGACTGAGACAGAATCCTTGTTCTGGAAGACTATGACAAACCTTCTATATCAAAACGTCTGTATTACAACAAGCTCTAGACGAAAGTAGACAAACAGAGACTTTGAAGTGCCTAAGTCCAATGGGATTGTAACACTGCGACTGCAGCTCAAAACTGACATAGTAAAAGCCACCGCCAATAAGAAGACTCATATAGACTACAGACTATACTATAAAATCTATTGACGAAGTTAGACGAGGAGAGACTATACTGGCATATCCTGTCGTCGCTTGTGCAGGTTTTGAAGTCTTATACCCGAGATCACTGGGAGTCTTCGGAAAAAAGAGTCTGTCCCCGATGAGCTGTTGTCATAGACTGCACTAGACAGTCTTTTCAATGTGACCCAATCTGCACATTTTTTTCGGCGACTGCCCTTCAATGTCGATCCACATATGTGTCTTTATCAAATGACAAATGAAAAATTCCCCCTCATTTAGCAAAGACACGAATCGAAGCCATGATAAATTACCTTACATCCACAACTCACCACCGTCTCGGTAGACATTCCCAACTTCTTCTGTCTCTCTCTCTTACCTGCAAGAGAAAAGAAAACAAATATATTAATAATTATTGTCAGTAAATAACATAGATGATTCATTTAAATTGCCAGCAGATACGTACGAAATAAGGAAATTAATACAAAACAACATCAACAACAGCGCTACAGCAAACAACCGAACAAACAGAAGAAGTGCGAAGAAATAATAAAAAAAGGAAATTAACTTGAAATTGGCATAATTCCATTCGCATCCCTACACAGAAACACTTTAGCTGTGAGTGAGCCCTAATTTTTCAAAGCAAACACCATCTCCAACGCAAGGCAATTCGCAACAGATCAGCCTCAACTACACAATTCCCCCCCCACAAATACGAGTATCTATCTCATTTCCGTCCTTGAACGCCTGTGATTTCCGGCCACCATATCCTTCTTGTTGATGATTTTCTGTTTTCTGTCTGTTGTCACTTGCCGCCTAGAAGCAGAGAAATCTTAGCCCGCCACTCTCTCTCTCTCTCTTTGTGTGTGTGGAGCAGCATCCCCTGGAGCAATACAATTTATTTCCATTTAATGTTGAATAAATTCATAAATATTCTAGCGATCCAAACGCACAGCCCAAATGGTGAATAACAACGAGACGAGGACGACGAAGGAGAAGAGAGGCTAAGAGAGGCTTCGTAATAAAATATTTATCCCGAAGTGAGAGAGGGGAAGCTCCTGTACAACGAGTCGAATAAAACTGCATGGGGCGGCTGGATGCTGGCTTGTCAGTTATTGTTGAATGAAAATTGCTACATTGAAAGTTATTACTACCTGCAGGGTGTCTATTCACTCACTCTCACTCCCCCACTCTTCTGGATGCGCGCACGGGGGTGGCGGAATGGAGGCAATTATTAAGACGCTAAGGAGGTGACGGGCAAAATGTTATGACAAGTGATGGGGGATTTCCGTTTTTTTTTTCTTTTGCTCGGTTTTAATTTTGACTACAAGTTGAAAGTAATGAACGGGCAGAGTGGAGATTATCCTTTAAGAAGTCCTTAATTTCACACCCCATGGGGTCAGTGAGCGAGGGTGAAACGATGCAATTATACTTGAAATTGGATGGGTTGCTTAAGTGGATGGAAATGGAAATGCATGCAATTCGCACAAATTTCGGGGGGAGAAATTGATTGAGGGTC
Organism: Eristalis intricaria; assembly: GCA_964034865.1. Taxonomy (NCBI): domain Eukaryota; kingdom Metazoa; phylum Arthropoda; class Insecta; order Diptera; family Syrphidae; genus Eristalis; species Eristalis intricaria. The sequence continues at coordinate 1,396,774 of OZ035874.1, read as the reverse complement.
GTGCGTTGAGTGGGAAACCCGTGGATTTGGATGTCGAGAAAAAATGGACATCAAGTTTAGGCGATGACCTCGAGTTTAGAACAAAAAAGTAATGTTTTAGAGAATTAAAAAAGAGAATTTAATTGGCAGCACTTTTTCTATATACCCTACAATCCATTGTCAAATGCCATCTACAAGGGCTGTTTTGGGATCTTTTCTGGATAAATAGGATTGGAAGCCATTCAGCATCAGGGTGTACAACCATTGGACTGACAATAGTCAAGTGTCTTCGAGAAGGGATATTTTTATCGGATCTTATCTGAAAGCAGGGGATTTTAAAAGGCAATCGGAATCATTTTTTTTCAAAACCCTTGTCTGAATTCATTGGCGTAAAATTAAAGGGACCCTCAGCTGTCGAATGCCGTCGAAAGGGACCTCTTTTAGGGATCTTTACAGGAATCAAGCGCATTTTGGAACCCATTCGACATCATGGTGCAAAACCAGTGGACAAACCGGAAGGATTTTTTCGGGATCTTGCCAAAATCAGGAGAATTGTAGAATTCGTCGTCATGGAACTTGTGTATCATGTGAAAGGGATTTTTTTTTTCAGATCTCGTGTGTACAGCACAAGGCAATGTATTCCACATCACGGTACACAACCATTGGCCACTCAAGTGTCAACTTTAAGCGATTTTATTTAGAAAACTGTCCAAATCAAGGGATTTCAGGCTTTCTAATTTAAGAAGATTACTAATTAAAGACGTTTGCAGATCAAAGAGCGAATCCTTTCATTTGCAAAAAAACCCCTCTATCCTAATTGAGCCAAGATCTTCATTCATAATCAAGCAACATTCAAAGAAAACCCCAGAAATCTAGGGAAACTCACAGACCTGCGGTCCAGAGAGAGCACTCTAAACGGAGCGTGTGTGCGTCTGAATAAGTTGACACAAAAAGAACCCACCCATCCAAGAGAAGGCGTCACAAAAACAAGTCGAGTCCTAGAGTCTTTACAAAACGGACGACACGACGACACACTTTGCCATTAAGGAGTGTGCTGCCTAGGACACATGTGAGAGAGAGTCTCTGTGCTTAGCAATGCAAAACGAGAGTCAAGCAGTGAACATATGAAGACCATCACTTTGCCATCATTAGCGTCCTGGCAAATAATATATTTTCAAGAGGTGGACGAGGAGGAGGAGAAGACGCCCACTTGTAAGTCCTACTATTTGTGCAGAAGATGTGATACAATATACGAGGATGTCGCGAAAGCGCCAGCAAGAGGTGATACCGCTAGTGATATATTTGCCACCACGGATGGTGTTTGCATACAAATCGACATTTAAGACTTTTACGTGCCGACGACAACGACAACGACGAGAGTCCTTCTTCCTTCCTTCCTTTCTGTTATTACTATTTCCGGGAGGAGGTGGGTGGCTTCTTCTTTTTCTCTGTTGAGGCGGGACGAGTGCAAACAAAAGGGATGCTCCTCGGGTCGCGTCTGACAAATGGTGTATTTTTTTTTTGGAGTTACATTCCCAACGACCAGAATTACCCGCCCGATCCCCGCCGTGCAGTTTGGCTGATAGACAATTTTTATCGTTTAAAGTCCAATATTCTGGGACGTGTCCTGTTTGCTGATGTCCTCCCTCCCTCCTCCTGGCAACCGAACCGAACCGCTGCCGATTGAAGCTGGTCCAATGGAATTGACCATTTGTTGCATTATTGTTATTTGATTTGCGTTGCGTCGTCGTGCGCTTGGATTTCATTCCCTCCATCACCGCCGGGGGAGGAAGTTTTTGAAAAGGACCACTTTGAACTACCCTCGTACGATTTCAATCAGCGGCGTAACAACCCACCGCCTTCTAATGGCAGTAATTAGAATAAATGAATCCCGGTTACTTGCGAACATGTGTTCCCCCGTGCTTTTTGCCGCTTCCTGGATGGTGGGGGGGACTGGGTGCAGACGACGAAAATTCTATTACTCAACGAGGTTTTCGGTGTCTAGAAACAATTTCAACCGCCTTAATTGCATTTCGAGGAACACTATCACTTCGTCGGGTGTTCGTGTGTCTCGACTCGACTCCTCGACTGTAACGACACTGGGCACGGAGAGGAGTGGGAAGAGTGCTATATCTTGATGGAAAATATGAGAAAACTCTTCAGAGCGACACTTTAAAGTTTATTTATTCTTTTATTTATTTATTTATTTATTCCATCTACCGAGTTTAGCTCTTACAGATTTCGGAACCTTATGATAATATTCGTATAATCTAAGTACATGATAGGAACATTTTGATAATTATAAGTAAAAAATATAGGACAACAAGTATTAAATAAATATTTGAATAAAAGACTTAGTAATAAATAAGTATGTGAACAGTTTAATAAATTGAAAAAATATATTTTGTAATAAATAATTATAGATTTTAAATTAGATTAATTAAGGGAAATTGACAAAGATTTTGGAATAGACTGTTTAAATTTTTGTCTCTCATCACATAGGTCTACTTCTACACAAACGGAATTAAATTGACTTATACATTTACTTAACGGTTCATTAAAGCCGTAATTATATAGGTGTTTTGGTTGTAATAAGAATTTTCGGGTTCGAAGAATTCTTTCCGGTGCGTAAAACCTTACATTTTGCAGGAGCTCAGGGCAAATTACACGATACGAAAGAATATCATAAATTAACATTATGCTATGATCACCTCGTCTTCGTTCTAAAGTATCTAAACCTATTAACGCACATCTTGTAGGATATGGTGGCATGATGTCAAGATTCCACCCCATTCTTTTTATAACGAATCTAGTAAATGACTTTTGAACTTTTTCTATGCGCACTATAGAGTTCTTATATACAGGACACCATATTACTGAGCAATACTCGAGATGAGGACGTACAATGGACATATATACAGATTTTAGGGCATATGGACTTGAAAATTCAGCACATGTTCTTTTCAAAAATCCAAGCATTGAATTAGCTTTTGCAACTATGTAGTCGATATGAAATGAAAAGGAAAGATTCGTATCGAAAATTACACCAAGGTCTTTTATTTCCGTTTTCCTAGTAAGGCAAGTTCCACCTATCGAATAGTCATATATTACGGGTGACAATACATGGTAAACAGAAAAAGAATGACATTTAGTAATATTTAAGCTAAGTCCATTGAGATCGCACCAATTACATAACATATTTAAGTCATTTTGAACATGCATACAATCTTGACGATTCTTAACACGAAGGTAAATCTTAAGGTCATCTGCATACATTAAACATTTAACATGAGACAGGATTGAAGGAATCTCATTAATAAATATAATGAACAGAAGTGGGCCTATATGGCTACCTTGGGGAACACCTGATAATACCTTAATGATTCTAGATTTATGGTTATCAATTTTTACCATTTGAGTTCTATTTGTTAAGTAACTCTCTATCCACTTAAGTAGTACTGAATGAATACCAAATGATCTTACTTTGTTTAATAGAATATTATGGCATACAGAATCAAAAGCTTTTCTAAAATCCGTGAAAATAACATCTACTTGATACCCGGATTCTACTGAATCAAAGAGGTATTTTGTAAAAATTGTCAAATTGGTTAAGGTAGATCTGCCAGAAACGAAACCATGTTGGTGTAAAGAAATGTGTTCTTTGATTGCAAAATTAATTTTTTTTGTGACAATTAACTCAAAAAGTTTCGGAATAGCTGAAATCTTAGAGATTCCTCTATAATTTTCCACTTTATGTCGAGAACCAGCTTTAAATATTGGTATTATAAAGGAAATTTTCCATTCGTCCAAGAATGTACCGGAAGACAAAGACATATTAAACAATAATTTCAATGGTAGCGACAAGGAAGAACTACATTGTTTGACAATAACAGACGGAACATTGTCAGGACCAGGATTCACACAAGAGTTCAAGGAATAAATTCCCTGCAGTATGTCATCAGTTGAGATATACAGTGATCCAAGATTTATATTACAAACATCTTCTTTAAAAGAAGGTGGATGAATATTCGAGTGATCGCTGTACACTGATTCAAAGAATTTTGCAAAGAGCTCGCAGGTTGTCTCACTACTCTGAGATACTATACCATTGAACTCAACATTTTGCAAATTCCCATTTTGCTTTCTTTTATTGTTAACAAATGTCCAGAAACCTTTAGGATTCCTGGCAATATTAGATTCAGTATTCATAACATAGTGTTTATAAAGAAATTTGTTTAAAAATTCATATTCCCGACGCAATTGACAAAAACGTTGTTTGTTGTGCTCTGAATTTGATTTTTTGAAAAGTTTAAATGCTTTATTTTTCGCGTTTTTTAAATTTATTAATCGTTGATTATGCCACGGCAATTTTACGTGGAATCTTTTTCTAATACGTGGCACAAACTGTATGAACCCATATTCTATTATATTTAAAAATGCATTATACATTTCATATAAATTTAGACCGGAGAGAATGTTCGACCAATCAACCGAATTAAAATAATTACTTAAACCTTCATAATTGGCTTTTGCAAAATTATACTTGCTTTCGTAACTTCTTAAATGATGTTTATTTAATGGACTACTATATTCAACATTTAAACATAGAGCTATGTGATGAACAGAATTTGACATTAATGGACTTACAACTTCTCTGACAGAACAATTTAAATTATTATTTACAAATATTAAATCAAGAATCCTATTAATTGAATTATGACAATTATTGATTTGGAAGACATTACAAGCAAACAATGAATCAATTAACATGAATTCACAATCAGTTTTCATGTTATATGGTATTAGACACTTATCTTCATTTGAAAAGGACCAATTGATATCACCTAGGTTAAAATCACCCATAACAATTAGGTGTTGCTGTTGGGTCAGCTGATCAGCGATGAATTCAATGTTGGCAACATGTTGTTCGTAAACATCTAAATGTCTATTTGGTGGTATATAGCTAACGACGAAGAACATTTTTTGGCGCTCTGCTTCCTCTCTGTTGATATCCACAGAGACACAAAGTTGCTCACTAGTAAAGTCGCCAAACGGAAGAGAAATGACATTCATACATAAAGTTGAGTTCACGGCAATTAATACTCCTCCTCCACGGAGATGACCACTTTCAGCAGGGCGATCAATGCGGTGGACTGTGTAATAGTGATCGAAGAGTTCAGCCATTAAGAAATCATTATTCAGCCAAGTTTCCGTGAGAACGATAACATCATACTCATGAAGAGAAATTGCAAGTGACACTTCTCTAATTTTAGTTCTCATTCCCCCTGCATTTTGGTAGTATATGCTAAGGTTATTTGATGACTGAGATGGAAACATATCAGAATGAGAACAAATCTGCTCATTCAGATCTCTACATTGGGCGCGCTCTCGGTTTTTGGTAAAAAACGGAACTCTCTCACACGAACATTCAAGGGCCAGTTGTCAGCTTTCATAGCATCGCTCAAGATGCATGCGGGAACACCAAGACGAAAATTAATATATTTAAACGTTGACAGATCCGCATCTCTTTTGTAGAGAGGGAGACATGAGAGAAGACTTGTTGGAACATTGAGTTTCTTCGATGCATATGACATGATAGAATCCACTTTGGTGGTTGTTGAGAAACGGGAGAGATGAAGCCATTTCTTCTCTGATATTACTTCCACTTCAGTGTAAGCAGTGTCTTTGCCTATGACTTTTCGAAGTTTTTTTGTGCTCCGTTTCTTATGCACTGTATTCCATTGCGGATTCGTATGTTCAGTAAACTCTTCACTAACAGCTGTAATTTCATTTTCACTCACGGCATTGTTTATGTCTTGCGTTTCTGCATTTCTGGCATTGATATTGGTTTTGTTGGGCATTTTTATTTTCTTGTTTTTACTTGAAGGTGGTAACACAAGTGGTTCAGGTGGATTTGTGATTATATTGTTTTTTAACGATTTGATTTCCACTTGCAAACATTGAACAATTTTAGTTAGTTCCGCAATTTTACACACTAAACCAAGTACAGGGACACTAGCACAAGCGTTACATTTCCACGAATAGTTTATGCTGGATTTAATAAAGTTTAATGCATTTTCCGATGATATTGCACATTTATCATGGAATTTTAAGCCACAAACTCCACCACATACAATATAGCTATTATTAATGTTTCCATCACATTTAGCACAATTTTCGGACATTTTGTTATTTTAAAATAAAGACTTAACACGGAGCAAGAAGTAAACACGTCTGGACACAGTGACGAATCTGATCAAACATTCCTGGCTTTTATGTGAACTTAATTGAATGCAAGCTCGTTTTAAAAAGAAGGATTATCCACTGAGGTTCTAATGGATATCCAGAATCACCCAAAAGCCACTTCAACTGCCGGCTGTTATGACTTTGAATAAGCTGCATTCGGCAAAGTTGTCCCATCATCGTTGTGTCTTCGTGGTTGTCGGCGTTGTCGTTGTCGTCGGCGTTGTGATGAATTTGCATTTTGGACCGTTTAAAGGACTTTTGCTCTCGTTGAAATTTCCCTCCGCGAATATGATTTCATCTTTTCGCTTTTCTTCGAGAGATCTGGAGTGTGGAGAGGGAGGGGGGGGGGAGGGGGGGGGGAAGTAAATTAAGTTTCCAATTTGAGGAGTTGTAACTAATTTCTTTTCTGCACAGTTCTGGCAGTGATGTTGGCAGAGGAGGGTGCTGTACTGTGTGCGAAGGCGAACTTTCGCTAATGGGAAATTTCGTTTGGAGAGCGTCTGAGCGGGCACGTAAGGTGTTTGTGTATGTGTATTGTGCGCGTCCATATTCGATATTAATGAGGATGCTTTTCATTTTTTTTCTCTCCCTCCCTGTCCCTCGTTCCTTGTCGCGACGGGGGAAGTGGAAAACTTTTAATTGCGTAACAATATAAATTCAGTCTTGAGTTCCTAGAGTTTTTGTGTCGTAAATTAGTGAAAAAGAGTGATGGCGGGGAGGTGGGTGGAGGTCATGTTCAAAAAGGGACCGAATTTATTACACTGAACCCCACAAGCTCTGAAACCGGTTGGCGCCCGGAATGCTATTGATTACTGGTCATTCACTTGGATGTTCACATCAACACTCTTGTACGGAGTCACAATTTGGTGGTGAACAGCATTGGAATTTCACTGAGTGGAATGTGGAACCTTGAAGAATACCCCTCAGTTTGGTTGTGGTCCTGGATAAAGCTGCGGTCCTTCACGTTTCTTCATGGAATATATTCGGAAGATTGGTAGATTTTATTGGAAAACTCTACGGTGCTCTCCGTGTATCCACAGATGGGACGAGGACATCCGAGGGACTCATGAAATTAAAATTGGTCCCATATTGGTCCAAGTGTTACTACTGAAACTGGAACTGAGCATTTTTTTTTCTGTCCTGTTAGGGCATCCACACGAAAGTATACTGGATTGACTAATGACATAAACTGGCCGAATTCTCCCTAAAGTCGACCACTAGAACCACGACTGCTCTTCTTCCGTCAAACACCGAGTGAGAAGAGGAGGAGCTGAAAATGTGGAACTAATATGATGTGTCATTTGCTAAGGGGCAAGAGTGTAGATCTAAGTGTGACTCCTCTCAGTCGACTCGATTCTTGACGCCGACAGGAATGGAAAATGAGACACAACCGCGAACCCTACGAGTTGCACCAAGATGACTGCACTGACAAGAAAGAAGGTCTTCGAATCCGAGTCCCCTGGTTCAAGAAGGAGAGGAAGACCTCCGATTATCGCGGACGCAAGACAAGGCTTGACGACTTGAAGCAGCGTGCTAACGACCGTCATCGATAGAAGCCAGCTTTTGGCTAAGCTTAACACAACCAGATCCCTTGTCGTTGATCAAATCTCAGGACTCTGTCTGCATCGGCCCATTGTCTTCCCCCGCAGTGAATTTTGTAGAAGTCGAGTTCAGTGCATGGCTACCTACATCAGCAGCATTCATCAAACTCCCTTCAAATCCCAATCACCTTCCACGCCCCAGACAACCCCTTAACCGTCGTCATCGGGATTACAAATCCTTATCAATTAGAAACATACTCCCCCTACCACTCATCCCATCAGGACACCAGAACAATCTGCTAATTTCACGACAAGGTGTCGGAAGGTCTTCTCTGTCCGACATAAAGTCCGATAATTGAAATCACAATTCGGCACCCCAGAATTCAACGACTCCCTGCTTCTCCCTCTCCTCTTGCGGACATCACATAGTGAGAACACACAGTTCGGGCCCATTCATTAATCCCATTTGCCATGTCCCACAACAGGCAAGCAACTCGACCCACAATGGGAATCAAAGAGCCAGACAGTAGCAGCTGGTGGGTGAGCAGCATCCCACCACCACTCAAAAGTTATTTTCATAATCTTCTTAAGTAAAACCAATTCAATTGATCACACACAGGACTTCGCCCCATCGTCGTTGGTCGTCCTCCTTGCGTCCCACAACCAATCAAAGTTATTGTCCTCAAGGGAGGCGACTCGAATACCTCCTTCGGGCTTTGAAAATAAATTCCAGCAACTGTCAGTGGCTATGCCTGCAATCCATGGCATCCCAGCCGTGCCCATATTACAAATTCCTTAGCACAATGCCAACAGAGAGTGAGAGAGGGAGAGAAGGAGGAGAGATAAGCGCCAAGTAGGTGCCCCTCGAGCTGGCTGGCTTCCTTGTGCCGCCGCATGACTGTAAAATTTAATTATAATTATTATTATTGTTTTTCTGGGGCGTCTCCAGGCTGGATATACATGCAGTGGCACCAGGCAATGACCCGAAACCGATGTATCATCCAATTGTCCCGGTAATTAAAATCGCACCGAATTCCTGGCAGCCCCCCTAATCCTATGCACTCGGGCGCTTGTCGAAAGTCCATTATTCCTTCGAAGTAATGAAATTAAACACGAGATAGAGGCCCAGCCGGCCGCAAGCATGGGGGACTGAGTCTAGATGAAGCCTTTAGGCTGCACTCGGGCATGGATGTGTGTGTGCTATTCATTATCCGAACACCATGCGTGTAGAATTCCGGGTTTGTTGGCATGTGACTCTTAAGCCCACCCCAACCGCTCCCCTTGTGAAGCCCGCTCGGACTAATGAATTAAGCATCTATGTAAACGCAATAACAATTCGGTTGAATAATTAATGCGTCTTTGTATCTTACACTGGTCGGCATGTGACCAATTAGTGCGAAACCCTCACCAGCCAGCCAGCCAGCCAACCAGGCACCCTCAGCCTCCATCCAATCGGTTGTCATCGCTTTGGCAAGTGCGAGCGCGTCGCTCCTAATTAACCCTCTTATACAGCAAATAACTAATTCGGTGGAACGGGGCTTCACAAAAGTGATTAAACACGAGAAACCGCGTGAAATTCTCCGAGGCGGGACCGACAGGAAAGGAGAAAAAATGGAAATCAATACGTCGAGTGGGGGAAATTGGATATTCTGACGGGCAATTTGGTTTAATTGTTCTGTTTGCACTCTCAAAGTGATTGTAAACACATCCGAAAAGGGTCAATGATGGATACACCAGCTATAGGGCTTGTGTGTGGTCACGTTCTAAGGGGTTGGGAGCTGTCACCCGGGAGTGGGGCACGAGGCACGTTTCTGAGAAGATCTTGAGATTTTAGACAAAAAACCCACAAACGAGGCGAGGAAGCTAGAGACAAGGCAAGAGAGAGAGAGAGGGAGAAGTGAACTCCTCCTTAAGTGGTTTTGTCATAGATTGTGGACATGGACTAAGTGTGTCCTGAAATCAATGGTTCATCTTGATTTCTTTGAGAAGTCCTATCGTTGCCAATCACCCCCCCTCCATCCAATTTGTTTGCGGCGCCAGAGACAAGAGGTTCAAGTCATATCATCCCCCTCGCCAGTCACAAGTGTGTGATGCGTTCTACTCCATCAGTGCTATCATCTTTCCATCAAAGCCTCTCTTAATGGTTTTCAACAAAAAAATGGAAAGCATTTTCATTAACAGCCATTTCGCTAGTGGTTATGCTCACGCTCTCCTGCCTGCCTTCCGCCTCTCTCCGCCACCTTCACCGCCTCTGCCGTTGTCGCCCTTTGGCGTAAATCGTCGATGACATCAATTTTCGGCAACACACTCATCATCAGATTCAATTTAGTTGACATTTTGACTCGATTTCGCCTCTCCAGCACCAAAGGCAGTTGACGCATTCGCTCCCCCCTCCCCACGCCTTCCTTCCCCTCGGGGCGTCAAGTGGTAGCAAAATACCAATTTTCATCGAGACACCTACACCACCGCCGCGCCGCCTCTTCGGTGAGCTGTCGAGCATCTCAAATTGAAGTCACAAAAAATCACTTAACATTTACAAACGTCGTTTTTTTCCACCACCATCCTTCTCGCCTGCCGAAGGATGGCTGAAGTTTACACCTCTTGCAGGGGAGTGGAGGGCGGCGGTGTTGTCTATTGCCTCGAGGGATGAAAAATGTATTTCCTATCTCTACGCGATGCGGCATATGGGGCGTTGTAGTCACCACACGAGTCCTTAAAGTCCTCTCATCGCCATCGGCTCAACTCACAGACACCCACCCCCTCTCTCAGTCTGTCTGTGTGTGACGACGGGAAGCAGGTAACATCTTACGACGAATTTGAAAAAGTCATTTGTGTTTATCGAATTTGAGTGCTCCCCTCAGTCTCTCTCTCTCCCGCTCGCCACGACGACCGCCCCTGTCACCTGTCCGCAGATTGTTCAGCTATCTGTCTCGCTTATTGTGCACTTTTATCGTCTCCGTCTCCTCCCCACCCCCATGACCCGATGTCATATTGAAAACGGCTGGGAGGGTTTTTGATTGCCGTTCGGCGGGCTCTTGGTGGGTGGCGGTGGCAATGACTGTCTGTAGGCAATCTCGGTTGTTCCACATGCACGCACACGCACACATCAATAAAATACACCAATTCTAATTAAGTTTCGTGTCGTGCGTAAACTCAATTTAATATTCCATCGTCCTCCAACCACCGACAGCAACGCTGCCGAGACGACTTTCGCCGAGTCATTCGATTCGATTGTTGGGCGCCAGAGTTCATTCGAAGTGGGGGAGGGGAGGGGGAGAAACTGACTCAATCAGGCAGAAGAAAGAGGCGGGAGCCAGAGGGAGAGTGGGCCGCCACAGTGTTGCCTTCTTCGACGGCGTCTCAGTCCTTGACTCGACTCGACTCGGCTCTCGTTTGCTTTCATTCCCGTTTCCCCTCAAATCACAGGGATATCAATTTATAAGCCCTGTGAATAAGCGTAATACGCTTAAATTATATAAATGGCATTTAAGATGCCATTATGTAGTATGCATGGGTGGCTGACACCCTACCTGCAGCCGAGGAGGACTCGCCGCCTTCCCTCGCCGGTGATATAACAACAATCGATCCATTAAGTAACGAGTCGCACAAGCACTCCCTCGCAATGCTGGGCTCTGTGTGGGGGTAGTCGTCATCGTTCCCTCTGTGTTATGTGCCGAATGACTAACTGACTGAGTGACTGACAAACCTCTATACCTTGTGTATTATAATCCCAGCCTCTTCCCCGCACACCACCACACCTGAATGAATCCCACTGAGATTGGTCTGAATAAAATGGTTATGCCAGTGAGCGTGTGTATTCCTCTGCTCGTCCTCGCATTGTCGGCCTGTGTTACGTGAATCGCTTGCCTGACTATGTTCGTCTGTGTAAGTGCTGCAGTCAGGTTGGCACAGGCAATGGGTGGGGTGACGTTGATAATAAATTATTAACAATCCGATTGAATTGGGGTTACATGAACCGGGTTGGAGGGGGCGTGCATATGGATGTAAGGATAAATCGCTTTTCCCTGTTGTATCCCATGCGATGTCATGCCAATGGTTTGAACATTTTGAAGGGAAACTGACACAACAAGACACATTCACGTGTCGGTTCGGGTGTGGGTTGGTTGGGGCGGCTGTTTAAAGCAATGGAATTCTTGGATAACCTTTCGAATCTGTCAAAGGGTAATGTTTGAAAATGTGACACGGTCTACACTAAGGAGAATGGTCAAACACGAGGATTTTTCTTTTGTGTAACGTGTTACAAGACACCTCTTGTCACGTTGACTGGGTTGAGGTGAGAGATGTGATTGCCGCGTGAATCGTTCGAGGGCGAAGGCCTTCATCACTTTGTGAAATTAAGTTCAATTTTCAGGAATTAAATTGCCGTTTTTCCTTGGAACGGCGTTTTCTGTGGAACATGGGTCATCCAATTTGTGGTTCGAATTTGACATCGCTGTTGCAAGCACAAAGCTGGGGCATTCTCGGCTGTCATCCAAGAATGCATAAATTTAGCTCTAGACTCGCCATTTCAGAATATGTATAATATATACAGACACTGGACGTGTCAAACTAGTGACAACTTCGTACAAAAATAGGGATTATGTTTCGGTATCCAATTTGTGGTTCTATTTTGACATTACAGCGACAAGCGTGGGGGTAGCTGTCATCAGAGACTGTGGATTTGTAGTTTAATATCTGCCATTTTAGGGTATCAATCACAGTGGCTGAATGCGCTAAAAGTGTGGAATATGACTTCAAACACAGTCCTTTTGTGGAAGACATGTTTCATCCATCACGACCAGATTATGATTCACATTGTCGTTCGTCTGGGTGTTTTAAGGCGCAAGACAATAAAGAAATTCGATGAAACTAGCTCTGTCTGTAAGAAATAATGCCAGTTCTAACAAAGTTAAGCAAGGGCAGCTCCGTCAAAAATAGGGAACACTTGCAAACTAGTTCTACAGCATCCACAACCACTGCTTCTAGTTCTGTTGTTGCTTCCACAGTTCTGTTACCAAGTTGCAAGCAACGATAACTCCGTCAATAAAAATAGAGCAACCGGCTCTATTACTACCTGACTGCAAAAAAGACAGTTTACTCCCTAACTGTAAACAGAACTATCCTTAACCCACCACATCCCCTGCCAGGTGTCTGAAGGAGTGTCGCAAAGAAACTTTCAATCAAGGATTCACAGCATAATGTCTCAGAACCAACTCCCTGCGATTGCCGTCCTCCGACGGTGGTGTGGCATCGCATCACCCAACTTACTAAAGTTCGCCTCCTAATCGCATCAAGTTATTATCCGTCGCGATATGTGTGCATAATGTGAACACATTGAGATGCATGCACAGCTGCAGTGGCACATCCGGATGAGAGCATTCCCTCTGTGTTCACTTGAAATCCTTAATTTGCATTGATGAGAGTGCACAGTGTACAGTGCACACTGCACACAAAAGCGCAAAACGACGGACGGCGACGGGATAAGGACAAGTATGATGTCTACATCAGTGCAAAGGAGCGCATAAATATTTGACATCCTGGTCGTATAGTCGGCTTCGAGTAACTTCATCTGAGACACCAGTGCCCCCTCTCGTCATACATACACACGCGTTCCAGAAAATCTCATCTCTCGTTTGCTGCCGTCATATCGTCGTCACAACCAATTTATTATGCCGAATAAAATTATATGCAGAGAAGCATATTAATTTAACTGTCATTTGTCAGAAGCACAATGACAAAAGGGGGGACTGTGGGCTGTCCGAGGGGGTCGGTGGGTGGGCGTCATTCCTCTGCGCCATCACACACACACAGAGACGGAGAGCGAGACACAAGCGACGCAAATATTAATGACACATTTCGCTGGTTCGCGGATATCCTCATGAATACTTTAACATCCTGCCTCACATTCACCCCCACAGACACAGCCATTCGCACACAGGAACCCACCGAGCGACGACGCCAAAAGTGGGGTGCTGATGATGGTGGCCTCGGGATGGAGGTCTCTCCAAATATGCTCCAGGCAGATGCACCACCGGAGTGGACGATCAACCCTTCTGGGCGGCCATGACACAATGACGACAACAGAAAAATAATATTTATACATTGTTCGGCGCTGAGGATCTACGTCGCACCGTGGCACTGGCACTAGCACTGCCACTGCCACTGACTGGCTATTCGGGGCTTCATAACAATAAGGGATTTCCAACAAAACAAAATCCTTGTAAAACTATGGGCTAAGCACTACAGCTCACGAGGGAGAGTGGGAGATGGAGAGGTGGAGAAGAGGCGAGGCGGTGGTGAATGATTAATTCGACGACGACAACGACAACGACAACGATGATGGTGATGGAGGTCGACGACGGTGGCACGACGGGGTAACAGAGTGACGACTTTGAGTGGAAACATTTCACAAGGACGAACAAGGGCAAACTGAAGCACAAGCGCCAGCAGCAGCAGCAGCGAACCCCCTTCGAGTGAAAATTGCTTCACTCACGACATTAGGTGCACTTTTTCCAAAGAGGGGGATAATTGATGCAAAACTTTGCACAACAGGGACGACAACCCACAGGTGGTGGCAGAGGAACATGACCCGTTCACCCGCCCTTCAGCACTCTCACAGTCCAGTGTCGACACTTGGCCACAAGTGCGGAATAGACATGCAGCTCATGAAGCAATTGTTTCCCCATCTCGCCACCGCTTGAGAAAAATTAATTTAAAAGTTTAACAAGTTTTAAGTTTTCATATTATTTTCCACAGATTCTGACAGTCAGTCCGGTATGGCGGGCGGTCCGGTCCGGCGTGTGTGAGTGGTGGACACAAAAAGTTTTACAATTTTGTCGGCAGTTTGTTGCTTTCCCTCGCAATGGATACACTACACACTCGTCTTGTCCACACTTCAGCTTATGTCATGTGTTTCGGTTTTTCGACTTATTACTCTCTCGCTCTCGTCACTTGGAACTGGAGAGAGATGAGTTTTGTTATTAGTTTTCTGGAAAAAAAAAAAAAAACTTTCCACAGGATTGAACCGGAGGAGGGACACATGTTCTTTTAATCAGAATCAAATTGCCAGGAAAATTATATCGATTCCAATTGCTGGCTTGCACGAGACTCAAGTCAAGTCACGAAGGAAGCAATAACACACCACAGCCCTCTCCACACACCCGAAAAAAAAATGAACCATTTGAACGGCGAACGACTTCTACCATGACACGGCGTCGCGCCACTCTTGGTTGGATGGAGCGAGTGACAGGCACGAATAGTCACCATCGACCGGTGCAGTGCCAGACGCCAGTAGCTTTCGTTTAATGAAATGGAAAACATTGAAAAGACAGGAAAATTGCTCGTGTAAAAAGTAGAAATAAACTTTCATGTGCTGTGCCGTCCTCCCTCCGCTCACCGAAAAGGGATGACAACGAAACGAGGAGCCTTTGAAAAAGTGACTGTCATGTAATAATGTTGTTTATAATCAGAACGATTGAAATGAATTACTCAGAGGGAATCAATACTCTCCTGGGGGATAGCGGGAAAGTATGCATCACAACAAAGCCCGCTCCCTGTGGAGCCAATTCCAATTGGTTTCTGTTTTCTGATTCTCTCTCTCTCGCCGATCGAATTTTGATTTGAATCAATTGAAGGCAATAGCTGAGGACAGTGACAACTCCCCTGGTCGCAGTTGAATCTGTGATGACAACGATGGCGACGGCGAAGCAATTGACATCAATTAGTTGCGATTTAAGTGACGTGGAGTGCGAGACGCTGGTAGTGCTTTATTCCAATGGGGATTCGATGCGATGCGCTTCTCCATTGACGACTTTTCGAATGAATTCAATTGAGTCGTCGTCGATTTGGGAAGTCGTTGGTCTTTTTTTTTTTGCCAGTGACCTCTTAGAAGTCAAGCGTTGGAATTAAAGAACTTGATTTGTTTTGTTCTGCGGTGCGTTTGTTTAAGTTTCTGAGTAAGCTTGACTGGGTAAGTGGATTCCATGTATCCTTTTCTCATTTTGTTGGTATTGCAGCGTCCAAGTGAATCTTGTCCGATTATCCACTAGCATCAAGAAATTTTAGACACTTTTAAAAGTTCTTCTACTTCTTCTGATGTCGCCAAAGTCCGGGACGGATCTGGATCTTAACCAAAAGGCCTCTCCAGCTAGCTGCTTCCCAAGTTGGCAAGATGGCTAAGATTCTTGTCCACTTTTGTGCTCCATTCTTTTCGTGGGCGTCCTTTTATTGCACTGTCCCCATGTCGCTTGGTTGAAGACTCTAATAAAACACTTTCTTGAGTCTAGCTTCAACAGCGGTCCCTCTTGTTGAGCAGGAGCTACAGTTGTTGGTTGACTCTGAAGGATGAAGTTTAAGAAGCTTTTCCTAGACAGGTAGACTGTATGGACAATGACATTGGTTCGAGAGGTAAACTGTGTAAGGAATTGAGACTAGATACCCGTCGTGAGTAGGGATCCACTTACTCACTAAGCCTCGGCAGTCGCACGCTGTTATGATCCACAAAATGCATAGTTTGTCTGTGAGTTGGTGCAGTTATCGGATCAAGAATGAGGCTATTCAGTCATGATGGACTTTCGCATTACCCGATTGATCAAATGAAACAATCGCCTTCTTCTTCCGCTGGCGTCATAGTCAGGGATGTACCTCAGGAGACCCAAGACTGTTATTGAAGGAACAATTCGATGAAAGCATAATTTGATCTGTGGCCGCAAGGATCATATGACACCTACTTTTCTTGGTGTTGCTCCTTGTAAGGCATAGGGCCACTAAGCAATTGTTATGAACTTGCAGCAATGTGCTTCAGTTCTCCCGATGGTTTCCTCCAACTGTCTTCTGCTCAACAACTGCTGGACCGCCGTCGTGCATTAACCTAATCATGTCGAGAGCATATTGTGAGCTCCAAGGCTTGACAGCTTTGATTACAAGACCTTCATGAACTAGGGACTTTGTTTCCCCTATTGGGCAACAAAATGTCTTCATCAAGACATAAGTGAGAGTGCCCACACATCCTCTAAGCTAACCTAACCCCCGTTTCGTGAGGATTTTTCCGTGAAAGTGGCAAATTCTCTTCGTCTCCACCACTCTGTAGAAAACAAGTGCCCCTATGGATTGGACCAGTGCCCGACTTCCTAGAAATGACAAAACTCTGATGATTATCCCCAAATCAAAACCAATTCACAACTCACCCCCTCACCACATGCATGTGCTCTCAAGCACAAGTCAACCACATCAATGTCACTCACCTGAAACGAAAAAGAGAGAGAGAAGAAAAATTAAATAAAATCCATTATCAAATCTGATGATAAATATGTTTATGAGCCACGAAATTCGAAAACGTTTCCCTTCACGTTCCCGACACACAATTTGCAATCATTAAGAGGACATCACACCTTCATCACCCGTCCCCGCAACCAAAGAACAGAGTTCTGCGGTGGATGGAGGCAAGGCAACACTAGGAGAAATGCCCCAAAACGTAGCAAGGTCACAATTACAGGATTAATTAAAATTCGTGCGAGTGTGTCGTGGCGTACGGCACACAGCGCTCGTGTGTTGGTTGGAAAATTTAATCAAACCCTGGCGCCTGACACAAAGTGTCATTTCAGCAAGCGACCGAAAGGATGCATGGGAGAGGGAGACTGCGATGGATGGAGAGGAGGATCATGTGTGTGCGTGTGTGTGTTTATTTTCACCAGGATTAATGTCGATTATGATGATAATCATTCTGTGATTTGCATAATTCAATAATCGTCGCATAGCAATTTTCAAATACACATACGAACACCCCCCGAATGGAGGGTAATCCGAGGAGATAATTTAAACATATTTTCGCATTCAGACGGAGGAAGAGGGCACACTGTCTACTTTTTTTTTGAGATGCTCTGGCGAATAAGAGGTATGAAGCGTTAAAATCTCATAAATTTTAAGCTTGTGTCAGAAAAATAAGCACATTACTGTCATCGCTGGAACGATGTGAGGCCAGGCACTGGGGTGGGAGCAGCAGCAGGCAACGGTTCCAGTTCATTCGTTACTTCCTTTTTTTTGTCGGTATTCAGCCCTTAAAATGCTTTTAATTTTGTCTCCCTCTCCTCATTCCTTGGGACCGTGGAACGACAACGACGCCGCCGCCGCCACCAACAACGATGATGATGATGAGATGAGATGGGAGCGATGTGGATGGGGATGCGCCCCCCTTTTTGCGGAAGCTTATGCCACCATTACGGAACAGCCATCGCCCACACACAAATGAGCGTTATTACGGCGACAAACTTTGTAAATGGAGTTTTTCTTGCCATTCACTGGGGGGGTGGAGAGCATGAGAACATGAAAAATCGGCAATGAAAACTTGAACGGGCAAGAGGTTACGACACGACAACACACACACAGTCATGTAGGAGCACAGTCAGTGTGGAGCGAGCGGATGGTGATGGTGGAGGAGGCTGGAAATTGCTGTTTGCATGGTTGTCGACGTTGCATTCGGTGATGAATATCTGGGAAATGGTGGAAGAGGCGTCGGAGAGAATGAATTCCTTACGTGACTCGACTGTCAAGTGGACATTCCTCTAAACATTTGATGCCTCCATTTCGAACTCGAACTGAATCAAATCCTCACTTCCTTCATGAATTTAAAATCGACCTCGAACCCTCCCCTCGGACTCAAACCGCCCCCAAAATAATGACCTCTCCCATGAATGTCCTTAAACGTCGGTCGCTTAGGCGGCTTTTATCTTTAATGAAATTCTTTTACCCATCGGGCGGTTCTTCATAATTTGTTTTGACAGCCAAAGATGCTATTTATCCTCATCCTGTCAGCCGCTCCCCGTCCTCGACGACCCTCTGTCAAACTTTGTTGTGAACTTGTACCTTGGCAGGTGACTCATGTTCATTAAATGAAATAAATTTTCAATGAGCAGGATGGGCGATGACGATGAAATGCAATTATTCTGCGAAGACCACCTCTCCCTGCATTCCCTTTGAAAAAAAAAGAAAACATAATTTATTCACATTCCCGGACAAAAATGATATGTCCCTCAACAAGACCAAAGGATATGCAAAATGCGTGGAGCAGGACGACGGGGGAGGTACATAGGAAGAAAGGAAAAGTTTTGGTTGTTTGCCAGGAAGACGACACGTGAAGTGTATCCCCCACTCTCACTCTCTCTGTCTCTGTCTATTATCGTCGTCAAACTTTCTTCATATGAAATGCAAACAATTCTCTTTTAGATAATGGCTCTGGTGTATTTGTTGATCCTGAATAACTTTCGAACGAAGGACACCCTCCACACGACTGCAGGAGGGTCAAATTTAAAGTTCAAAGGAGATGCGTGTGTGTGTGTTGTGTGGATGATGAGAGAAGTTTCATCTTCTTACAGTGTTGATAGTTGATGGTTGCATTTATGGGAATTTTATACCACAAGAGGTATACACAATTTTTTCTCCTTCATTTCTTCGCCCAATCCCCAGCAGCAAAAGCAAACAAATCTACCGTCCGCGTCGTCACTCGCTTCCCGAAGGGGTGAGACAAGAAATTGATATTTTCATGCGGTGTCTGCCTGCGCAAGGACGAGGACGAAGATCTGCATAAATGTACATCTGGGGAGCGAGCTGGCGAGCTGGCGAGATGGAGTTATAAAAAAATAAAAATTCCCATAAATCATCTAGCGAATTGACTTTGTTGTCTGCTTGCGCGATTTGGATTATCGAAAGAGGAGAATCTTGAAAAAGCGAAACGAAAAAAAAAGCATCTCCTTTTGACTGTGTACAAGGATAGAGAATGGAAAACCACAAGGATTATAGAGGCAGAGAGCCCAGACGAGAACGCGGAAACAGCACCATGTCCTTGCTCAATCCCCCTAAGGACACACAGTTGGCAAATACCGAGACCGAGATGAGAATCTTCTTCTCCCGGCTGCGGCAACATTAAAAGGAAATACGACACCCATATCACATCGGGAAAACTAAATCTCTGCAAAAGACACAGAGCGGGAGAGAAAGGTAGAGGAAGGAAGAGACAACCGCAATAAGGAATCATATGTCGTGTCCGTTGTCGTGCAAGCACAGACAACAAACAAGGACGACAAGGACGTGGAGTTAAATTGAAATCAAATCTTCTTGTAAGTAGGCGCGCAGATTCACGTTATTTATTCGAAGGATTTTCGCCCCCCGTTTATCCTGTGAGACGCTGAGAGAGGACCCGACCCCAAGAGGAAGGGACCCATGGCCTGGTGCTGCCGAATTGATATTTGAGAAAAGTCTTAAGGCTTTTCGGGGGTTTTGTGTTACGTACAAGGTACACAAGGACGCATTAGAGCTCACACTTAATGAGAAACTGTGCCAACAGAGGACAACGAGGATGAGTGTGTACAAATCCGGTGCCATCCAATGGAGGGGGCAACTTCAAGATTGAAAGTAACGGCGGGAGAGTGGTATTCAATTGACTTTATGGTTGTCACAGAGCGGAAATAAGAAGTGATGGGACCTTAATCTCGTGCTCCTTCGAACTCACATCCCCACGGACTGAGCAGTAGAAGAAGTGATGGGACCTCAAACTCTTCACAGTCCCTATGAACTCAGTTGTAGGTACAAGAACAGAAACGGCTTGGGTTCTTGTGCTTAGAAAACTCGTCAAAATCGTATATGCAACCTGAACCTGATTCGATTCCAATGACCGCCTTAATTAACCACCTTTCTCTCCGTTCAATCCTTTCTCGAATTACAATGCGAAACCCAATTCCAGAATCCGAGCTTGGTCATGGCTCACGAAATCACTATGGAACACATGAGTCGAAGTGAAGGCTCATCATGTTTTCAACTCTCTCTCTCTTCCATTGCACAATGAAAACACGCTTCGCTTGAATTGATTACGGCCAGCTGGCAACGAATGACACACTCGTGTAAGCCAAGAGCCCGACTCCTGACAAAATTTCCTCTGAAATCTGATTAAATTCGGATTTCCTTCCTGGCCCCCATCCTTGACATGCGTCTGTACTCTGAACTCGAATATGAATTCGTGTCGGCGTGTGTGTGTTTGGCTCCGATAGAGAAAACCGAATTACAGTAGCCATTCAAAAGTTGGAAGTTATTCCAGACAAACTTCCGGCAGTGTGTGCCTGTGCTCCTCTGTGTGAGAGACATTTACATGTACCCTCAACTAGTTGCGTGTATATTCCCATCTCAGTGCATTCAGATGGCGGCAGCAAGTCTACTCTATGGTGGTAACAAATTCTAACCTCAAGGTGGCCTCTAACACTCCTCCACACACACACATTCCTCCAAAGCATAGAGAAACAGAGAGACACACAGAGAGGAACAAGAAAAGAAGAATAAACGAACTTACCACAATTTAAGGCCCTTTGTTGGACAGGTCCTGGGTAATTTTATTCAGTTTCCAAGCGGTCAGCACTCTCACAGAGAACACACACAAAGGAGTTAAGACACAGACGAAACAAAATTGAATCAGAATCACAAACTCAACACCGAAGTGGGGAGAGCACTGTAAAAATATTTTCCCCCGTTCAACCTCAAAATTGTGTGTTCTCTTGCGACCTCAAGGCGAGTCGAGTGGCAGGGCACAAATTATGGAGGCAATAGACCAAGCAGCAGTTTCTTTTTTTTTTTTTTTTTTGCTGAAAACGCGAGAATTAATGCAATTAGCTTCTTTCGTTTCACCAGGCCAACATCACCGTCCTCACCGTCCCGCCGTGCATTTGTAAATTGTATGCTTTATCCTGAAGGAAGGCAGGACACGAAACGACACTGTAGCAGCAGCACAAAAAAACAAGGGTAATTTCTTTATTGCGGGGTGTTGTGCTGCAGATGCTGTGTTTGAAGTTGTTTTCGGATGACAAATTGTGTGCTGCGGCGAAGTGAGGGGGGGCACAAATTGTTTTTCTGTTCCTCTTGGGAAAGGCGGGCGGTTTTTCTTTGATGAAATCGCTTGGAAAGCATTTGCCGGATAAATGCTGTGCAGCAAGGAGGCGGTTTAAATTTGGATATCATTCCGCCACGAGATTCCCTTTGAGCTTGACCCTTATGCCAGGGATTTGTTCTTTCCCCTCTCGTTATGCAAACTTTTCAACAATTTCTTTTTCCTTTTCCAAACAATTGGATCAGTGGAGCTCTGTGTCCCCGGATGATTGAGGGCATTTGCGGAGTAAGTGGATTCTCGATTTTGGATTAGCCAATGAAGGATGAAATGGTGGCCATTTATTCTGCATCAACTTTCAACGCGCCACCATCCTCAAGCCACAACAAATCACGTCACAGTTTGCCAATAATCCACGTAATCCCTCCACTTATCGTCTCCTCGTTACATCATAACAAATTAGTTTCGTTGCACGCTCATCGTTCACGTGTCTCACACACACAAACTGGCCCCTTATCCCCATGGGGAGCAAAAGGGATAACAATTGATTTCGTCGTGTCACATCAAAGCGGTAAAACATTTATTACCTCAAAAGAAAATTCAATTCAATTTTGCAAAATTTCATCAGGACACGACACAACAAATAAATTTTTCGGCGAATCGACCTCCCGTGGCTTCCCCCCAAGCAGACGAAAAATCAGCCCGTTAACATGTACAGAACCGAACAAAAAATGGAACCCCACTATCTGTGATAGATGACGAACCACCTCATGCCCGTGCAACGCATCAGTCTCGGTAGCAAAAAAGGATCAAGATTGAATACACAAAAGCCCCTACCCCTACGTCGCCAAAAAAAAAAAAACAGAGTTGTGCGATGCAATTTTGTGTTACCACAATTTTGTGTTATCCACAATAAAGAACACACACACACACCGAGCCATGCCATGTCACAAACTCTTCGCGTCCCGCTGATGTCCTCATGTTAGCCCGGGGGGACTGATGCAATCCTCCCATAACAAAATGTTATCTCCTGTGTTTATGGTATGTGGGGGACCCGCTGTGCCATAAGACAGTGCCTCCACTTCGATGGAGGAACGTAATTTCCCGTGGAAAATATTTTCCAGCCTTCCTGTTTCAACAGCACCGTCTTCTTGTTCATTTTGAGTCTTCCGCTCCGAAGGTAGAGCGTCAGGAATTGAACATTTCTTCTAAGTTGTCTTTTTTTCTGTTTGAAGAATTCTTCCCATCGAAGACCACAGCCACCGGAAGGAACCAGAAGGCATTCTTGCGGCGAAGGAACCGCAACAAAATGAGAGAATACCAAATGATTGTGTTCGGGGCTGAGTTGAGGGAGTTAGCTGCCTGAAAAGTAGGTAGTTGCCATTCGAAAATAATAAAACGAAAGGATTTGCGAAGGGATTTCTACTGGCATCTCTGAAATCACTCGAACGTGAGACTGGAGGCGATGGCTGAAGAGCAGTCGTAAAATACAATTTGCCACGCGCATAAAACAAAAAGAAAACTGCTCCTCAAACGGGGATGTAAGAGAGCTGCAAAATTTATTCAAAAATGCAGCGCAAGTGTTAGGGGATGGAGCTCAGATGAGAGTCTTTAAGCAACGAACTGAATAATGAGTTAACTTAAAGACAACGTTCGGTGATTTATACTAGAGGGAGATTGAAAGTGAATGCCAGAATGTGGAGCGAGACATTCTTCTTCAAGGGAGGACATGCTGTAACGAAAGAGTTCTTGAAACATCACGCAACTTTCAGAGAAATTGTCCTGAGGTGATGGACGTAAAGCAAAGCGTATTGCATAGTACATGTCGAAGGACAACGCGACAAGAAAGAATTCCGACACCGAGTTACATTGTGACTGCTGTCATAACTTGGTTCATCTAAAGCCAGGATGAATACCTCTAACTCTAGGTTTCCGACGAACTAGGTACCGACGAATCAACTAGGTTTCAACAGAGAAATTCGTTTCCAAATGATTTCAATGTGAGCACCAATGATCTTGTGTATTTTAGCGCAGCAGTGTCGAAAAGATCACACATTGAAGTCTCTGAAACGTGCTTTAAGTCACAAGAAACAGTTGCAACGTTGTGTTTTAGAATTCGATAGTCACATCACAGAGCGTTAAGTAACGACTACGATCGAATGCGTTCCCAAATCAGACAAATTGTCGTGTGATATGGGATGTGTGATACCTTGTGGCTAAAGGCACATAATACCAATGTCGACTGTCGAATAAAGACAAAAAACTACCACCAGTATTTGGATTCACATCAGACAGCCTA
The DNA here is from genome assembly GCA_964034865.1 of Eristalis intricaria. Classification (NCBI taxonomy): domain Eukaryota; kingdom Metazoa; phylum Arthropoda; class Insecta; order Diptera; family Syrphidae; genus Eristalis; species Eristalis intricaria. The sequence goes on along the minus strand of OZ035874.1, from coordinate 1,372,848 downwards.
TGATTTGTCTGAATTCAGGATGAAATGTGTAGGAATGTGGCCCAAATCTGCAGAGAACAAAATAAACTAAGAATACTATACAATTCGCCAAAACAAAGCAGAATAATACGAACAAACTAATAAAATTGTAAAACACATCAAAATGCTACCCAGATCTATCAGAAACCAAACAAAATTCGAATAATCAAACCTCGCAAAAATTCGTGCATGTTTCGACGTGTTGACCCAGCAGAAAGTATTTTAAAATGCAACAATACCCATCAACAGCACAATTAAATGCCCACAAACTGATGTCCAAATAATTAAAAACAATTAAAATTGAAAAATTTCCCAATTTTCCGATAAAAATAATATTTTTTTCTGCCGAACTGATCGTTACCGCCAATCTCTGTCAAATGACTTTGACGTTTGATAAGAAAATGACATATGGATTGTGGAGTGTGTGGATAATGTGGGCTATGTGGAATGTGCATTAGGTTTGGGACATATGTGAAGTGCAAATTACCCGATGACGTCACTGCGGTCGAAATATGTGGAATGGGAGTGAAATTTAAAATAAATTGGAAAAATTTGCTGTGATTTCAATTTTTGTCAATGACAGCTTTATCGTGGATTAAATATCCCCCATTTTTTTCATGCATCACCTGTTATCTCTAAAGTGGAAAAATTTGCTACTCCGAAACCATCCACCAACCAAACCCAGCCAGACTTGAAATTAAATCAAAAACACATTAAATCTCCATCAACTCCACACCGAGAGGGAGAGATGAGTTGGATGACATACACTGAGGCTGAGGGTGGGAAAGGAGACGAGCAAAAAAACCGAATTAAAACTTTTTTTTTGTCGAAAACTGGTGTGAGACGGGTCTGATAACAACACACTCATCATGACACGTTTCGACAAAAACTGTCAACTGGAATGAAAATAAAAAATTCATCGTTTTCAATTCATTATCAAAACATTCTGAAGTGGAGGGCGACAGTGTGGAGTGTCCTCGAATAGGAGTAGAGACAGGCAATTGAAATGTTTGGAGAGATGGGTAGCGAAAAAAAAAAAGAAAAAAAAAATGAATTCAATTTCCCAAGCACATGCGATTGGCATCATTGGTGTGTTGTAGCCGACGTCATCGCCTCACCTTCAACGGGCTCCTTGTGGAGGTGGAGGTCTCTCTATCATAATCATTTATCTGTCCATTGTTTGTGAGTTGGTGGTTGTTGTTGTCACTACATATCGACTGTCCGACTCGAGTCCCCTTTCAGTCATCCATTCGGGGATCCATTCAATATTTTAGCAGGTTCGAGGGAACGCTGCTCGTTGCTTTCATGTGAAATTTAAACTTCAATTGTGTTTTGATTAATCCTAGGTGGAGAGCCGGATTCTGGGCTGTCCTCGTACAGATTGTAGGACGTTCAGAGTCCATACAAAAGGGTTTTTTACTCACACACAACTCACTCGTCGACAGTTCGTAGCCAAATTGGCTCAACTCGATGCCAGGCACAGTCCTGTGACCCGACAAAGACCACCCACTCTGGGGGGACAGACATCCATTCAACTGGAGGGTGGTTCAAAAAAGGCGAAGAGAAATATTACAAAACTCTACATCCGCGCATTTGGACAGTGGTCACTGTACGACGAGGTTAGCCGGAGGCGATGTTTGTTTGTTGTTTTGGCGATGGATAGCTGCTGCGACGGCGAAAAAATTTTTGATTGAAATCTGGAAAACTAAACAAACTTTGTTATCCCGTGTGCACCGTTGGGGGATTTAATAAATTATTATCAAGTTTTCGGTTCGTTCCTTTTTTTTTGGAATGGCCACAGAAATTGATAATCCAGCAGGATGTGAAGAGAGAGAGATTTCAATTAAAAATCAAGACTCACTTAATGATGTATCAAGTTATGAAGGGCACTCGTTTTAATTAGGAACAAAGGGTGATGGGAAAGGCTGCTACTTGGTCGGACTACAGACGAAATCGACTCTGGTGGTGGTGGCGGTGCAGCGGTGTGTCTTGAGGCACGAGCATTGTAATTGAATTAGAGAACCCAGTCAGCAGATATTTTAAAAGGAAATCAATGCCAGATAATGAAGGGGGAGAGCTTGAGCTTGAAAAAGGTCAGCTCTTGAGTTGAGGGGTGGACGAGATTAAGGGTGCACTTATCCAGTGTCTTTGGTGAGATTCAGTGAAGGCAGAGTGCTTCACTATTGCGGGCGGAATTCTTGTGTGAATTGATTGGAGGTGATGGGGACTTGGTGCTCGAGAGGATGGTGATAGAATGGATATGTTTCTAGAAGTCAGAGGTTGCACCTGGGAGTGGAAATGCTGGAGGAAGTGCCACTGTTCTTCTTCAGTGCAGCTCGAAGTGAAGACTTTCAGGGTGTCCAGCTCAGAGTGGAACTATGAAGGAATGTGCTGAAATCGGCTTAAGGGCATGTACCAGAGAGTCAAACAAGGCCCACCGTTCTCCTTAAGAGGCTGCAGCTTGGAACGGAGCTCGATCCTCCGTCAGGGGCTTTACCTCGAAGTGGAGTTGGACCCTCCTTCAGGAGCTTCAGCTCGAGGTGGAGATCAGTCCCCCTTCAGAGGCTGCAGATTGGAGCGGAGTTCGATCCTCCGTCGGGGCTTTAGCTCGAAGTGGAGATCGGTCCCCCTTCAGAGGCTGCAGCTCGGAACGGAGCACGATCCTTCGTCAGGAGCCTTAGCTCGAAGTGGAGTTCGATCCTAGTTCAGGGACTTCAGCTCGGAAGGCAGTGCGATCGTTCTTAAGCTACTCCAGCTCGGAGTGGAGTTCAGTCCCCCTTTAGAGGCTACAGCTCGAAGGGCAGAAGCTCTCGATCCACCTTCAGGAGTTGCCTCCCAGTTCGACCCGCTTTTTAGAACCGGACAAAGAATATTTAAAGAAACCCCAATCCTTCCTCTCAATGGATGATACTTTGGCTCACTGGTTTCATTACGATTGCCATCGCACTCGCACCGGCCCCGCACTACTCCCCACTCGTGGGCATATATAAATTCCTCAAGATACGTGCTCCGCAAAAATTGGGAATATGATTGTCCACTTTTGTTTCCCCAAGAGGGAGCACCGCAGACAGGCACACAAATTACAATGCCAACCATAACCACTCGGTTTCTCTGCGCGAGGATAAAACGTTTATTTTCCTGGAACATGACATTTATTGCAGTCGCATGACTTTTGGGAATAAAGAGTCCCCACTCGAGAAGTCGATGAGGAGGGTCACCAGCATCGCCATCGCCATCGGCACCATCGATAGCAACGTCCTCGATTCGACAATGCTCTTAGCAGTTAATTGGAAACAATGACCACTTGATGTCATTGCCGTCAGTGGAGGGACGGTGTATGTGTGTGTGGAACCCATCTTATCCTTTTTATGTGTTTTTGAAAACCTCACCGTTTCCCATGCTCGAAGCTCGCACATACAAAGTGCGGATTAGTTGAACTGGACGTCCCTACGGTGAATTTTTCGGTCACCCTCCACACCCCCCTTCTGTGTCCTGCTGGCGGAGAGACATCAGCAAACAATTTTATCGCACAAAACTATTAAATTGGAGAACGGGGGGCAAATGGATCCACAAAATGAAATCTTGTCCGAAAAAAAACAACCTCTATGCAGTGAGAAAGTTCTCAGCAATTTCATTTCAGCTCGTTTCGGAGAGCTGTGCTGTGTCAGGAGACCCGTTTTCATCCTTCGCGCGAAAAGGGGTGGTGTTTGGTTTTTGCGGTTGAGGGCGACGACGACTGTAAAGCTGCAAAATCTTACACTGTGTCGATAAGGACACTTTTTGAGTTTTACTATTATTACATCCACCCAACGCTCCACCCACTCGAATGAAGATATCCTTGAGCTCCAGCGGCTGTGTTGCAAGAGAGTTGCATGAGCATATAAGTGCCATAGAGAGCATTGTACTAGTGTACAATCGAGAGAGAGAGAGAGGAAAAAAAAAACTTCTTCTTCTTCTTTGGAGTTGCCTAGGGGGATGGTGGGGCGGGGGGAAGGGCTCTATGGTGAGCTGAAGTAGAAGTAAGTGGTGGCACTTTGACCTGAATGCTAGCACGCGGCGCGTTGTGGTTTCGTATTCATTTACGAGACGGTTTGCAATTTTCCCCAGAGGGAGCTGCTCAGATGTAAGAATACGAGAGTGAGAGAGAGCTGGCGAGGGGATGAGGTCAGAATGAGTGGCACTTGAAAGTTTTGCTGAAAAATGCAGTTTTTAAGCCATAGCCCTCGGCCGAGGGTCTGTCCTCCTCACGCGCACCCTCCCGCTGATGCTGATGCTGACGATGGTCCTCTTGGGGTTGCATACCAGAAGCCGGAAAAAATCAATTGAACACGTTCTCGGCTGATGCTTGAGCTCAAGCAGAGAGATCCTTAAGAGTCGCCACTGCAAGACGCAATGCAAAAACGAAATGTTGACTGTGTGCCACACGTTGGATCTCTCTCTCTCTCTCTCTTCGGTATCGACTTATTATCTAGACAAGTGTACTTTTGAGAAGCCGCCTACGCTAGTCATCCATGAAGTGGTTGTTAATAATGCCTTCAGGCGTCGTCCTGATGGTTGAATGTGATTGATCAGCGTTCTCTGGATGGCCAGAGAGGCACTTCATGCGAAACAAAAGGATGACATCATACTGAATTGGCTTTTCGTCCCTTGAGGGTGGCGGCTGAAGATTTATCTCCAAAAGCGACCACATTTCTGATGCCACACCGATATCGTAAGACAATGCGAGACCAAAATTCCCCCCACAACAAAGCACAGGCACGCTCGCATGGTCTCTCTCCCCGGCGCATTTGCCTAATTAATGCAGCGACAACGTCGGCTGTGCTGTGGTCGCTGTTGGGCGCCTAATTAAAGCCACCATCTCGCCGCAGAATCTTCTCATGTTTCTTCACATCTCTTCGATTAGAGCAAATTGAGTTCAACTGAAAATGTCAACATTCACTTCAATAAAAACCATCAGGCTCCCCCGTCATTGCACACACACACACACACTCTCAGCCATAGTTCTTGTCACGATTAATTGAACTCAGCACACATAGCAACACCCTCCTTAACAGCTTTTTAACTTCCACTGAATAGCACATCCGAGCAATTAATCATATTCCCATCAAATGGCGGGAGGGTGCTACTCCTACTCTCTCGCCCGTTGCCTCTCCCTCCTCTGGCATCAATCAATTCCCATTCAATGGTGGAGGCAGGCCATGTTCCCATTTTGTTTTTTTTCTCCCCCGCGCTCTCTCTCTCTCTGCGCTCGCAGCACCACTCTCCATTCTGTCTAAGTAACTAACTGTTAAGTGCTTTTAAAGGGTAAGCTATCAAGAACCTCGTCGGTGTACTTCACATTCTTTCACTTTTCCATGAATGCGCTTGAGAGGGGATGGGGGATAGGGCGGGGGGAGGAGGGAGTGGATTTCAGCTTCAACCAGCCACTTTGTCAACAGAGTCCTTTCATGGTAAACACACAAGGTATTTTTTTTCGTGCAGCACTTTCTGTTCATAATTCTTCATGCTTCCGCGCTCTGCCACGTAACAAATTCAATATCCTGCCTCCTATCCTATCACCCCCATGCTCACCTCCACCTCCACTCACCTATACCATGTCACGCATGAGATGCGCCATTGTGAGAGGACTTTTACATCCCTCCCTACACCCACACACACAGAGAGCGGGAGAAATGGATTGTTGTCATGCACTGTGTCATCCTTGTTTCGAGCTGTTCGGCCCTACCACCCATCCACAGGGCTTGGCTTTTGGAATAGAACAAAGTAGGCACTTCGTATTAATTATATGGCCGTGTGCACAAGGACACTTACCTCAAAAGGAACCTCTCCTCGACCCATCCACCCACCACCCACCATTCACATTCAACCTCTAGCCGCTCCCTAAATACACTCGTGGTTCTTCTTCTCGTGTGTGGGAGTGTGTTAGAAACAGCAAAAAGAAAAAAAAACCACAGTCATTTGACAACGACATGCAACGTGACTTTGGTACGATTCGGTTCCGTTCTTCTTTTTCTATTTCGCATCGCACAGCGTTTTCAAAATGTCTCCGCCATACATTAGCCGTCTCATAGCCCGTGTGTGTGTGTGTATTCATTAATGGGTGCATACACACATGAAGGTCCTCTTCACAACGAGGGCTTTCGAAACCAGCCAACACATGTACACCGCCACCATGAGACAAAATTTAGATAGAATCCACAACCATTCCATTCCATGCCTCGGCTCCTCGTCCTCTGGCGGCTGTCATTCAGTGGATGCCTCAGCCTCGGTGTCCTTGTTGAATGCATATTTTCGACAGCAGAGTTGGGGGGGACCCCGACAACGCAACGCAACGATGTTGGCGAAGCAGAAGTAACGCCATCTCGCTAATTACGTGTGCATTTTAAATAACTTCAACTGTCAGTCGGTGGGTAGGTTGGCCCCGCACGAGGAGACAGACACAAGAAGTCACTCGGAATCACTTCACACGAGCTGCACGGAGTGAAACTTTTAGCGAAACTTTCGCAGGGACTCTGCCCGAGGGGGAAGCACGAAGACACGCCCAAAACAGAAAAAAAAAAAACACCGAACACTCCATCAATCGATCACTTGAATGCGGCACCAATTCCCCGGCGATGTGCGCTTAAGATTCAGCTCACGCGGCGCGGCGACGGCGCCCATTTGATGGCCTGATTGAGAGGTGGTTCGCGAGTTGAGGGCTAAAAGCTCCCAGCTTGCAGCTTAAGGGAAAGATGGGAATTTCTCATTTAAAAAGCAATTATTTTTCCGTTTGTTCGACCGGTGCGCCGCCGGGAGGGGAGATGGAGCGGTTTTAACGACTGAACGATAACATCCTTCTCCTTGGTTTTTTCTTCCGGACAATGGAATGATGACGATAATATTTCCATCAACCGCATCTCACGAAAGTACGCCAGCATGCATACGGTCTCCCAAAGCGGAGGAAGCGGCCGCAGCGGGACAATACGGACCATGTCCGCATTTTTATGCGTTTTCTACTCCTTCCACCCACCCAGCCAACCACCACCCATTCGCCCACACTCATGCTCCGAGGATTCAGAGTTGATGTAGACCACAGGACAACTGGGAATTCCGGGGATGGCTTTGTGTAGTCATTGTCGTCGTCGTCGTTCGTATTTATGTATTGCCTCGAGCGCAGGAAACTACTACTTAAACGTGGCAAGACATGTCCGGCTGTTATTAAACTCTCTCTTTCTCTGTCCCTGGCACTCCATCCATCCCTCCCTCCGTCCCCCTCCCCGTCACTCTTACACAGTGTGTGCCGGAATTTCCTGTCGGCACTGGATGTCGTCGTCCTTATTGTCAAACTCTGCACTGTGTGTGTGGCGAGAGTGAGGGAGGGAAGGAGGAGAAAAATCTGAATCTGGAATGTGATAGCACTCGCGAATGCTGGCTATGCTGCTGTGTATCCTTCGCTTGTTGTGTGTCCTGGCCTCGTTAAAATTGACCAAAGGACGGTGAAAAGTTAAAGCGATTTGCCCCCCAAAGGGGACGAGAGGCACAGAGACTCCTTCAAAAATTTACATCTGGCAATGATTGCGGCGACCGCTGCTCATGAACTTTTTAAATGCTCATAAATTTTGCAAAATTGTGGCCCAGTTCAGGGTTCAGGGGGTTTATGTGGTCGGTCACGCCGGAGACTAAGACTGTTGACAGCTGCTGTTGAGCCTGGCGACGATGAGGACATTAAGGATAATTTTGTTGTTTTGAATTTTGAGCAGCTTTGTGTATACTCATGAGATCTAGTGATGAAAGGATTCAGCTTGTGGTCACTGGATTCTCTCGAGATGATGTTTCGGCGACACCCTGTCAAGGAGTCGACTTGTATCTGTCATATTCAAATCGCGAACAGATTGAAGATTCGGCCACACCCTGTGGAGTTAGTCACCCTGTACCCTGTCATATTCAAATCGCCTTGCGTGAATCTACGGCGAGTATGAATACGAAATTAAGTAGATGGAAAAACGACGGCAATAAAATAAAATAAAGTAAAATAAAAAAAAACAACGAAACTGAACGAAACGAGAGACACTTTCGAACACAGCCCCAAGTCGTTATCATCATCGTCGGGGTCACCCGTCGCCTGCTACGCAGCGCCCCACGGTGTTCCCAGTCGTCTCCGATGCAAAACGCCGCTTTGCGAAAGAAAAAAAAATCATTATGTCACCACATCTCCCGGGCCCCGGGACGATAAAAAAGAACGAACGGAACACCGAACGAGCGCGAGGGGGAGTGAAAGAATAAAAATGTTAAACAGGAAACACGTTCCAGAGAAGGTGAAGTGAGAGGGCGCGCCGCGGCAAAAGATGATGAAAATAAAAGGGAAACGAAGGAGAACGAGAAGAGGAGGAAATAACTCCATTTGAGAGATTGCACAGGATAGCGCCGGGTTGCCAGATAGAAAGGTAAGTGTCGTAACATGTGGCAGGTAATACACTTCCGGCGAACATAAAACCAGCGTCATATAGACAGCAGCAGCACACTGACACATGAGACGCGGTCGAGTGGATGAGAGTGTGTAGGGGCGGGCAATCGCTTCGGGGAGGACGTGATAACGCACGATAGAAACACAGGAATCCTTGTCGTCGTTTAAAAAAATAATACGAGACTGGAAGCTGAAGCAAACGAAAATGGTTTCCGTTTTTTCTTTTTTTTCATTTCGTTTTGGGTGAGTATGTGTGGCTTTTTACGGTCTTTTAATGGGGTTAAGGTAGTCGGATTCGATAAGGCTCCCGAACGAGATTTCCAACGTCTTAATTTGATTCGAGAAGGGCGATAAAGAAATTAGGAGAACGGTACGTCCTACGACAAAATTCCAGTACAAAATTTTGTAGCTTATGACTTGATCTAGATGATGGAATTGGAACATTCACAAATTTACCATTATTTGGGCAAATTCTGCACAAAAACGAGTGAAATTTGTTTCTCTGGTGGTTCTTCTAGAACTGTTGACAGCTCATATCTCGAGAACGGTGCGTCCTACGACAAAATTCCAGTACAAAATTTTGTAGCTTAAGACTTGATCTAGAGGATGAAATTAGAACATTCACAAATTTGCCATTATTTGGGCAAATTCTGCACAAAAACGAGTGAAATTTGTTTCTCTGGTGGTTCTTCTAGAACTGTTGACAGCTCATATCTCGAGAACGGTGCGTCCTACGACAAAATTCCAGTACAAAATTTTGTAGCTTAAGACTTGATCTAGAGGATGAAATTAGAACATTCACAAATTTGCCATTATTTGGGCAAATTCCGCACAAAAACGAGTGAAATTTGTTTCTCTGGTGGTTCTTCTAGAACTGTTGACAGCTCATATCTCGAGAACGGTGCGTCCTACGACAAAATTCCAGTACAAAATTTTGTAGCTTAAGACTTGATCTAGAGGATGAAATTAGAACATTCACAAATTTGCCATTATTTGGGCAAATTCTGCACAAAAACGAGTGAAATTTGTTTCTCTGGTGGTTCTTCTAGAACTGTTGACAGCTCATATCTCGAGAACGGTGCGTCCTACGACAAAATTCCAGTACAAAATTTTGTAGCTTAAGACTTGATCTAGAGGATGAAATTAGAACATTCACAAATTTGCCATTATTTGGGTAAATTCTGCACAAAAACGAGTGAAATTTGTTTCTCTGGTGGTTCTTCTAGAACTGTTGACAGCTCATATCTCGAGAACGGTGCGTCCTACGACAAAATTCCAGTACAAAATTTTGTAGCTTAAGACTTGATCTAGAGGATGAAATTAGAACATTCACAAATTTGCCATTATTTGGGCAAATTCTGCACAAAAACGAGTGAAATTTGTTTCTCTGGTGGTTCTTCTAGAACTGTTGACAGCTCATATCTCGAGAACGGTGCGTCCTACGACAAAATTCCAGTACAAAATTTTGTAGCTTAAGACTTGATCTAGAGGATGAAATTAGAACATTCACAAATTTGCCATTATTTGGGCAAATTCCGCACAAAAACGAGTGAAATTTGTTTCTCTGGTGGTTCTTCTAGAACTGTTGACAGCTCATATCTCGAGAACGGTGCGTCCTACGACAAAATTCCAGTACAAAATTTTGTAGCTTAAGACTTGATCTAGAGGATGAAATTAGAACATTCACAAATTTGCCATTATTTGGGCAAATTCTGCACAAAAACGAGTGAAATTTGTTTCTCTGGTGGTTCTTCTAGAACTGTTGACAGCTCATATCTCGAGAACGGTGCGTCCTACGACAAAATTCCAGTACAAAATTTTGTAGCTTAAGACTTGATCTAGAGGATGAAATTAGAACATTCACAAATTTGCCATTATTTGGGCAAATTCTGCACAAAAACGAGTGAAATTTGTTTCTCTGGTGGTTCTTCTAGAACTGTTGACAGCTCATATCTCGAGAACGGTGCGTCCTACGACAAAATTCCAGTACAAAATTTTGTAGCTTAAGACTTGATCTAGAGGATGAAATTAGAACATTCACAAATTTGCCATTATTTGGGCAAATTCTGCACAAAAACGAGTGAAATTTGTTTCTCTGGTGGTTCTTCTAGAACTGTTGACAGCTCATATCTCGAGAACGGTGCGTCCTACGACAAAATTCCAGTACAAAATTTTGTAGCTTAAGACTTGATCTAGAGGATGAAATTAGAACATTCACAAATTTGCCATTATTTGGGCAAATTCTGCACAAAAACGAGTGAAATTTGTTTCTCTGGTGGTTCTTCTAGAACTGTTGACAGCTCATATCTCGAGAACGGTGCGTCCTACGACAAAATTCCAGTACAAAATTTTGTAGCTTAAGACTTGATCTAGAGGATGAAATTAGAACATTCACAAATTTGCCATTATTTGGGCAAATTCTGCACAAAAACGAGTGAAATTTGTTTCTCTGGTGGTTCTTCTAGAACTGTTGACAGCTCATATCTCGAGAACGGTGCGTCCTACGACAAAATTCCAGTACAAATTTTTGTAGCTTAAGACTTGATCTAGAGGATGAAATTAGAACATTCACAAATTTGCCATTATTTGGGCAAATTCTGCACAAAAACGAGTGAAATTTGTTTCTCTGGTGGTTCTTCTAGAACTGTTGACAGCTCATATCTCGAGAACGGTGCGTCCTACGACAAAATTCCAGTACAAAATTTTGTAGCTTAAGACTTGATCTAGAGGATGAAATTAGAACATTCACAAATTTGCCATTATTTGGGCAAATTCTGCACAAAAACGAGTGAAATTTGTTTCTCTGGTGGTTCTTCTAGAACTGTTGACAGCTCATATCTCGAGAACGGTGCGTCCTACGACAAAATTCCAGTACAAAATTTTGTAGCTTAAGACTTGATCTAGAGGATGAAATTAGAACATTCACAAATTTGCCATTATTTGGGCAAATTCTGCACAAAAACGAGTGAAATTTGTTTCTCTGGTGGTTCTTCTAGAACTGTTGACAGCTCATATCTCGAGAACGGTGCGTCCTATCGACAAAATTCCAGTTACAAAATTTTGTAGCTTAAGACTTGATCTAGAGGATGAAATTAGAACATTCACAAATTTGCCATTATTTGGGCAAATTCTGCCACAAAAACGAGTGAAATTTGTTTCTCTGGTGGTCTTCTAGAACTGTTGACAGCTCATATCTCGAGAACGGTTGCCGTCCTAAAAATTCCGGCACAAAATTTTGTAGAATAAGACTTGATCTAGAGGATGAAATTAGAACATTCATAAATTTGCCATTATTTGGGCAAATTCCGCACAAAAACGAGTGAAATTTGTTTCTCTGGTGGTTCTTCTAGAACTGTTGACAGCTCATATCTCGAGAACGGTGCGTCCTACGACAAAATTCCAGTACAAAATTTTGTAGCTTAAGACTTGATCTAGAGGATGAAATTAGAACATTCACAAATTTGCCATTATTTGGGCAAATTCTGCACAAAAACGAGTGAAATTTGTTTCTCTGGTGGTTCTTCTAGAACTGTTGACAGCTCATATCTCGAGAACGGTGCGTCCTACGACAAAATTCCAGTACAAAATTTTGTAGCTTAAGACTTGATCTAGAGGATGAAATTAGAACATTCACAAATTTGCCATTATTTGGGCAAATTCTGCACAAAAACGAGTGAAATTTGTTTCTCTGGTGGTTCTTTTAGAACTGTTGACAGCTCATATCTCGAGAACGGTGCGTCCTACGACAAAATTCCAGTACAAAATTTTGTAGAATAAGACTTGATCTAGAGGATGAAATTAGAACATTCACAAATTTGCCATTATTTGGGCAAATTCTGCACAAAAACGAGTGAAATTTGTTTCTCTGGTGTTTCTTCTAGAACTGTTGACAGCTCATATCTCGAGAACGGTGTGTCCTACGACAAAATTCCAGTACAAAATTTTGTAGAATAAGACTTGATCTAGAGGATGAAATTAGAACATTCACAAATTTGCCATTATTTGGGCAAATTCTGCACAAAAACGAGTGAAATTTGTTTCTCTGGTGGTTCTTCTAGAACTGTTGACAGCTCATATCTCGAGAACGGTGCGTCCTACGACAAAATTCCAGTACAAAATTTTGTAGCTTATGACTTGATCTAGATGATGGAATTGGAATATTCACAAATTTACCATTATTTGGGCGAATTCTGCACAAAAACGAGTGAAATTTTTTTTCTCTGGTGGTTCTTCTAGAACTGTTGACAGCTCATATCTCGAGAACGGTGCGTCCTACGACAAAATTCCGGTACAAAATTTTGTAGAATAAGACTTGATCTAGAGGATGAAATTAGAACATTCATAAATTTGCCATTATTTGGGCAAATTCCGCACAAAAACGAGTGAAATTTGTTTCTCTGGTGGTTCTTCTAGAACTGTTGACAGCTCATATCTCGAGAACGGTGCGTCCTACGACAAAATTCCAGTACAAAATTTTGTAGCTTAAGACTTGATCTAGAGGATGAAATTAGAACATTCACAAATTTGCCATTATTTGGGCAAATTCTGCACAAAAACGAGTGAAATTTGTTTCTCTGGTGGTTCTTCTAGAACTGTTGACAGCTCATATCTCGAGAACGGTGCGTCCTACGACAAAATTCCAGTACAAAATTTTGTAGCTTAAGACTTGATCTAGAGGATGAAATTAGAACATTCACAAATTTGCCATTATTTGGGCAAATTCTGCACAAAAACGAGTGAAATTTGTTTCTCTGGTGGTTCTTTTAGAACTGTTGACAGCTCATATCTCGAGAACGGTGCGTCCTACGACAAAATTCCAGTACAAAATTTTGTAGAATAAGACTTGATCTAGAGGATGAAATTAGAACATTCACAAATTTGCCATTATTTGGGCAAATTCTGCACAAAAACGAGTGAAATTTGTTTCTCTGGTGGTTCTTCTAGAACTGTTGACAGCTCATATCTCGAGAACGGTGCGTCCTACGACAAAATTCCAGTACAAAATTTTGTAGCTTATGACTTGATCTAGATGATGGAATTGGAACATTCACAAATTTACAATTATTTGGGCAAATTCTGCACAAAAACGAGTGAAATTTGTTTCTCTGGTGGTTCTTCTAGAACTGTTGACAGCTCATATCTCGAGAACGGTGCGTCCTACGACAAAATTCCAGTACAAAATTTTGTAGCTTAAGACTTGATCTAGAGGATGAAATTAGAACATTCACAAATTTGCCATTATTTGGGCAAATTCTGCACAAAAACGAGTGAAATTTGTTTCTCTGGTGGTTCTTCTAGAACTGTTGACAGCTCATATCTCGAGAACGGTGCGTCCTACGACAAAATTCCAGTACAAAATTTTGTAGAATAAGACTTGATCTAGAGGATGAAATTAGAACATTCACAAATTTGCCATTATTTGGGCAAATTCTGCACAAAAACGAGTGAAATTTGTTTCTCTGGTGGTTCTTCTAGAACTGTTGACAGCTCATATCTCGAGAACGGTGCGTCCTACGACAAAATTCCAGTACAAAATTTTGTAGCTTATGACTTGATCTAGATGATGGAATTGGAACATTCACAAATTTACCATTATTTGGGCGAATTCTGCACAAAAACGAGTGAAATTTGTTTCTCTGGTGGTTCTTCTAGAACTGTTGACAGCTCATATCTCGAGAACGGTGCGTCCTACGACAAAATTCCAGTACAAAATTTTGTAGAATAAGACTTGATCTAGAGGATGAAATTAGAACATTCACAAATTTGCCATTATTTGGGCAAATTCTGCACAAAAACGAGTGAAATTTGTTTCTCTGGTGGTTCTTCTAGAACTGTTGACAGCTCATATCTCGAGAACGGTGCGTCCTACGACAAAATTCCAGTACAAAATTTTGTAGCTTAAGACTTGATCTAGAGGATGAAATTAGAACATTCACAAATTTGCCATTATTTGGGCAAATTCTGCACAAAAACGAGTGAAATTTGTTTCTCTGGTGGTTCTTTTAGAACTGTTGACAGCTCATATCTCGAGAACGGTGCGTCCTACGACAAAATTCCAGTACAAAATTTTGTAGAATAAGACTTGATCTAGAGGATGAAATTAGAACATTCACAAATTTGCCATTATTTGGGCAAATTCTGCACAAAAACGAGTGAAATTTGTTTCTCTGGTGGTTCTTCTAGAACTGTTGACAGCTCATATCTCGAGAACGGTGCGTCCTACGACAAAATTCCAGTACAAAATTTTGTAGCTTAAGACTTGATCTAGAGGATGAAATTAGAACATTCACAAATTTGCCATTATTTGGGCAAATTCTGCACAAAAACGAGTGAAATTTGTTTCTCTGGTGGTTCTTCTAGAACTGTTGACAGCTCATATCTCGAGAACGGTGCGTCCTACGACAAAATTCCAGTACAAAATTTTGTAGCTTAAGACTTGATCTAGAGGATGAAATTAGAACATTCACAAATTTGCCATTATTTGGGCAAATTCTGCACAAAAACGAGTGAAATTTGTTTCTCTGGTGGTTCTTTTAGAACTGTTGACAGCTCATATCTCGAGAACGGTGCGTCCTACGACAAAATTCCAGTACAAAATTTTGTAGAATAAGACTTGATCTAGAGGATGAAATTAGAACATTCACAAATTTGCCATTATTTGGGCAAATTCTGCACAAAAACGAGTGAAATTTGTTTCTCTGGTGGTTCTTCTAGAACTGTTGACAGCTCATATCTCGAGAACGGTGCGTCCTACGACAAAATTCCAGTACAAAATTTTGTAGCTTAAGACTTGATCTAGAGGATGAAATTAGAACATTCACAAATTTGCCATTATTTGGGCAAATTCTGCACAAAAACGAGTGAAATTTGTTTCTCTGGTGGTTCTTCTAGAACTGTTGACAGCTCATATCTCGAGAACGGTGCGTCCTACGACAAAATTCCAGTACAAAATTTTGTAGCTTAAGACTTGATCTAGAGGATGAAATTAGAACATTCACAAATTTGCCATTATTTGGGCAAATTCTGCACAAAAACGAGTGAAATTTGTTTCTCTGGTGGTTCTTCTAGAACTGTTGACAGCTCATATCTCGAGAACGGTGCGTCCTACGACAAAATTCCAGTACAAAATTTTGTAGCTTAAGACTTGATCTAGAGGATGAAATTAGAACATTCACAAATTTGCCATTATTTGGGCAAATTCTGCACAAAAACGAGTGAAATTTGTTTCTCTGGTGGTTCTTTTAGAACTGTTGACAGCTCATATCTCGAGAACGGTGCGTCCTACGACAAAATTCCAGTACAAAATTTTGTAGAATAAGACTTGATCTAGAGGATGAAATTATAACATTCACAAATTTGCCATTATTTGGGCAAATTCTGCACAAAAACGAGTGAAATTTGTTTCTCTGGTGGTTCTTCTAGAACTGTTGACAGCTCATATCTCGAGAACGGTGCGTCCTACGACAATATTCCAGTACAAAATTTTGTAGCTTATGACTTGATCTAGATGATGGAATTGGAACATTCACAAATTTACCATTATTTGGGCGAATTCTGCACAAAAACGAGTGAAATTTGTTTCTCTGGTGGTTCTTCTAGAACTGTTGACAGCTCATATCTCGAGAACGGTGCGTCCTACGACAAAATTCCAGTACAAAATTTTGTAGCTTAAGACTTGATCTAGAGGATGAAATTAGAACATTCACAAATTTGCCATTATTTGGGCAAATTCTGCACAAAAACGAGTGAAATTTGTTTCTCTGGTGGTTCTTCTAGAACTGTTGACAGCTCATATCTCGAGAACGGTGCGTCCTACGACAAAATTCCAGTACAAAATTTTGTAGCTTATGACTTGATCTAGATGATGGAATTGGAACATTCACAAATTTACCATTATTTGGGCAAATTCTGCACAAAAACGAGTGAAATTTGTTTCTCTGGTGGTTCTTCTAGAACTGTTGACAGCTCATATCTCGAGAACGGTGCGTCCTACGACAAAATTCCAGTACAAAATTTTGTAGCTTAAGACTTGATCTAGAGGATGAAATTAGAACATTCACAAATTTGCCATTATTTGGGCAAATTCTGCACAAAAACGAGTGAAATTTGTTTCTCTGGTGGTTCTTTTAGAACTGTTGACAGCTCATATCTCGAGAACGGTGCGTCCTACGACAAAATTCCAGTACAAAATTTTGTAGAATAAGACTTGATCTAGAGGATGAAATTAGAACATTCACAAATTTGCCATTATTTGGGCAAATTCTGCACAAAAACGAGTGAAATTTGTTTCTCTGGTGGTTCTTCTAGAACTGTTGACAGCTCATATCTCGAGAACGGTGCGTCCTACGACAAAATTCCAGTACAAAATTTTGTAGCTTAAGACTTGATCTAGAGGATGAAATTAGAACATTCACAAATTTGCCATTATTTGGGCAAATTCTGCACAAAAACGAGTGAAATTTGTTTCTCTGGTGGTTCTTCTAGAACTGTTGACAGCTCATATCTCGAGAACGGTGCGTCCTACGACAAAATTCCAGTACAAAATTTTGTAGCTTAAGACTTGATCTAGAGGATGAAATTAGAACATTCACAAATTTGCCATTATTTGGGCAAATTCTGCACAAAAACGAGTGAAATTTGTTTCTCTGGTGGTTCTTTTAGAACTGTTGACAGCTCATATCTCGAGAACGGTGCGTCCTACGACAAAATTCCAGTACAAAATTTTGTAGAATAAGACTTGATCTAGAGGATGAAATTAGAACATTCACAAATTTGCCATTATTTGGGCAAATTCTGCACAAAAACGAGTGAAATTTGTTTCTCTGGTGGTTCTTCTAGAACTGTTGACAGCTCATATCTCGAGAACGGTGCGTCCTACGACAAAATTCCAGTACAAAATTTTGTAGCTTAAGACTTGATCTAGAGGATGAAATTAGAACATTCACAAATTTGCCATTATTTGGGCAAATTCTGCACAAAAACGAGTGAAATTTGTTTCTCTGGTGGTTCTTCTAGAACTGTTGACAGCTCATATCTCGAGAACGGTGCGTCCTACGACAAAATTCCAGTACAAAATTTTGTAGCTTAAGACTTGATCTAGAGGATGAAATTAGAACATTCACAAATTTGCCATTATTTGGGCAAATTCTGCACAAAAACGAGTGAAATTTGTTTCTCTGGTGGTTCTTCTAGAACTGTTGACAGCTCATATCTCGAGAACGGTGCGTCCTACGACAAAATTCCAGTACAAAATTTTGTAGCTTATGACGTGATCTAGATGATGGAATTGGAACATTCACAAATTTACCATTATTTGGGCAAATTCTGCACAAAAACGAGTGAAATTTGTTTCTCTGGTGGTTCTTCTAGAACTGTTGACAGCTCATATCTCGAGAACGGTGCGTCCTACGACAAAATTCCAGTACAAAATTTTGTAGCTTATGACTTGATCTAGATGATGGAATTGGAACATTCACAAATTTACCATTATTTGGGCAAATTCTGCACAAAAACGAGTGAAATTTGTTTCTCTGGTGGTCCTTCTAGAACTGTTGACAGCTCATATCTCGAGAACGGTGCGTCCTACGACAAAATTCCAGTACACAATTTTGTAGCTTATGACTTGATCTACAGTCCAAGTCAACGGGTCCAAGTCACCAGTCCAGGACTTCGCTCCTTGAACACAAGCGAATTTGGAATTTCGCCCGCACCGCATGACAATCATTTAAATTCACGTCAACGAATCTTCTCTCCCCCCACACCCCAGTATGACAAATTAAACGATTTCCATTCTTAACGCCGACAACGGAGGCAGCAAGGAATGCCGCACGCAGTCTGTGTTCTTCTTGTTCTCCCATTCAAGCGGCAAGCAGACAAATTGTGATCAAGGCAACCACAACTAAAGGGATTACAATTTTCACCAATCCACAGGCACTACATGAAGAGAACCTGTACACCCCGAGCAGCAGCCGCCGCCGCTGATGCCGACGATTCGAAGCCCGCAAAACTTTTCCAAGGGGAATCTCTGGATAACATTTTCGAAATTCCTTATCTCTGATCCACTTAGGTTTTAATTTAGACAAAACAAGGAGACACTGCTGCGGAAGAGCACAAAACAAAAAGCACCCACACACATACCACAGCCAGGCAGACAGACGGACGTGGATGAAGAGCATCGAATCGAGTGTCTTTCGCAAGGCGCCCTGGGAGCAATTAAAATATCCCCCCACACGAATTTTTGCGGGGTTTTGCGTGCCAGACGTCAACCAGGAGCAACCACAGGAGCAATGCCACACGACAACGGCGACGGGGGAAGCAATTAAAATCCAAACATTTAATCATTTAATTGTTAATTATGATTATAAACAACTTGCGGTAGTTCTAACGGTTGAGTCATTTCAATTGTCTCTATCCTTTGTGGATGTGGCGGGGGAACGAGGCCCACACGCTCGTCCCCACTTGACGTTGCGTTCTATTGGATTAGAAAGTGCTTAAATCGGGATTAGATTTGGTCCTGCAGTGGCACTCGCTCTCTATATCGTGTCCACAGTCAAAAGGGTTGAAGCACAAAGTTCTGTGCACTTTCAGGTTTTGTAACTTTTTGTGCTTGGAGGACAATAGAGAATGCCAGCCGTGTGTGGACTCTGTGGACTCGGTGGAGTCATTTGAACTGGCAAACGAACAAAGATAAAGAGAGACCAACAACCGGATTTTGGAGCGAAAAATAAACGAGGGGGATTACCCGAATCAGTGCGCGACGAGTCGTCAGTGCGAAGAGGACTCCGGGCGAGAGACACACAAGTGAAAGCTGACGGCAAGGAGATTTGTGACTTGTGAGGGGAAAAGATCAAAAGGTGAGTTCAAAAGGATCCCCTGAGTGCAACTGCATTGCCCCGACTGTCCTTTGATTTACGTCGTGTTTGAAATCGACTCTGTGGCATCAATTACTGCCTGCGATTCAAGGACACCATCATCTTCGAAACGATATCCGTTTGCCAACCGATCACACGTGCTTGACCCTTCAAATAAATAAATTCATCATCCCCGCTCTTAATGCCCCGCCCCTTCCGCCACGTGTTTAATATATTCCCTTGATCCCTTTGGAAATCCTTGTAAAATAGCTTCCCCGGCACAACCGGATGAATAACAGCCGAAAAATGCCAGACCCCCAATCGAATTGGGCACAAATTCCATAAGTTATGACACATAACGACACACCACTACATCGCAACACAACACAACAAACAACATCCGCTCTGCTGGGAAAAGCTGCTTCGCAACCAACCGTCTGCCGGGTCTCTCTTCATTTCCGCTCGATCTATTTGCAATTTAATATCAGCACCACAACCTGCCAGCATTCTGGGTCTCCTCCTCCGACTTCTCCCAAGGGAATGCAGAGCGGTAGAGCTTCGGACACCGAACACCTCAGCACTGATGTCCTTCAGCCATCCTCACACAACCAGACCAGCTACCTGTTTATGCATGCGGTCAGGCAAGGTGTGTTCTGGATTAACCATTCCAACCCACAGTCCACACACAAGGACGACATTGTAACCTTCGCCTGCCTTCCCCTTGCCACGCTACGAACGAGCGTAGCTCATGCAAATTTTCTACACGAATCAGCAAAAAGTAGCTAGTTACTGCGACACTGACCATTTAGTGATGGATGCTTATCCCGGCCGCCTTCTGGGATACGCACACAACAGGGCAGAGGGCAGAAACTTGTTTAAGCCCTCGACGAAGCCTATAATTCCAGTGATTTATGACCACCTCAGAGAGCGAGCGAGAGAGAGAGAGAGAGAGAGAAATGTTATTTAATTTTCCCTCACAGGTACGAGGCGGAAAAACTTTCCGAATGGACTGTGGAAGGTATTTTCAAAACACACACACAAACACAACCCTTGCAAAGTACCCAGGTGGTGGTGGTTGGTGGCGTGGGCGAACGGCAAGGAAATGGACTGTGCATGCAATTTGGTGGCTCGACTAACATATTAGGTGGATCACTCGAATGATGGATTGTGTGCCTGTCGACGAGGGAGGGAGGTGGCCAGTGCAGCGCAAGGGTGGTGGAGCTCATCAGTTTAATGACGGAACATTCAAATTGAATTTTCGCGAACCAAGCACACGCACACATACTCACGCGTCCTTTTTCAAGGGGCTTCAAGCCGGCTTCACACAACGCGCTGTAACTCACCTGAAAAGAGAAAAAAAGACGCAAAATGGATTAGAATCGGAAGGCAAGCTGTTTCATTGAGTAATTTTCAAAACAAAAGACCCCCCCCCCCCCCCCCCCTCCCTCTCCCCTCTTTAGGGCTTATCCCATGACAGGCCGATTTGACACTTTACGCGGCTGTCGCGAGCAGCAGCCGAGCGGGGCACCAACCCGTGCGACTTGTCATAAAAATTGTCTCACGCTTAAATGTTCAACGCTTCAGCGATTTCTCATCTCTCGCCGGGGGGAGCGAGCGCGAGCAGACAACTCAAGTGATAATCTTCCCACTAAGACTCAAAATATTATTATTTCGAAGGCTGTACTGATCTTTTGATGACGCGAGGCAGTGGGCCTGGGTGGGGGTGAGTGAGAAGTGCTTGTGAAATGAAGACGTCGACGTCGTCACACCTTACAACCGTGGGCCGGGGGAAGAACAACAACCCCGCAGACTTTGGGGAACGAAATTAATTTATGATTTATATTTGGTTACGATACAGTGACGACGGCGGGTCGTGAGGGGGACACGGAAGACGACGATGAGCACGACGCTGTCGACTAAAAAGACTCAAGACAGCGACAGCGACATCACGTCATCATCAACACAAGCGGGCGGGTGTTCCAAAGGGCGTTTGGTGAACTATACGCCATATCTATCGAATTTCGAGGCAACTCAAGCTTAGGTTGGAGGAGTGGGTGATGTCAGAGGAGGTACCGCTGGTTGGAAGACGACGTCACCTCGGGAGCTCCCTCGAATGAACTCCGGTGTGAAGGAACGAAAACTCATTTAACGAGGAATAATTTACTTTGCATAAATATCAGTCTGAACTTTATTGCCTGTCTTCGTTTTGGGCAATAAATTTGGCCACGAGTGTGCTGTGTGCTGTGGGATCTGTGCTGTGTGCTGACGACTGGCATTTAGGCTGGTTGGGCTGAGCCTTGAGCACAGTTCACAGAGCATCTCGTCGCAGTGGAGAGAATGCGGGCAGATGGTGGTGATGATAAAGTGAGTTACAGTGGGTGACTCATGTGGCACAAGGGGGATTTTTTGCTGCGACTGGGAGTGATAAGAGGACATTAAGGGAAGGTCGATTGAAAGGTCTGCAAAACGGAAGAAGCCTGAGGGAGAGCTTGGGACGAACTGGAGTCATTGTGGAGGGTTTGATTTGGATTGTGGATCCTAAGGGATAATGCTCAAAGACTTGCAGAAGCGCTAGACAAGGCTTAGTGGATCACTTGTGGTGATGACTAAAGGACACCTTATGTTGTCTAAGTCAAAGCATAGCTCCTAGTGGACCAGTCAGAGCCCCGAGGAAATGAGGGAAAACCATCGTAGCCTTATAACCAAACCATCGAAGGTAAGTGTGGAGAATGTTGATCAAACCAGAGCATGGTTCCAATCGGGAAGTGAGAAGCTTCGTCCTAGTGCCCTCTTGTGGCGTGCTTGATAAGCTTCGTAGTCAAACTATGGAAGGTGACGGTCACAAGCAGAGTATACCCTCAATGCCTCGTTGGACAATCGAAAGTCAAAGAATTCAGGTCCTAGTGGGCCCCTTGTAAACTCCCTGTACTAAAATCTCTGTACTAAAAATCGAGACCTAAATTAATCGACTGTCTAAGACAATACGGAAAATCTAGTACAATTGACGCCGAAAAAAACAATTTGTACACAAAAAAATACGACCCAGGTAGCTTAGGAGCACCTTGGCGTTGCTAAGACTCCAGAGGTCTTCAAGTCGTTTCAACCACAAGAAGACTTCATCTCATGCTACGAAGAGGACGCGATTGAAGGCCTTAAGCGCCATCTCAAGCCACGAAGGCCTAAAGGCCGGAAAGAGTCGAACTCAAGCCACGAAAAAGAAGGGGTTGAAATTATTAAGCGCCATCTCAAGGCCTAAAGGTCCGACGAACTGCAGCTACGGAGAGGACGTGATTTTACAAAAGTCACAAAGAAGACACGCTTCCGCCGCACTGACAGAGATTACCAAACCACAACAAGTTCTCTCACCATCCCCCCTTAGAAGCACAAATCAAGTTATTAATGGAAAAGTTCTCCAGAGCCACTGAGCACACACAAGACCGCCAATAACCGCAAGTGTTCTGCAAAACTTTCGACTCGCATTGTCGGACGAACACAACACGTCTTCGCACACGGCACACACTCGTCCCACACTCCTCCCTCCCTTCGTCACCCCCACACACTGCTAATGGATTAAAAGGGTAAAAAGTTTCAGGGAATCTATCAAATACGTCCATTCGAACAGTCAAAGATTCAATCAAATTACCCACAAAACTGAGGTGAACAGTGGTGGTCTGTGAATTCCCAGAGCCGAATGTCAGAGTCACTTGTCCTGCGAATATGATTTAATTGAATCTGAATGCGGACGGAGTGGAGCGGAAACTTTCCTGGCATTGACTAATGGACTGGAACTATGTTTGCACACTTGTGTGATGAATCACTTGGACGCCAGGCAGCCAGGTAAGACAGAAAGGCAGCCAAAAGAAGACCAATTCCTTTGGCAAATAAGACATTGGCCTCACCCCCCCACACACAATGGATTAAATTCTTGTCACAGGTATGTGGTCCACATCATCCTCGTTTGACAGACACCACCCTGCCGGAGTATCATCGTTCAAAAACTGCACATGGCCGTCCTTAGTGGCTCACAATGCTTCATTTATTTCACTCATTTCGAACCAGGGACGGAGTCAGAGGCAAGGAGACAGAGTCAGAGCCAGAACCAGAAGCAAAACACAACTCCCCTGTTGTTGGTGATGTCGGCCTGTCGGTGTCCACCCTTAATGACGTCTGCAGCAGAAGAGCAATATGGAATGCATTCATTGCCATGTTAGCTTCGCTCCTCCAGCATCCAAAGCAGCGCTCCCACCGACACACTGACTTCATTCAGTCATTTAAATCCCAATGGGTGCTGGTGATGCTTCACTCCACTTTACACACCACACTACAGCACGAGCACAGCCCAGGCCACACATGAGGGACCACCGGAGGGACCGACTCGGCACTCGACTGAAACGACAGACGAGAGTGTATCCTTGCAAATGACAACTCATTTGAACGGAATTAAATCAAAACCCTGACGCAGACAGGGCGGCGAGATGGAGACCGGGCGCCCAGCTGAAGTGGGCGATGCGTGACAATGCTGGAAGTGGTGTCACTGCCAGAGAGTGAAAGGATATGCAGCATTCGAATATTCAGCTTAGATTCTTTTCAATCACACGAGGGGTTTGGAAGACAATGGGGAATGACAACTTCATCTGCTATCGATATCCACCACCACAATCACCACCGTCACACCACCGCTTTGGCCATAAAAACAAGGCCACAGACGGCACTGACGGGGCCGTAAAACCCGCACTGGCTCTCATAAAAACCCCGGCCATCTGTGGTAATGCGCCGCATGCACTTGATTCAGGTATCGGTCGTGTAATTTGATATCAAACCGAGAGCAGAGGAGCCCCCACGACAGAGGGCACGACAGTTTTTCTCTTGTCTTCGGAGCCAACAGCCAACAGCAGGTGCGGTGCAAAAACAAAACGCTAAACTCCAAGGTCCAGGCGAATGAATCTGTCTTGCCAAAATCGATTACAGCCAGCCAAGTGGAAGAAGGACGATGAGCGGTGAATGAGCGCTGCACATTCCTCCATCCTGCTGTAGGCTATCTTATTACATCGATTTGGAATGGAGTTTTGGTGGGTGTTCGGGAAGAATTAAGTCAAATGGTTGGCCGACATCCTCCACCCTCTGCCCCCACCATTCCCACCGGCGGCAGCACATGGCATCGTCTCTCTTGGATTACAGACAGTCACACAGTCAGCGCTGGGCTGTGTGCCGGTGCTTTGTTGAAGCAAAATTGTTTGCCTTTCGGATTTCATATGAGAAATTGAAGGAGACGACTATCCGGAAGGCTTGTTTTGCATATTTATAGGCGAGCTTGTTTTGATGAAACCCAGCAGACGCGGCTGGCAAGCAGAGTGTGTCTTCTCGCACTTGGGAACGGAGTGAAATGAATTTAATAAGGACGAAGAATGGATGTAATCCCTGGCGTAAGCCGTTGAAGATCGTGGAGGGACCCAGTCAGTTGAAATGGATGAGACCGGTCGGGGGAGAGGTACGTCTCTGGTGGGCGGGGGCATTCGAATAAGGTTTTGGCGGCTTTTCAGTCTGGAGCAAGCGCGGCCAGCAATGGGTAGAGGCTGGCTGGCCTGGCTGTCAGAGGAACAAAGAAAAGTCACAAAAATCGACTGAAGGCGGTCGGAAGGCGGTTTAGGAGCCGTTTGGAGGCGGATGTGGCGTTATTTTGAAGAAGTTGAGGAGCGGGCCCAAATCTGGAGCATGCGTTACCTGCAGTGGATGCCAAGTTGTCAGAGAAACGAAGAGAAGTCGTAACAGACGACTGAAGGCGGTCGGAAGGCGGTTTAGGAGCCATTTGGAGGCGGATGTGGCGGTATTTTGAAGGAGTTTTTATATTTTGAAGAAGTTCAGGAGCGGGTTTAAATCTGGAGGAAGCGTTACCTGCAGTGGATGCCAAATTGACAGAGCAACGAAGAGAAGTCTCAATAGAAGACTGAATGAGCCTGGAGGGGGGTCTAGAGGCGGTTTGAAGGCGGTTTCTTTGAAGGAGCCTCGACTTAAGTTAAGCAACGAACTTGAACCCGGCTTGAATCTGGTGCAAGCGGCGTCCACAATGAACACCAGATTGTCCAAGAAATGAAAATAATTCAGAATACACGCCCCCATCTCCAAATGGCTAACAACCGCCACCCCGTGTGAACATAAAGACGTTTCAAAAACAGCTCTCAACTCATGCCGTCTCCACCCCAAACGATTTACGATCCACATCGCTAGCTCACCAGCTCACCACCTCACCAAACAGTTTCTGTTAGTTGTCGCCATCGTAAACGTCGCTTGAACTTACGATTTGGCCGTAAAAGCCACTTACTGGAGTTAAAAATGTTCCCAAGGCAGGCAATCAATTCTTTATTATGACACCAAGCGAGGGGGTGGTACAACCAACACCGCCATCAGCGGGAGCAGCACGCATTTTGACCGTCATTTCGGGCAACAACGTCATCAACATCAAAGCCGCCATGACGTCGGCGACGGCGGTGGTGATTTTGATGACTCTTTAGGCCGAGCACATCGTATAACCCCCCCGAGATGACCCTGCGAGAGGAGAGAAACGAAATTCACTCACGTACTGACCCCCGCACGCACAATTACGACCGAAACTAATATAAAACAATCTAATAACGAGTGGCAAGCGTTCATTTCCCAACTTTTTCATCATCGAAACGACGACGATGCCGCCGCCGACGCCGACATCTCTTAATGGAATTCTGTGTAAACACACTGCTGGGCGTCCCATTAACTGATACACACTCTCTCCATCTCGAATTGTTTCTTTCTTTTGTAACGACGACACCGAGGATGTGAACAGAAGTCAGCTCAGCAGTCAACAGTTCAACAGTCCACCAGAGTCCAATGGAAGAGTGTGTGCCTCGGTTGGAAGGAAAGGAGTTAATTTTCCGTGGATTATCCCCAATAGGGCGGGAGGGTGGACGAGGCCATACGCAAACAAGTCCCGTCGTCATCACACCCCTAAGACGAACGCTAAGCCATCAACATTCTGGGTTGGGTCAATAGACGAAACAGATGGAGCAGCAACGTGGTGATGGAACGGCTTAAAATGGAATTCAACATTCCATCCCATCCCCCCTGCGTCAAGGACTAAAGCTATTTGTGAGTAAATTCCCATGTAATCTATTCATTACACCTCCACAGGGAATCACAGTTTAACTGCTCCATTCCCCCATCACCTTGGTCGCGTGTGTGCGGGTGTTTGGGTGTGAATCACAAGGGACACTACTTTCACGTGTCCCGGCGGACACAGCCGAAGCCGGGGCCAAAGTCGAAGCCACACACTCTCACACCCGGTAAATGGCACATAAATCTTCCAAGACAAATGGTATTAAGTAAACACAAACTCCCATTATATCGGTCCAAGGACCATCCACGTCGTCTCGTGAAACCTGGTCCTTGTCGAGTGCCGTGTCCTGTAAGGTGGTGGTGGCATGCTGCTGCTGTTTGTATGCCTCTCAGGATAAGTGGGTGTGTGTGATTTGTGCGATGCCGAATGTTATTGATTGCTAATAAAATTTTCATGATTGTCTCCTCGCTTAGGTAAATGAATAGATACATCCCCCATCAGCGCCTCACTGAAGGGGCCAAAGATTAGTGCTCTCCCTAAATAGGTCCTGATTTATTGAGGCGGCGGCGCTTCGGGCCGAGAGGCGAATTTCCAATTGGCAAAAGTTAACGAATGTCGAAAGAGAAATTGTCGACATTATTTATTTGTGCTGGGGCCGTAGGGCGTCCATCTCATCTCGAAGACACACGCACCCAGCAGCTGCGGAGTGATGTAAGCCCGACACATGGATGTAAGTGTAATCAATTAAGTGGAAATTGTTTCCAATTCATGCGGCGACGACTGACAACGAATGTGACTTCAAAATACCGCCGCCGGGGAGACACTGGTGTACACCACTCGTGCTCCCGAGTCAGGGACTAATCAATAAAAAAACAGAAAAACAGAAACACATTATTAATTAGTCGCATGCGGGCTGGAATGATGGGTTGGTGGAGATTGTTGTCACCCCGTCGGTCGTCGGTGTTGGTATTTATTGCGCTGCAAATGAATTGTCAGCAGGCTAGCCTGGCTGACAGATTGGAAATGTTTTAAATTGATTTAATGCACGGTTTGTTACGTGCACTCGACGTGACAGTCTTGACAGTGTGGCGGGGACGCTGACATGACAACCCTTCGGTGCAGTCTTTAGCTGAAGGGATTTACATGGTTTTCAGATGAATTTGGGCGAGTTTCCACTTTCTTTCGACACAGAAAATTACGAGAACTCATCGCATTGCCAGGGATTTAGGAAATTGCTCAAAATTTAGGAAGTTGGAGTTTTTCAGGGTTCCTCTGTTTCCATACATTCAGCGGCCGTCACGACCTCGTCGCTTTGCTAAGGAGACAACCTTTTGAGCTGAGCGACTATGTCCAGGAAGTCTACACCAACATCAAGAACAATAATCGAATGGTACTCCTAATGAAAGATAATTTCGAATTCAAAAATTCCTGTAAAGTGAAGTTACTTGGAAAAACACAAACCACACCATTCCCCTCTTCTTGGGAGGGTTGCGCAAAACTCACAGGTCACCACTAGAGACTAGATTTTTTCAGGGCTCCTTTCAGCTGTGAGCAGCGCTGACGTGATTCCTCGAACGTGGAACGTCTCTGAAAGTCTATTGCCTTCTGATAAGTGACCTTAACAACTTTGCGACGACAACGACAGCTCGCACGAGGATGCCCATGGATTCCAAAGAATGATCTCAGCTAGCGTAGAATGCCACGAAATCTCGCTTGGAGCAACGACGAATGTTTTTCAGTTCGATTCGGACGATCTGTGCTCATGGCACTAAGACCGAAGCCAGATTCCGTCAGGGCACGATTTTCTTCAAAGAAAAAATTCTAGAAAAAGGCAAATGGGCTTGACGGCGGACGAAAAGTGTGAACCCAACATTCGACGTCTTGGAGGAATGTTCAAGACCTCGACTCAGCTACAAATGATACATGCGCCATCGGTAACGTGATCAAACAACGAATAACTCTTGGATTCCAGAGGCCATCAAGTAATAGATCCCCCTGTCAGCTAATAATTCCCTAGACCTGCTCTACAGTTTCCAAAATCGGATAAAGAAGTCCCTGGTTTCTTTGAGAAAAGCTACTTTTGCTCCAGATTGCGATAACAGCATTTATAAGAGCTGATTCAATCACGAAGTGTACAAGTTGTTCAACGACTTGAGAATAGGCAGAGCCCTTTGGAATCAGAATTCATGTCGCTTCTCAACCGACACAGTTCCAGGCAGGCGCCGTCTGATTCCAAAGAGCTCTAAGGGCTGGGCAGCGACAAGAGCTAAACACCAGTCAATGCCTCCAGAAAAGTTACACGGACTGGGAAGTGACATGGATCTTCGAAGGCGTCTAATTGGGAGATGACGCGAGTCTCCAGCACATTGAGAAATGGGCTTTGGCCCGAAAAGTCTTCACCACAGAACCTAAAAACGTGCAACAGAAATTGCAAAAGATATTTTGATTCTCTTCAGATTACTTACGAGTCCAAGATGGCATGTCGCGTGTGTTGTCTTGATCTCTGGCAAGGATCATCACTCCGCAGCAAACCCCATTTGGGGGTTTGTGCGCCACTTTAAACCAATCGTGTAAAAGGACCTCCCTCAACTTTCCAGCTACAAGCTGCATTCCTGTTCTTGCCACCAAGTGACAAGAAGATTAAAGCCCATTGACAGAGGAATAATCAGCAGGATTCTCCTGAAAGCCTCTCATCCATCAGCCGAGGGATGAACAACAAGATTTCATGCATTTAAACCGACGATACCTCCCCTCATCCGCAGACCTCTGTTACACCGAAATGCCATCGGAAGAGAGAAAAACCAGAAACATCACGCAGGAGACACAAAAAAAAAATAAACACCAATGAGTGAGCATTTAAAATTTCACCAAAAGACCCCCGTGTCGTCCGGTGTGTGCACAGCGGTAAATCGTCGTAACCATTTCAATTCAATTTCATCCATCATCGTTCCGGTGTCCAAGTCGACGACTGACTGAACACGGGTGGGCGGCGGGACGAGGAAAATGTATTTCCACAGGCACTGCACATTGTGGTGAGATAAATCAGTTTTTCCACTCTCAACTGGATGTGTGTACACGTAGCTCGAAGCTGGCTTGTTTTGGGGGTTGCTGTCCTCCCCGTCAACTCATGCACACATCGATGTAAAAACTGGGGTGGAAAGAGACAGAGACAGAGAGAGAGTGAAGAAAAACTAAATTTCATTACATTTCATTTCATTGGCGACAGATGGGGTGTGCTGCGGAGTAATGATCCTTGCCAGAGATCAAGACGACACACGCGACGTGCCGTCTTGGACCCGGTAAGCCGTAGAGAATCAAAATTTAATTGAAACAAAATACCCTCGGCGGCGCATCGATGGCATAGTCGTGTATTTCGAGCGGCGATTTGCGAGAAAAGGGTTGGCGGATAATTAAATCCATTCAATCGCGCGATGAAATGAATATTTTTTCCGTTCATTTTTGCAGCCCCAGCAGAGGACTGGTTAAGTAGACCTTGGCACTGGACTGGGGCACAATCAACGGCGGCGGATAATTCTCATTAAGAACGGACTATTGAATTTCAGTCAGCCCGTGATGGCCATATGCCAGCAGTCGACGGCCTGCCGAAGGGAAGTGAGAAGAATGAAATCGAATCTCTTCAAACCATCTGAAAACGTGAAGGAATGCGCTAAGAATTATCGACGATTCGGGGGATCCAAATCGAGAGAGAGAGAGGCACTGAGTGAGTTAGGGGCCCAGATGAGACTCCCAGATGAGTGGATGAATTAATTTGCAAGTGGAAACTACGGCACAACTCAAGAATAGAATATTTTTCACTAAAATCTACGAAATTTGTGAACAATTACCTTCCCTGTCTTACCTGACTCTCCTATCGCCTCGAACGATGATCAGCAACTGTTCATGACGAAACACGTTTCCCGGCTCGAGGGAGAGAGACAAGCTAGGCTAGCAACGTTTCAAGACAAAACATGTCCGAGTGAGAGGACTTGTTCAAGAATGGACATGTTTCCAGACTTGGGAGCTAGGAACATTTCATGGCGAAACGTGTCTCCAGCAGAGATCGGCGACTTGAAAGAGGAGCTTGCTCGGACACGTTCGATGTAAAATTGGAGGTGAGTGATATTGAAGGTTTTTTTCAACTCAATGGCAACTACTTTGTACTTGAATGGGGGCTGGGGCTAATTTTGATTGTTTTAAGTGGTCTGACGATGATTTGACTCAAAGGGGAATGGTTTCAGGGACGAGTTGCAGATGTTAATGCAGGTGAATGAGGGAATTAGAAGGGTTTGTCTTGAGTGTGTAATAAGACAAGGGTTCACTAAGAGATTCATTTTGGATGCTTGAAACGTGTTCAAAGATGTGCCTGAAAGTCAGGGCTCTTGGTAGCACAGAGAATAAGTGATTAAAATGCTTCCAAAGCTGATAAAGCCTCAGTCCAGTTTCTCCAGATGAGTGAAATAAAGAGGACACACATCTCTTGACCGTGAAAATGTGTAAATAAGACGAAGGGAACACGAAGTCGGATGATGGCTTACAGGGTCTGTGTTCCTCCAGAGGAATAAAGTGAAATAAAGTGGCTGGGCCATGGACAACTCGACAAGACAACATAACAGAGGACGCCAGCGTCTAAGGTGTCGCAACCAGGTGGAGAAGGACCGGCCGACTTGGCGTGCGAAGCTGGGAGTCAGCTGGCAAGAGATCGCGCTAGTTAGAGAGGGTTATTGGTTCAGGCCCTGGTCAACTCCGGACTGTAGCGTCAAATAATGAAGAAGTTGGAAGTTGTCCTCCCAGTCCACAGCAGGCTTTCAGCAGAGAATAATTAAGTCTATCTCAGAAATCAACCACCAAGTCATCCACTCGGAATTTCGGTTATAAATAAACATTCATAAAGTTGCTTTTACTGAAAGTTTAAAAAAGCTGACAGTATGGTGGTTGGTTTGAGGGTGCGTTCAGAGTGAATGGCCACAGTTGTCAAGACAGATTTTCGTATTGTCCACCGACTGAGGGACTCACGAAGTTTTGAAATCAATTAAAAGGTATTGTTTGCTAGTCATTTAGGTTCGAAAAAAAAAAAAACGATATGCTAAGTTGCGAGGGAGGCAGAAGTCGACTGTCTGTTTGTCTGTAATACTTGATGTCTGATGTTAATGAGGAGATTATGGAAAACTTGGAGATTAACAAAACAGATGCCACTGCTGAGACTGGCATCAACTTTGTAGCGCCACGAAGAGAGGGAACTTGTGACTGTGTCTGAAAAGATCCGTCTAAGACTGTAATTTGATTTGTCGTGAAATTGACTCTAGTCGAAGATTCACTCTCACCCTGACGGAGAATATTCAGATTCAAACAAATCAGCAGTAAATTTTGCTCGTGTTTCTTCCTGGATTCAAGGTTCAAGTTAATCGCTTTACTTATACGATTCCATCGCATCCAACGGACTTAGGACTCCCGACTTCTGTACCCTGCGACTGAGAAAATTCTCAAGAGAAGGATAATTTTTTCTTGGCAATTTTGGAGGATTGTTTGTAACATTTTGAAATCCTTTGAAGCGATTTTATTTTCTGTACATTAGCCAAAGATTCTGGATTTAACTCAGCCGAATGTTAACTTTGTTGAAAACTTCCTTTGTATGCCCTTCTCATTCGCCTAATTACATACCTAAGTGAATGGATGGGACTAGCTTTATCTGGCTCGAAGCGTGGCTTCGTTGAGGACTGCTTTTTCTCATCAATCGTTTGTCTTAGACTTAATTTGAAGGATGCCTTTCTTATCAAATGTTCGTTTAAACAGGTTTGATGAACACTTCCTTTGAATATTTTTTATAGTGGCCTTTTAGGTGTATGTCTTAACAAGTCTTAAGTGCTGGACATGCGAGCCTCAATTAATTAAAAATAAAAATTAATTTTTTTCAGTTAAACATTTCCAATATTTAAACACTGACATTTCGTGAAGATTAGCATGTCTTTTTAACCTCCAATTAGTGGATCCCGACTGGTCTTTGTGCACCCTGACTTCAATGAAATGAAAACTAAGTTTATCGCGGATAAGTTATTTTCAAATTTTGAACCAATTCCCCTCAGAATTTATTCAAGAAAAGAACGGCGAATCAAAAGCCAACCTTGTGGCATTCCTAAAACGTCCAAATTTCTGTTTAAGACTTTCCCAGTGCCAACAATTCCCTTCAACTGCCTTCCCACTCTCAACGTTCAGTCGATGAGTTTAAAAATCAACCAAATCGCTCAGTCTTCCTGAACCCGATTCCCCACCGAACTCCCCCACAATCAACCAAATCAACCTAGCTCAACAGAAAACAGCTTATCTCATCACACTGGCGGTAATTTGCAAACCCAAACCAAGCCAAGGACAAAACCCAAAACCAGTGTAACCCCGAAAATCCACCCCAAGCCATATGGCAAACTCCAGCACACACATGCACACACAAAAAATTGTCTAAAATAAATAATTTCGTTTTTATGCGGAATTTTCTGTCTTACCTCTCAATCCAGGAAGGACGACGCCATTGGGGCAGGGGGCGTCTTTTAGCTTCATCCTGGCCCAGGATCAATCGACCAAATCACACTCACACGCACACTACTTCTTCTGTCTCTCAATAGCACACTTGCGGCAATAAAATAACTTTTTCACTTAGTGTCATTTTTGGATTTATTCTTTCCTTGCTGCGGCAGTGATGACGACGACGATGGTGGTAGAGCCAGCCAGCCAGCCAACCGCCAGGCAACCACTCTCATCCCCCATTCGAATTGGAACTGAAGTTCGTTGGATTCAGAAACAGATTCAGAAACACTCGGTCTATGAATTTCGAATTTTCACAAAACTGACTCATTAACCATTTTTTTTTTCTTTTCCTATTTCCTCAATGAACGATGGAGATTGAGGTGGTGGTGGAGAAACGGAGATGAAGTCAAGTTGGAGGTTTATTTGCGCCGTCTTCTCGGCGTATGGGTCGAACTTTATGATGATTCCTCCTCCTCTGCCGGAGCGGGATGATGGTGTGCCGAATGAACTTTCTCAACGACGGCAGCGGCGGCAACGGCGGCATTGGAACACTAAAACTTTTACACTTTACAGCAGAGAACACATAAAAAAATCGTTATACATCGTTTATAGATCGCTCCTGGTGTAGTGTGAGCACCTCCAGCGGGCTCGGTGGTGTTGGCCGCGCACATAATAAAAAGAACAGCGTCTCGTGAAGGAAGTTTTTTAATTGAAAGTAATTAACATTAATTCAGGCCGGGGTGGCTGCTGCGAAGGGTTTTTTCTTTATTTTTGGTTGCTTGGCGGATTTTAGAATTCTGTCACTGTTCGCCTCCAAATTCTCCAGGACTCGGACTGACATCCTGCTGCGTTGAGTCGCCTCGACTGAATGTTAACTCTTCTATCCAGTGGGAAGTAATTCACACAAGTTCAGCAAGCTGCCTCTGTGCCAGGAGCAACTTGCTCTGGCACTCTCCGTCGTACCACTCACTCCGAGAACTTGCGACCGACTAAATGAAAACTCAGCTGTGCGCTTCTATTTGAATGAACTCGAGCCTGGGGGCGATAAGAGGCCACAAAATTCCAGCAGAAGTACCAGCAGCTACGACCGAGAACACATTGTGTGTGCTCTGTGTGCTGTGTTCTGCCGGTGGAAGGAATAAGGGCTGTGGAATTGTGTTGTTTGTGTGGTAAGGGCGCGGGCGCACTCCTCTTTCACTTGTCCTCCTAGCTCCTCGCTCTCACCACCTCCGGCAGTGTGTGTGTGTGTTTTTTTTGTCCCTCAGTCGCCTTCCTGCTTCCTCTTGTGGATTGTATGTCGTCCAGCCAGTCAGTGTTCTCCTTGAAATTCACTCAATCGCCTTCCTCTTCTCTCTCGTGCCCTTGTGCTCTGTGTACACACAGTGTCAGCCCCAGTGCTTTCTGGGGGAGCGCGCTGGTATACTTTTTCCAAACCTGTCCTGGTTTTCAGGATGCAGGCTGCACAGCAACTGTGTGTCACGTTTCCCCGGCCGTGCTCCGTATGCCTGGCATATAAGAGTTTTCAACCCAAAAACACGCAAAACGAACAAAGCTCGCATCAGTGCGGAGCGTATAAGAGAGGCGGCGCGTGTGCGCATGCACGAGAGAGCTTTTCATCCGTGCCTGGTTCTGGTACTGTCCCCGATGAGTACATGCATATGTTTTGTGTAAAACGAGTTCAGCCGCACAGAAAGTCAAATATGTGTGTCTGTTGCAATCCACCACTCGCCCATCCACCCACCCACCCACCAACTCTGCGGTGGAACGGAGGGGTTGCAACGAACGACCTCTCCTTACAAATTGGTGACATTTACGACTGTACTACACTGTCCATGCCGAGTGACTGCGACGAGGCTCCAGGATGAAGTGTTAATTTTTCATTTAGTACATTTGTTTGCAAATGTTGTGTCTCCCCATCCGCCTCCTGCCGGACTTTACGCTTCCGACAAATGTTTTCACCCCAACCAGAGGAAAACAAAAAAAACCCGGATCCATTGCTCCTTTCGTGTGCTTTTCGGTGGAAGAAGGGGCCGCACTCACTGTGGCTATCTGTTATCGGAATTCATTTGAATCCACTCGGCTTTGCAAGATTATTGTGTACACATGAACACACCACAGTCGGTCACGGGCGGTATGGCGGAGGGGAGGGAAGATAGGAAATTTGCTTAAGCATTGATAGACCGCCCTAAGCATACCAATTATGAGCCCTAATCTCAGCAGAAGGTACAGTACCTCAAAATTGATGGCAAATGTTGCCAAGTTGACGCATCAAACCTGAATCAGCATTTGATGCTACTGGGGCTGTCTGTGTATGTGTGGAAGGGAAATTTCATCAAGCAACAGGTGTGACAAGGGGGGAGACTCCTCCATTTTAAAGAATTTTCATGTGTTTCCAAGGGAAACCGATCTCTGACTGAAAGTTTAATTTTCAATTATCAGAGCACACGAACGGGGGCAGGAGGGGTATGACTTTAAAGGTGACAGGATTAAGTTTTCATCAAGATTCACTTTGATTTGTAGCGTTGCTTCAAAGAGCTGAGGATTTTTTTTGATTTGTGGAAAAAATGAGCAGATTAGATGGAGAGGCTTGCGGTACGTTGAACATGGAATGACAGACAACCAGGGGAGGCTTGTGGGCATCAGAGTACAATGATGAGAAGGTCTGTTATTGGATCCTCTATCGATGTTCAGAAGCAAGCTCCGACGGCAGACGCACGGTTTCCGAGATATTGCCGATTTTTCGAAAAAAAGTCCTTTCGAGTCGGGTTTTTTTTGAGAAGATATGGTAGAGTATATCTTCTATTGGTCGTAGCGGCATGGTCTTAGACTCAAACAAAGCGTAATTTTATTGCGCAACTTTTGTGAAAAACCTCAAGAAAAGCAATAGCGTTGAAAAACACACCGTTCTCGAGATATCAGCGATTTTTCCTTGCGACGTGGTTTTTGAGAAACTTTTCGCCGAAACTATACCTACTGGGGTAACGCCAAAAGTTCGGCATGGCAAGATGCGCAATTGGATCCGCTATCGATGTCCACAAGAAGGCTTAGGCCACAGATGCACCGTTTTGGAGATATGCCTGTGGGCTGTTCAGATAAGTTCCACAACCAACTTAACAACAAAATTGCTTGCTTTCATTTTTTTTCCTTTTTCTTCCTCAGGTCAATGAGTCGTGGTTTTCAATTCTATTCAGTTTGAGAGATACCATCAACAAATGCAGAGCTGCAAGGAGCCGGGCATTTCTCAGAAAACACTGAACCATAGTCAACATCGTCCACATATCTCGCATACCATCTTTCCTGGGCCTTACACACATTCCAAGTCAATGTCTGCTTTTGTTAAGTAAAGCATTCTGTTTCTGTATGTAATTGTGCTTTGATATATTTAAAAAATTAAAAAACCAAACCAATGTCTTGTCCAGCCTGGACAACAGAGTCCACAAACTGAAATGTTCCTCTTTTTTCAGATTTCAAGTTTAATCAGGTAAGCAATGGAAGTCCAGAGCTCCAAGCTTTCATACCAAGCCGCAAGAGCATGGGTAAGAGGAGGGAGTTGAGGGGAGGACATCAAGTTATTCGGATCTCCAACATTGCCCCTTACAACATTTCGCTAAAACCCACCCTTTACGAGACTCACCCGAAAAACATGTTCAGAAGCCAACAAAATAAAATTCCGAGAAAATCATGAAATTCCGGGTGAAGCACCAGGCTACCAGAAAATGCAGCAGGTATCCCAACAGAATTCACTTCGGGTGATTTCAACTTGCAATATCTCGATAACGGTAAGTCTCAGGACAAAAGTGTCAAGGGCAATTTTGTAGATTGAACCGTGGTCTACACTATGGCATCCAAACAACAGTGAATTTACCATTACTTGACACCCCTTTCAAAGATTAGAGGAAAAATCTATGGTAGAGGGGGGGGGGGGGGGGGGGGGGGGGGGGGGGGGGGGGGGGGGGGGGGGAAGACGGGTGAGTATGTCATGTCCTTCGGATAGCCCATCCTCAGATCTACAACTTTGTCCTTGACAAGATTTTGCTACGACCAGCCATTTACGCGGTATAGGCCAAAAACCAGATCAGCGTACAAAAAATTCCGAGAAAATCGTGAAATTCTGAGTGAAACACCAGGCCACCAGAAAATGTAGCAGGTACCTCCTCCCATCAGAAGTCACTTCTCCTGATTTCAACGCGCTATATCTCGAAAGCTGTGGGTCTGACGACAAAAGTGTGCAGGGCAATTTTGTAGCTTGGATCGTGAACTACAAGATGGATTTACAACAATAACAAATTTACCGTTATTCGATGTGTAAATTGGATTGGATTAGGAGAAATTGCGCGAAAGTATAGCAAGGGGAAGAGTGGGGCAGGAGGGTTATGTCCAGTCGATAGGCTGGACAGGCTCGCTGTCCAAGGCTCGCGACGATTCGTGGCAAACTAGATGCGAGGGACCACCACTTTCCTGTCCAACCTCTGCACCTCGGCGTCGAAGACTCTCCAATCTCAGACGTTGGCTTTAAGCCGCACAAGCCCCGTGCTCAACAATGTCCTCCTTAAAGCCCATAAACAGGACCCACAAATAATCCGTCCGCCCCAAGAACACCATGCGTGCAGCCATAAATCACGAAATTAATTGCGAATCTGTCAGCGCCCGATGCCCCACTCATACACACCACCAGCGAACCGTCTCAGATCGTCGACGGGGCTTAACCTACATCTCCCCGACAGAGCGGTGGAGACTTCCACATCAGCCATTTGGCTGGATCTCATTTGAATAATTAAACCGATTGACAATTAAAACTAATGCCACCGCGCGCGCCGGTGTGGTACAACACAACTCCGAAGTCTTTCACTCATTTCCGATGTGGTTGCGTTCGTTCGGAGTCTCCTCCTGCTCTCGTGCCACACCTGCACACCTTCATCGCGCTGGATTGCAATAAATCCTAGAAAAGTTAATTGTTTTCGTGGCGACGTTGCGGTTGTAAATTCTTTTTGCGTCCTGACAGACACTCGGATCTCACCTTTCACCGTCCCGCTTGTCAATGACCACACCGCACCGCACGACGCACACACCCAAGAGTCGCCTCTCTCTCTCACACACACACACTCGCTCTCTCCCGCGCGCGTTAAGGACTTTCTATTGTGGACGAGGACAGCACAAGCTGCATCTGCCATTTCATCATGGTGTCACCTGAGATTGAACGACATGGTCTGCACATAACGAAGAAAGGACGACACAAAATGGCATCGGCATTAAATTATGTCAAATAAATGACAGTGGAATTCTATCCCGACGCTACACAATCCCCCATCCACTCAGCCACCCAGCCAGCCACCTCCAATCGGTGTTGTCCACTTTTACGACACACCGGCGGGTGTGTGGATGATGGTTCGACATTGTTTGTCATATGCCACGCTCGGGTGTCCTCGTCCGATGCGAAGCACACGGTTGCGCGGCGTACTATCATTACATTACACAAATCGATTTGGGGGATCCTCTATCCGTGGCTGTGGCTCTGTCTGTTTGCGCGCGCGTGTGTGTGTGTGCGCGCTGCAATTGAACGCATACCCTTTTAGGGTTAATCGATAGCAAAAAAGCTGCTCGCTGTTACTTTTACTATTGCATTTTGTAATTAAGCGCGTAGACCAGAAATTAAATGTTTAATGAGATTTAAAATGCCAGAGGGTCGTGGTGGTGGGTGGTTGCCTGGCGCCCCCGACTTTTGCATTCTCTCTTTCGACCACCGCCTCTTTGGCGGTTTGTGTGGACATGCCGCTGCCTGCTTGGTTGGTGTATGCAGCAATTAATATAATCCTCTCACTTTTGGGACGCTCAAAAAAAGAAAAGTGGAGAGTGGATAGTGTGGAGTTTGGTGGGCAGCACTGGAGGAGCTGTGATGAGTAGCTTTGGGAGTTGGGTATGAGGGATTGCGAATGGAGAAGGAGAGGAGTCCTGGACGAGTAGGAAGATCAAGGAAGTTGTCAGTTTAATGGAAGCCAGCTGAATCCCTGGAAAGTATCGAAAGTGACGCAGGAGAAGGGGAAGCACAGACCCTGAAGCCAGATGACCCACTAAAGGAAACGAACGAGGAGGCTCTGTGGAGGCACAGCATTGACACAGTTGGACTTGAGGACCAACATCTTAAATTGAAAAATAACCATGGTAGCTAACCACGGTAGGACCAACCACAGTTTCTGAAGCCCGATGACACACGTCTTACCTGCCCACGGAGAAAATCAAGGAACCATGATCGCAGTCTTACTCTGTCGAGGACAAAAGGAGAAACGTCTAAAAAATGGCAAAATGTTGGTCACGATGTGATGATTCAGAGAAACAAAGGAAGCAAGGAGTCGAAAGCCGAATGAGGCAGTCATTCAATGTCTTGGACGAAATGAGATGGACCAGAGGACCAATGGAAGGTCTGACGATGACCCAACGAAGCATAGACGCCATCCTTTAATGCGACGGAAATGAAATACGCCTCAAAAATGCCACGAAACTAGTGCCACAAGAGGCACGCAATTTACGCTCAAAATCAAGGACGAGAGCCACCCTCGCCCCATCCCCTGAGGCAGACAATAAAAGCTGCCAGCCATAAGCTAATGTTACGACAAATAAAGGCGTCTCGAGATTAAAAATGCCATTTCACGGAGTTTATACCCCGGCAGCGGATCAAGCATAAAAAAAAACGAGATCTCTCGGCAGCACATCACCACAAGTGGGTCAAAAGTGACAGGGCATACATCATATTCATTCTTTTACTGCGTCGAGGAACACGATACCGAGCATAAATTGGTCTTCTAAACCAACAGAGGGGTTCGACGACCACCCAACCAAATATGGGACTAAACAAAAGCATCGATTTAAATGTTTATTCAGTCGATAAATCATTCCGAGGGCCTTCGCTCCCAACCAGCCGTCGACAGTGTGAACCGATTTCAGACAAAAAGACAGCCAGACCGCCAGAGCGACAGAGAGGACTTCTTTAGAACTTAATTACACAGCTCTGAAAAACATTCTCCTCACGGACCATCAATTGACCATCGCCCCATTCCTTCGCAAGGCAACCAACATTGCGGCATATCATCGCACATTCCAGCGCAGCGCGCGCCTATACGAAAATCGATGAAGGAACCATTTAAACAGACCCCGTCAGCTTTAAAACTCTCCATCCTTTGACTGGAGCACAAATGGACGAGAGTCGAGCGGCTGCTTTGCGATTCATTCCCATTTTGTGGATTCATTGGCGGCCAATCAATGGAGGGAGGGGGGTTGGTTGAAAGGTCCTCAAAATCTGTCGGAGGGGGCGCGCCTCCCTCGACGCATTTTAACTTAATGACTTTTCCGGCAGAAGGACGAACGCTGTTTTTTTTTCTCCCTCGCTGCCGAAAATGTTTTTATTTACTTCTAAATATTTGATGTGGCCTTTTGGCAGGAGACGAAGAAGAAGAAGAAGAAGAAGACGGCAGGGACTCACCTCCAGCCCACGGCCGTCGGTCGGCCGTCGAGTGGAGGTTGATGGTTTTTTGCTTTAAATTGGAATTGTATGAATTCATAATGTGACAATTTTAATTTCTGAACAAAGAGCTGCGTGGTGTGGCGTGTAGGAGTGTTTTCATTCAAAATAATTACACCTCTTCGAGGAGACGACGGAGGGGAGGAGGTTTGCTATGTTTAATGAAAAAAAAAAACTATTGTGACCCGTTCGCGAAGGAGATGGAATGGAATTAGGCTCGCGATTGGGTGATGGGTGGCGTTTGTTAAGATTGACAATTATTAATGTATCGAGACGAGCGACGGGGTTCTTGAGGAGGACACTTGTCGTCGGCGACAGGAGTGTTTATTTATTCAAGCTTCAACTCAGTCAGGAGTCTACTCATAGAGAGT
Organism: Eristalis intricaria; assembly: GCA_964034865.1. Classification (NCBI taxonomy): domain Eukaryota; kingdom Metazoa; phylum Arthropoda; class Insecta; order Diptera; family Syrphidae; genus Eristalis; species Eristalis intricaria. Next base: position 1,332,050 of record OZ035874.1, on the reverse strand, counting down.
TGAATTAAGAGGATTTTGAGCGTAGAGTCAGAAGGGGAGGGGGCAGGGGGCTTGAAGAACAACACGTCGATTGACTAGACTGACTAGGACTAGAAAGGGGTTCGTTCTTCTTCATTTAAGACGGTTCGTTCCTCTTTACTTAATGCAGCATCAAGCGTCCATGTGCGTCGTTGCCTACACGGCATGGGTTGTACAAGAGGCAGTCCATAAATAAGACGACAGACAACGCATTGAATGACTAGTCGAATTGGAACAAGAAGGAAGATTCAAGCGCCAGGCATCCCATACAAACAACAAGAGAAACCGACCGACCCCCCTGATGTACATATTCCCAGAGGTCCAACGCTAGAGAACGCGGTAGCTGGAGAGGTCCAATTCCACTTCGAACTCCATTCCCCACAAGAAACTACTCACAGATGAGAATGAGTAGTGAGAAACTCAGAGCTCACGCCCTTGGCATTCCTTAAAACTACTCATTTTTTGTAGAAGTTCTAGTTCCAGTTCTAGCAGTGCACTCCCCTTCCAAAGAAGATGTCACCTAGAAGCCTGTGATACCAGCTGCCAGCCAACCTTACCTAATCTACCCACTTTGTAGGCCTTCTCAAGGGTTGAACCACGGATTCGACAGGAAAGAGACAGAGACAGAGGCAGAGGCAGAGACAGAGACAGAGACAGAGGCAGAGACAGAGACAGAGAACTTATTCCGAAAAAATTCCTAATCTAGGACAAGCGTTTGTAGGGTTCATGACCCGGCCCATCCTGATCGGGACCCTGCTGAAAAGGATTTAGACTCCGAAGGAAAAGCCACTCAAGGTCTTCTTTTATAACCTCGGGGAACTAAGCAATATTAAACCCGTCGAAAACCACCAGAACCGTGATGAAACTCTTGCCAATCGCTGTTTCCTTGGCCTCAATTGGCACTTAAGTAGGGGAGATCTCGCTCGAAGGACCAATCATTGATCATCCCTGGCCTATTCCGAAGTATCGGAGATCTGAAGGACAGATGAAGAAGCCTTGCGTCTAATCTTTGGTGCAGTTTGCGTTGATGGCCAGCCAGGGAGTAAGAGAATTAGTAAACGTTTTCGAAATGCTCACACTATGCCCAGACAGGTGGTCAAGGCAGACATTCCTTGTATTTTAACACCAACAGCCCTTAGGATCCACGCTGCACAATTGACCATGTTTATGGAATCAATGATGGAATTTGAGGAAGACGGCAGCGTTGCACAATGGTTTGATGTACATATAAGCCAAGTCGGTTTCAGGGCAGTGTGCTTAGTCATGCCTTTTTTCTGTTGTGCAGTATGGATGCTTCTCGAACTGAGGATACGTTAGAGGAGTTCAGAGGAAAGCACAGTCATGTGCCCCATGAGCACTCGTCTTAGAAAAAGAGAAGTGAGTTGTTAGTCAGCAAAAATGTGACTCTCTCTCGCGGTGGCTTATGAAAGATCTTCATCTTATTCTTAATTGGACGCTACAGTCCGAGGACCTCAACCAACAAGCGCGATCTCTAGTTAGCTCGTTGGTGTACTTCTCTGCTTATGTGTGTCACTGTTGTGTTGTCCCACAGATGGTCACATATTTCCTTTTCTTCAGATCTTTGACAGAGCTAAAATAGAGGAAGTGGTTTTTTTAAGTTAAGACCCGCGTTAATAAATCCGTCGTGTGAGGCAGGGACAATGATTTGGCTTGCTGATAGCGTGATACATTGGATTGAAGACTGAGCTAATTAAGCAGACAAGACGGATCCGACAGAATGAACTTCAAATTCACAAAACAGAGCTTTAAATTCGCAAGAGCCCAAGGAAGGAAAAGCAATGAAACCTCCTCCGATCATCCCCTCCCCCCGTCCCACCCCATCACCAACGACGTTAACTTCCAAGACAACTGTCGCCAAGTGAATAAATCACATCCATCCACCAAGTCTTCCATCCAAGTGATTTCGTTTGGAAATAATTCGTGTAATTAAATAAGGGACGCCCATCAATAATCGAAATCGTCAATATCGACGCGACGCGACGCAACGCGGGTTCTTGTTCCAAGCCAAGACCCAATTGACTTTGTTGGAAATGAGAAGAGGAAAAAAAAAGCCATCACTCCAAATCGCCTGTTAAGCTCCACTGCTCTAATTATTCATCTCTCTGCGCCGCACCATGAAAAATATCTGATTACTCGCTTGGGCTCCATTTCGTTGCCGCTTGCATTAGGAGGGGGGAGGCAGGGGAGACTGTGTGAAATGAAGAACGAGTTTTCCCGTCCAGTGCGCACCTCTTTAATAATCAATTTAACCGCAAACAACCGGACGAAAGACGCCATCGAGCAGCCATCACACAGCACAGAGCAGAAGCTCGAAGAAAGTCACCACGGCCGGCAGGGTGTAGGAGCAGCAATATGCATGCATCATGCATCCGAATCCCTACAAGTCCTTCGAGAGAGAGAGGGAGATCGGGAGAGAGCGGGCCACAACGGCTAGCTGAACAAAAGGAGAACCCACAGAAAGATTATTTGAACGCAGGCAAAAAAAATAAAAAAAAAAAAATAATGTCCTTTCAAGCTGAAGGCTGTGTGCGGGGACTCACCGCTTCTTGGTCTTTTGTTGCGACGGTTTTGTTGGTTTGCCTGTGTGCTGTGTGTGTGGCTGGGTATTGTTGCCGTTCCTAATTCCTTCGCCTGATGTTGTCCCCTCCTCCATCCACCCCTCCCCCACTCTCTGTGAAATGCGTGAAATTTGAAACTTTTTCTCCATTGTCCCGTACTAATTTACATAATATACTTTTAGTGAACGCGAAACTGTTGTCCTTGTCCAACAGAGGAAACGGGGCCGATGATGGGTTTGTGTGTGTATGTGTGAGCTTTCACCAAAGGCCAGGATACATGTCCATTTATTTGTGTTTTGCACGCGGGCTCTGAAATCCACCCGCCGTTGGATGGATTCCTGGGCATTGCATGCGACATCCGACACAGTGCAAGAAGGACAATGGCAGTCTGTCGGTGAGCCGGTGAGCCGCCTGTGAGCCAGTCAGCCACCGCAGTTAGCTAGTCAGCTAGTGAACCAGTAAGCAATTGAGACGACCAGCAGCCGGTTGTCGCCGGTTGGTGTGAGAGAGGGCTAGAGCACGAAGCCAAACTGTCATTTAATATCCGCAATTAAAGTGGTCATCAATCAAAAAACACTGAAGCTCCAATTTCTGTCCAACGAAGCAAGCAAGCAAGCCACCATCACAACCAACCAGGAGCTGAAGCAGAAGCCAACAACACATTTCTGGTTCATCCGTCCCGCATCGAGTTATTGTGCTCGTTATCAGTGTCCTGTCCCCTCTGTCATCGTTCCTGGAACGACTTACTTTTCTTCTTTTTTTGTTTGCATTTTGTTTCATCTACACTCGGTGGTGTTGTTGGGTCGATCGTCTTTCCTTTTGTATGTCCTTTCTGTCCAAACATTATGCTGGTGGAGGATACCCCCCCACCCCGGGGAGTAAGGGGAATGAAAATGGATAAACAAGACACCTTGGTGCGGTGGTGGTGGTGGTCGATAGATATTGAGGAATCGCATGTGGCATCAAACAATCCAAGGAACGTGACGATATCATTAGTGAAGCCGGCCGATGACCACATTCACCCACCACACACCACCCACCACCCACCAACCCGCAAGCACTATCAACACCATCTCTCCGCAGAGATACTACATGCCAGACCACACCATTGAACATGGTTACGTTTTTCCCTTGATTGAGCGGGCGGGCGGGTGTCCGACGTCCGTCCGGTTGGTAGGCCCACAACACACACACACGAGAAGAGAGCGAGCTGCTATTTAATTGGAAACGAATGCGGGGTGCAGTCCAGCAGTGTTTTTATCCTCGACGCGACACAGGAAGCTTGTCCTTAGCACATTATTTCAATCTCAATCCATACACACACACAAAAGAGGAGGACTCCTCTTAGAGCTTGTGAAGAGTGAAGGAATTTTTCCGTCCTAATTAGAAAATCGAGGAAAGTGCATTTAGTGCTTCGTGTTGCTTGTCTACTCTTACTCGTTGGAATGTAATTACGACGTAATAGTGAGGCGCTCAATTGAACACTGAAACTCGGGCAAAAAGGCACATGTTCGTGGGCGGGGGTGGGGGAAAAACCGACGAGGGGTATAAAGGAAATTGTCAGAGCATTTGGAGATAGAACTGGAATTTACCTTATTTTTTTGTGGATACTTAAACGGTTTTCTCATGCACTCGGCTGGGAGGCTCCAGAGTGCTCCAGAGACAGAGTGGTTAGTGGACAATGGGATTCAGTTTATGTGGAATGTAATTGCGAAATTTTGGTCACAAATCCTGGTTGTTAAGGAACACACTTGGAGAAGAGACTCTCATGTTACCACAGAATGTAATAATGCTGGAATTGGACTTGCAGAGGACTGGTGCTTGCTTGAGCCAGTGACACGATGGTCGAAGATATGAGGCAGAGCCGTCAAGCCAATGGGTTTGAGATCTTGAGGAAATCTATGATCGATCGCGTCATCTCTTGTGTGTGTCATCTCATTTAGCTCTTCTAGCCCCTTTGTGTCAAGTTGTCTTTTGGTCGCGATCACCTGCTTTTTCACATCAGAACTTCGGTCTTCAGCTCCTTCTTGAACCAGGAGGCTCGAATTTGAGGACACTCTTAACCTGAGCTTCAGCCAATGATGGCTTGATCACCTCCTTCCTGTCTGGCGTGCACGATCACTTGCTCTACACCTGGGCTTTGACCTATCTCTAAACGATGAGATTCCAAAGTGAAGACCTTCCTAGTCTGAGCCTGAGCTGATATTGCCGTCGATCCTTGACCCACTCATGCGCGATCGGTCCAGTTGTTTCGTGTTCACGATCACTTGCTCTATATCGGGACCTTGGTCTCCAAACGATGAGACTCAGATTTGAAGACCCTCCTAGACTGACATCGGGACCTTGGTCTCCAAACGGTGAGACTCAGATTTGAAGACCCTCGCAGCTGAAGCCTGAGCTAACATTGCTAACATTGCGATCCTTGGAGACGATCGTTGAGTTGTAAAGCCCAAGTCACTTACCCCTTATATCGGAGTTTCAGTCTTCTAACGAAGATACTCGAATTTAATATTCGAAACAGAAAGACGTGGCCTCACATGCCTGCCTTGTGGCGTCCCTTACTTAGTCAAACAGCAAGAAAGACGTGGTCCTACGAGTCTACCTTGTGGCAGTTCTTAATTCGTCAATGAGTTAAACAGTTTTCTTCTCCACTCACCTTCCTCGTATATAGGACCCAATGCGCGACTCTGAAGGCATCAAGAATCAGCTCTTACGCTCACGCTTTTCGTCCAACTTCCAGCTGCATGTAGTAGGACTGGGAGAATAAGTAGAGCTGTACCTTGGACCTTCGAGGAGCTAGGAAGGCGGGAGGACGAACCTCCTTCTAGGAGGGCAAACTCGTTCAGCATCCCAAACCTGTTCCGGTGATCGACTGATCGATCAAGACCAACTACCATTCCCACCATTCGTCACAGAGTTCACCACCAGCGCAGAGATTCAACGCAGATTTGGCACATCCACCGATTCCAGGGCTCATCCCAAATTCATCGCTCGCTGACCCTCTTCAACCGGCCACCACCAGCAGCGACGGTCGCCTTCAATATTCATTCCCGTCGTTTTTTTCCATTTTTTTTTTTGGGTTTGAAATATGCGCGTTGCCTGGCAGGGCTCTTCCCTCATCTCATTAAACTTGAATGCGTCCGTCAATCAGTGTGGTCTCCAGATAAAGCTCGCCTGACGCAGAGGCCATCCAAGAGGGAAGGAAAAATCATTTAACTTCGTTGCATTATTGAATTACAACGATGAAAATGAAAAACAAAAAATAAATAAATCCCTCACCTGGAAGGGATTATTGCCTAGCTTGGCGTTGGCAGCCAACTTTGATGGTCAAAGTCAGTAGTCAGTTTAAAAACAACAAAAACAATGCTTCACAGGTACGATAACAACGCAGGGTGTGCTGTGTGTAACACAGGATGTTCGATTCAATGAAGTCATCGATCCTTGAATTCACATACAAAACCCCCGGCGCTCCTCGCTCTCGTCCGCTGCCACTGAAGCGTGCAAGTGGAGTGGATGTACCCTCTTTAACGGAGGAGGGAGGAACAGCGCCAGCGGAACAAGAAAAAGATGAAAAAAGGAAAAAAAAATAACCAGATTCTGTTATTTACCCCCAAATCGCGGGTAACCGAGGACAGGTCTCACTGGAGCGGGCGTTGCGTTTCGTGCCACATTTTGATCCGCAATTCAGATTCCGAATCCTGTCGCCCCCACCCCCTCTGCTTTCATTTCATTTTCCAATCACCGTCATCGATTTTTGTATTTTTTTTTTGCTGCCTTCTCACAGTGGGTGGGGTGTGGGGGGTGTATGTGTTTTTTTTTTTGTTCTATTCCGTTTTCCGCTGAGGCATACAGTGAAAAATCTGGACGATTATTGTGGTAATCGAAATGGGCGCGCAGATCTGAATATTTGCGGTACACCCTTGGCGCATCGCATGTTGTTTTCCGTGGCGGTGGATGGAGACTAACAGTGCCCGGACGCTGCCAGCGCGGAAATTGAATGATTTGAGTTGAATGAGAGCGAGAGAGGATGATAGGAGACGATGGCAGCCACACAGGCCTATGGGCGAATTGATTTCTGTCGCCCCGGTGGAGTGCCAAGAGTAAGCAGTTTAATTGTTGTTCTTCCTTCCTTCACATCACACCCCGACTAGGCCCGGCTCACACTCAGTCAGTCAACTGGTAGATTTCAATCGTCAGTGAGATGCTAAACAGAGGTTGGCCCCGGTGTGTGTGTGTGTTGTGCGATATGTTGTCCTTCTTGTTTGTTGGACTGGATTGGGTTGGGTCGCCGGCAAACAAATACTCCTCTGTGGAGGGGTGTGACAGGAACCGGAGGTTGTTTTTATTTCAATTCAGTCGTGTTTTTTCGTCCTTTTTTGCGTTTTTTGAGTTGAAATGAATTGAACGAGTGTTGCCGAGAGGAGCGGATACTGTGGGGACGACGACGGGATGTGGTGGTTCTGATGGCAGTTGAGGGTTGGTTTTTTATTTTGCTGCTGTTGTTGTTGTTGTTGCTTTGTTCAGAAGGTGGCTGGCTTTTGAAGGGGATCAGGAGGACTCGACTCCTTGAAAGGGGACAAGTTAAGATGGCAAAAGAGGGTCGATGTTTGCTTAAAAGATGCAAAGTTCTGTGTTTTAAATTGAATTTTAAACCGGAAATTGTTACAAGTTCAACGATTGTATGGTATGGAGATGGAATGTTAAGGAGGGGAAGGGGAACGAGTGCGGCAAGCGACTGCTAAAGTGGAGGATTATTTGTTTAAATTCACCGTGAAGGTTAAGGTGGCTGGGATAAGAGAGCGGCCATGATGTAGTTAGGCATGAGAGAAGTCCTGGACAGGAAAAGGCGAGAACGAGAAAAGAAGAGTGAGAGAGGAAGCGTCAGAGCTAGGATTGATCTGGCACATCAAAGATAGACAAGAATACATCGCAGGAGAGGCCGCTGTGAACGATCGTACTTACGGTAGACTTGCCCCTAAACTGGTAAAATTGTACGAGGGGTATTCGCACTTGTCATGCGAGCAGAAGTCAGCCAACTGTTTATGAACAAGCGGCGAACGATCAGAGCTAAGATTGAGTTGTCCCTAGAATGATGGCTCACAAGGTTTGAGGAGAGGATGTCGTCCATCAATGGGGCCATTCAAGAGTAACCAGAGGAAGCTACGAACAACCAAGGCTCAGGTGGGCTTGTCTCTAAACTAGTACCTCGAGGGGGATACGCTGTGAATTTTGACGAGAAGTTGTCGCTGAGTAGTCTGTTTGGGAGGAAGCTGCGAATGTATAAGCCCGGGGTACACTTGCACTCCAAAAACTGCTCAGACCTCTACGAAGACGTCGCAATCCTCATGAGGGCAGATGGCAAAGTCAGTCATTTCTATGGAAGCCTGAGTCTTGTTCTTAAACAGGTGAGAAGATGAAGAGAGAACAGCAAGAGAACGAGCCGGTGCCCCCCCAAAAAAAATGCTCAATACCAGATTCCAAGCCAGTGTCCACAGCCCCTTCCCTCCTAAGAAATATAAAAGGTCCCAAATTCAAGTCAAAGCCAGCCCCTTCAGAAGCCAAGCAAAAATTAAAAAAAAATTAAAGCCCAGCAAGCGCGCCTCAGCTTTCTTTCGCAATTAAAAAGCGTTTGTCCAACCAAAAGGCTCAAACAAAGAAAGCGAAAGAGATCACCGATTCTTCAAAGTAAGCCCCCCCCCCCTCCCCGTCAAAAGGACCCCACAAAGAAAGGATTCTTTCCCGCTTCTCAGATTTCACCGGTAAGCGCTGCTGACTTAATTAAAACCCTGACCCAGTTGATTCGCCAACAACAAGGCCAAGCGGCGAGAAAGAAGAGGACACGGAAACAGGAGAGACCCATCGGACGGCGGAGGAAAAAGGAATTATTTTAATAATTAGTCTGAAAACATTCGCGTCACCGCAAAAACATTGTGGACGCCGCCGGCAGCGCTGGAAACGGATTAAAGCGACACAAAGGGGAAATCGGTATCAGTGTCCTTCCCGTGATAATGACGAACTGCCGGGGAATAATTTCGGTTTCGCGTGTCTTCCAATCGAGGGACCAAAATTGAATGGTCCACCATTCGATGGACAAAAGTATCCATGACGCTCTCTTTCTCTCTTTCTCTGTCTCTCCCTCCCTAGCGTCTCCCATGAAGTTGCTGAAACTTAATTTCCCAGATAAAATTTTCAACTGGAATTAAAAGTTTTAATTAACAGTCACGAAGGGTGCACCAGAATGAGGGATGGCCTAAGACAGTCTGTTTCGCACAACACAACGTTTAACATAATGACATCCTGTTCTCCATTTCAATTCCACGCGCCAGCCTTCTGTCCGGAAATAGTTTTCCATTCAGTCTCACGCCGAGGCCGACGACGCCGACATCGCCGTCACCGTTGCCCAGTCGAACACCTGTCGCCAGACACAAACACCGCCGCATTGTCACAGTAGTCGTCCAAGAACAGAGAGGAAATGAGACTTGCTGCCACCCTTTTGTTTCGGCGACGACGGTTTGAATGTTAAACACTCTCACTCCACTCCCTCATCCATCTCCCCCGTCTCTCTTGCTGCGGATCTCACTCTGCAGCCGTCCCTTAATCTTGCTTAATAAAGAATTGGAAATTACTCTGGGAAAATGCAAAAACACAGGAAGGACTGTGGTGCGGGAGAGGGAATAGAAGATCGTAAAGTGGCGCCCAACGAGCGACGCGCTACTCTGTTTTACATCAGAATCATCATCGCGCCATCATCATCATCCCCATCGTCATCATCATCGGCAGTGGCACTGCCACTCCCACAGCAGCAGGAGCAGCAGTTACTCCGACAACTGTCCGTCCACGTCGGAGCCCCAAAGGGGTGACAGGCGATGGATATAATTTAAAATTTTATCGAAAAGATTGGATTAGCGATGACGACAACGTCGTTCGTGATGGGAACTAACTATTTGCCGGGGTCCCGAGTCCACTCAGACGAAGAAGAAGAAGAAAAACACAAACGAAAGGAATTAAAAAAAAGTCTTAAATGAGTTTCACGAAGTGAGTGAACCCCTTTCCACGCCGTCGTGGATTAATGTAGAGGAAGGAGTAAATGATTGAAAATGTCCTTCCATTTTTATACACTTGAACACAAAAGTCCTTATTTTTTTCCTGTGTCCGTGGGTTGGAGAGAGAGAGAGAGAGAGAGCTTATGTGACTAGAGACTCGATGGTGGGTGGATATGGCACAAGTTTGATAAGCACAAGGTGTCTGTGAAAGGATGCACTTGCAGATTTGCCAAGAGATAAATCGATTGACTTCAAAGCGACGCATTCGAGGGGGAAATTAAATGTGATGAAATGATGAAAAGGATATGCGCGCAGAGACGAACAGGAAAGGAGCTCAGCCCCGATTGCAGAGTTCATCGTTCAATGACGCGGAGTTCTGTGTTTACTCACTTGTTTGAATTAAGCATCTTATTGTTTGTCACTCACCTGAAAAGAGCGAAAAAAGAAAAGAAAATCACATAAGTATGAGGTTAATCGTGGAGTTATGAAGTTTGTGCTTTAAAGGAGGAAGTGGTGCGCGTTTAAAGGGGTTTTGAGAGTGGAACGAAGTCCCTGGGGTGCTTGGTACTAGACTAACGCAGTATCAGTGAACAGATGAAAAAGGATTGGAAGGACGACCGACGGAAGGCGGACAGTCAAATTTGAGCCAATGGGTCCTTTAGTCCTATCTCGAGCAGCCTGCCTCTAATTTCGTGATCATAGAATCACTACACGCCGTCGACGCGTCGGCTCGATCTCCTTCTACTTCACCAACTTGAGCCTCGAGTTCGTGGGACCTCTTAGTCCGACCTGGGATGCATCTTTGACCACTTGGGACAGCCAGCTCTCGGTCCCCAAGACCAAGTTGCTTCGTGTTCGCGATCCCTGTCCATCCTAGCGTGAGCATTCATATAGATTCATCAATCAGCTGACGGATTGGGATATATCGTCGAAGAAGACACGATAAACACTGAAAAAGTCCCAGTCCAATTTGCCTACCTTGCGGCGTCCCATATTTTGTCAAAAAAAACGGAAATAAACTGACCCCAAATGTCTACCTTGGTTTGCCCCTTATTTAGTTAAACACCAAAAAAATCTTGGTCCCACATGCCTGCTTTGCGGAGTCCCTCATGCAGTCAAACAGCAAAAAATTGGCCCTTTCGGGCTTCCGGTAAGCCCTGATCCTACTTCCATATCTTAGCTATTAGACCCATTCGCCCTTCTCAGAGATAGACTCCAAAGATTCCAAGTGGAATTTGCAAGAGAAGCCGCCTCTCCCAAGACTTAATTATTTTTGGTCCTTCGAGCCACATTTCTGTTTCCTCAACCCCCCCCCAAACAGTCGACGCTCCCCATGAAATATGTTGTCATATCAAAAAGCACCGCCGTTGCCCCTCCCCTCCATCATCTTTCATCACCATTTATTCGAACTTGAGAGCGATTATCAATTAGGGGCGTTCGTCCCAGCCTGCCCGCTGGTCATTCACACTCGCAGATCAGATTCGAGGCAATTAATAATCAGCATTTCAGTGGGGGCGGATTACGAGTACATTCATTTGCCTAGGTCTGACCGTCTGACTGAATGAGAGCGCTCGTCTGTTGGCTGTCGCCACGCCCCCCAGGGGAATGAAAGCGGACGCTGGCTGTGTCGCCTGCTGATGGGTGCACAAAGTGAGATTGAGAGTATTGATTGAATTGAATATATCACCTCGCAACGCGTAATGACGTTAATCTGATTGAAAGGCCATTTAATGGCTGAAAATGCCACTTGAAGTGACGCACAAATGTGAGTAACATCTGGGATATCGATGGGGCGGGAGGATGATTTTGCTTTTTGATTAAATTTGAGGGATGAATTGACTTCTATTTTAGGGATTTTTTTCCCCCTAGGCCTTGGGGTATTTTTGGAATCAACTTATGTCTTTGACTGAAGCAGAGTTTTGCAGATTGGCTCTTGGAGTCTTGGAGTCAATTGTAGCCATCAAAGACAGTCTCCAACTATTTAACGAGCCAAACAGGTCTTAGATGGGTCCTAGATGTCTACCTTGTGGGTTCCCTCATTAAGTAAAACAGTAAAAAAAGCGCCGGTCCCATTTGTCCTCCTTGTGGCTTCTCTAACTTAGACAGACAGCAAAAAAATCTTGGTCCTACATGCCTGCCTTGCGGGATTCCTTAAGTGTTCCTTTCGGCGTCAATCAAGTCGTAAGACCCTGCCTCGAGACGTGTCCCCATTCGACATGATCATACGTCTTCTGTGGGTTTTCTCGCTGGTTACGCTTCACTGGATCATGGCCTATCCTGTTTTCATTTCCTGACTTTTCAGCCGACTTCTTGTGAAGCACATCCCTCAGCTTCGAGTGACCCAGTTTTTTTCCGATTGTCGCCCTAACCCATCATCATCATGGTTCTTGTGTGATGTCCAATTCAAGCTCGTCTATAATTTCATTTGAGTCTCACTCTACTCCACAATCAGTTGGTTTGTGTCTCACCCTCCTCTTTAATTTTCCAGTTCACAAATCATCAAGATACTCAATGTCTCTTGCCGTCTGCCTCTGCCTCCTCCTCCTCCACATCCTCCCCCCACCGATCCATCCTCCTCCGGCGGCAGTCTGTGCCTGTGCCTGTGTGTAAAGCTATCCTTTTGCACGTTCTCGTCGAGGACACAGTTAGTACACTGACGCGTTGGAATCACATCATGCCTTGATGACATCAGTGTATCCCATATAGTTTCCATCCTCAGCCCCCGGATATGGCGACAAAAAGGACAAACACCAGACCAGAGAGACAGAGAGAGAACGAGAGAGAGAAGAAGAAAAAAAAAGAAGATTACACATAAAAACGAGGAAGAAATTCAACAAATGAATAAACAAGTGCTGGTCGATGTGGCGCCAGGATACTTGTTACGCACAAAATGTGAATTTCAAATTGCTTCAGTCGGTCGTCTCCCCGTCATCGTCCTGCAAATTGACTGCAAAACGTCCGCCGCCATCGTCGTCGTTGTCGTCGTCGTCGCTGTGGTGTTATAGCCGTCATCCTCGTCCGCAATGGGAGTTGAGAGCCCGAGCCCCGGGAATGCGAGCGAATAGATGGATGGATGGGCAAAATTGAAATGAGGCTCAACCTCACACCGTCCACTGGCCAAGTGACCACAGTGTGTAGGCTCTGGCTCCGAGCTTGGGCATGGTCGTCTGTTGCTTCTATGTACGATGTCTCTTCTTCGCCTCGTATGTGTGTGTGTGTGTGTCGGATGGAGAGAGAGAGAGATTATCCTGTCGATTTTGTGAAGCAGCAAGAAGGGTAGGCCGTCGCAAAGGCATTCCAACACGTTCGGTTTTTTTTTCCTCTTCCAGCCACCAGCCACCAGCCACCAGCAGTGTCGAGTTCAGTGAAGCCATATCGTTTTACATCGAGGCTGACATTTGCATTTTCCAAATCGTTACGAGGATACGTCGTTCCGCTTTTTTTCTCTTGCGAAGGGCTTCACATTGTATATTCCACGATAATCTGTGTTTTTGTGGATGGGCGGCTGGGGTGGGGTGGGAAAATGTCAACGACAGGAACGGACAAATGATGATGGGACCACGATGGATGGTCGTTTGACATGTGACAATACAGAACTCCTTATATTCCGCCCCTCGCCCCTCGCTCACAGGAAAACACGAAATCACTTTGGCAATTAAATTTGACGAAAAACAACATGTCACCGCAAGCACATCCTCTTCGCTGTAGCGCGCGCGTGAGAGAGTGCTCTTCCGGTGTTAATTTCATTATGTCCTCGATGGACACAGATCGTGTCATAAAATTCCCCGGCACGACACCGCTCCGCACAACGCAGACCGGAATTTCTTCTTCGTCGCCAACGCCACCGCCACCGCCACCGCCGTGACATGGTGGTCGCAAAATATTTTCCAAGAATGAACTCTCTATCGACGAGAGCAGGCGGCGACGAGGCGATGGAAGGATGAAGGATATTTGGTGTGAGAAATCTTAAAAGGATTTTTATTATTCGCAACATGCATCAAGCGCGACAACAACACAGCTGCACGGGCAACCTCTTGCACTGCAGCAATACCATCATCATCGTCGTGGCACTGTATAAAATTACTTTTTGTCAGGGTTACGACTTTGTCAGCCAGCAAGGAATCTCCCCCCTCAGCCAGCGTGCCTGGTGTCGCCTAGGTTCAGCTCAGCTTGACGGAGGAGCGCCGCATTGTTACAACCCATTAAAAGGATCATTACATATCCCTGGCATTTGGCAATGGGTAATGTGCTGCACAGTCCCTGTTTCTTATTTTGTCGTTCAACAACCAACCGGACATCCGTGGGGGTTGAGAGATGATGGCTGTGCGATGTGGTGTGTGCTACGCTACGTCTCTCAATCTTCTTCCTGTTCAACCACCATAAAGTTTACATTTTGTTTGGCTTACGGATGTGCTCTGCGCGAGGTAGACGACGTGCATGGTGGGGTGGAGGGGGGGAGAGGACAAGCAAGCGACTGCCTGTTGGCTGTTAAGTGGCATTTACCATAAGCGAACATCCTTTTGGTTGATGTGTTTGTTTGTGTGGACAGGGGGCAAAAGATGAACAAAAGCCCAAGATACGGCTGACCTCTTTTGTTTTGCTTGCAGAATGTGATGGTCCTGCATCCTTATATCGGATTTCATGTGAGAACAGATTGCCGGGATGGCGAACGGGGAGGTCAAAGCGCAATGATGGTGGTCTTATGGGTCATTTCGCGCGCTTGGGTTTAGGTTTTTGGTTTTATGCGTGCCAACTGATTTGATGCGACTTGAATTTATGGAAAAACAATTTGTAAAGTGACTTGCCCATGGTTCGAGGGGGGGTTAGGACATCAAAAAGGTGCTTAAAATGATGTGGCTGTCTATTGGAAATTTGTTTAGAAGAGGTTTACTGTCAAATTTACTCCGGGTTGATATCTGCCTTGATTTAAGTGATCAAACGAGCTCGGGGGTTAAATGTCTGCCTTGTGGTACAGCATTTTACATCTGATAACAGAACAATCGAGGTCAAAAATGTTCAGGATTCAGTTGCCTGTCTTGAGGGACTTCATTTTGAAGCTGACAATAGGTTTCACGTGACTAAACAAGTTCGGGAGCTGACTGTCCGCCTTGTGGTACTCCATTTTAGTCTTTATCGAGATCCAGTCGCTTTCATTTTCGAGGACAAAGTATGTAACCATCACATTCACCTCCACCTGCACCTTCATCACCACCGCCACCTCCACCTCCACCTCCACCTCCACCTCCACCTCCACCTCCACCTCCACCACCACTTCCACCTCCACTCTCTCTCCTCCTCCAGTCTCTCGTCCTTCTTCTCCCGCTCATAAATCATGAAATTTTAGCATTTAGTACAAGCACTTTTCGCTTCGCTACATTTTCCATGAAAAATGTCAAAATCACTGAAATCACTACGGATCTCTGTTTTTTATGTTCACCCCACCCACCTCCTCCTCCTTTCCCCACTCCAAGAGATGTGCCTGGGGCAAAGAGAGTGAAGAAACATCAATATAATGAATTCACTTATAACCTCACTAATGGCAGGAAATAAAAACCATCACAGCACACAGACCTCCTCCCCCTCACCCCACAGCCCACCGAAGTCGAGTCGAAACCCTGCGGCAACTTTCGAAGTACGAGAGTAAACTAAATAAGAAAGGACCTTCCACTACCAGTGAAATATAATAATTTAATCTCTTAAATTTTCCTGTTTATGAGAACGCACTTAATAATGAGGTCAAATCATTATCCTGGCAAAACCGCAAATTCCTTCGTGTAACCCACCCCGCCGCCAACAGTTGTGGGCGCCCACCATCGTGGGTAGATCCTTGGCTGGTTGGTGGATAAGTGGGAGAGTGTAAGGAGGAGAGAGTAAGTCCTTATTCTTTTAAGCGAAAGAACAAAGCCAGAGAGTGTAGGTTCTATGGTGGCCCACGGCTACTGACGTACCCCCACACAGTTTGTAGGGTAGAGAAAGCAAGCAACAAGAGAGATGAACGAAAAATCAACTCTCCATGCACACGGCGAAGGCGAAGCAAGGAAACGAGCGGAAAAAAAAAACAAAACCGCGCAGAGAGAATGCGAAGGAACGAAAACAATTAACAATATTATAAGTTCCAGTACATCAAATTCTCGTTGTTTGCTCGCTTCCTGCCCATTTGCCAGGTCTCCTGAACACCGCTTGGCTGCTTGGATATCCTTAAGTGGGTGTGTATGTGTGTGTGGGTTTTTCGGAAAGTTTTACATCAATAAATAAGAATCCGCGGGCAAAAAGCTTAAGCTCCCTGCTTGCCACTCGAACGCAAGGACTACCCACCAAGGAATGAGGTGATTTTGCACACAAAGAAATCCCAAAAAGAACCGACGACGGAGGGAAACAAAACGACTTAAGGATTCATAACGTAGTCAGAACGTAGTTTATGTGCTGATATGACCACCGTTCCCAGAGCTTGTTCCACGCTCCACCATCCACCCTACACGACCCACCACGCAGCAATCGTGTCCTTTTTGGTCATATTTTTGCGCTCATTTTGCGAGATGGCCATCATTTAGCAGAGTCAGTTGGCCACTAGCTGTTTTCTACTTCACACTCGTCCACTGCCCCTCCTCCCCCCCCCCCCCCCCCTCCACCGCCCCCTTCGCGACGCTAGTGAAACAAAATTGTATCGCATGTCCCTCTAGACTCTGGCTTAGGACCGAACCCGATTGTGGGATATACACCAGCGGCGGCAGCCAGTGAGTGCATAGAGTTCGTTTCTTGTCCTAGACCGATATCCAGATATTTATCAGAGCAGCACAGCATAACTCGCAGGATTACACTCGAAATTATCTCAACAAGGATTCATTAATCATTGCCCGTTTCAGTGGAGTTTTCCATCATTCACACAATGGAAGACATTTATACACATTAGCACGTTATGTATGGCATGGCATGCTGCAGCACAGGATGCATGTTGCGACGCGATGAGAACGAGAGTGGAGAGAGCGAGTACCTCTTTCTTCTGGATTTTGACTTCATCCTTGGAACTTCACTGTTTGGTTTGGGAAACGAACGAACGGAGAGAAAAAAAAATGAAAGAATACACGGAAAATTAAATGTCGGACGATTTAACACTTTTTTTTTTGTGTCCGCATGCACTGACCAGGGAATGGGTGTGAGAGAGCAAAGAGCGACGCAGGAAATGAGTTATGGTGTCGACGGGGAATGGGTTCATCTGGTCGAATTGAAAAATCTTAAGATCAGCGAGAGATTCACGAATTTCGACATTATTCAGGGAGGGATCGAGGATGCAATCTGCAACTGAAGCAGATGAAGAAGTATGGGACCCAAATGCATGCCTTGTGGTAATTCACGAGTTCCAGCTTCACTCGGGCAGGGATCTGGCACTGAATTGGGTATACGACCGATTTTACGTTTCTTTCAAAAGAGTACGGGTGCTACTTGGCTGCCTTGTGGTACTTCATTTTATGGGAAAGCAACATCATCTTTCGAAATAATTCAGAGAACGATCTAGGCTGCAGTCTGGAGCTGAACATGGTCAATAGAAAACTCTACATCATCCGAACACAGAGAACCATAAACGCCTTCGAAAAACTCAAACTCAAACTCAAATGCAATTAGTTCAACAACTCGAAAAATTCACTCAAACAAACTTCATTGCATACTTTTACATGCATCAGTGCCATTACATGATCTCACATCCAACCATCAACCATCAAATTGAATGTCTTCATTCAGGCGCAACGTAGTGCAGGCAACAACCATCCACATCTGCCGACAAACCAACCCACACACAGAGAGGGTGAGTGGATGCGATGGGGAGATCCTCCATTGAATCATTTATCATTCGTTGCGATTGCCTGTGATTTACAAATGATAACATGGCATAAATCAGACACACACCGACACACACACACACTCGAAAAAAAGAAAAACAATTTATCCACATTAGCCAAGAAAACTGATTCCTTTTTGGCCTTTTGGTGAACCTGCGAGTGTGCGGCGGGATGTGGATAAATTTGAGAGAAGATTCGGAAGAGCATTGTAAGGGAATTAAACCAAAGGAACGAATGTGTGTGTGTGTGTGTGAATGAATCCAAGCAAATGACATGGAAAGTGTGAGCAAGTGAATTTAATGAGACGGAAACGGAAACAACATGGCGACACGAACTTGATTTACTCCCCAACATTCAAAGGCGAGGTGAGGGAGAGGCAGAGGAGATACTGCAGAGGGAAAAGAAGTGCCACTGCCTTAAAGGTTATCATTATTAACTCGATTTTGTGTTTAAGCAGGGCGCAAATGGAAGGTGATTGTGGCGGGAAAGGAACTAGGCCTAATAAAATTAGTCTCCTGGGCTATTATTAGCTATCGCAGCGCTGTAGTTGTCATCGCCAGCGTCGGCAATAACCTTCTGTACGCACGCATCACCCTTGTCATCAGCAGTGTAACCCCCTCCAGCGACGACAACGACAACGACGACGACACTGATGGTACAGTGAAATCGAATTGTAGCCCAAGAGTGCTGCGCTGTGTACGGCAGGGAATGAGATGAAATAGATTGCACCTCTACCCACCATCAGAGGAGAGGCGAAGAAGAAAAAAAAATCGAATAAAATAAGGTGATGTCGTATCTATGTGTGTGTGCGAGTGTTTGTTTGGAGCAGAAAATGGCACAGCCGGAGAAAAACGTTCACAACAAAATGAAGGACACACCATGAGATGTCCCAATTTAATTACTGCGGATCGTATCCTTCTAATTGCCTATTACCTTCCAACGTAAACTGCCTTTAGATATTTACTCCCCTAGGGGGCGATCTAACACCAGCCACCATGCCGCAGCATAGCTCGCCGGGAGGACGAGGTTCAATTGTCTAAACCATCCATTCGCCATTGCCATCGTCATCGTCATCGTCATTCGCCATTCGCCATTCGCCATCATCGTTGTGGATGACGGAAAATGGATTTTTTTCTCTTTGCGCTTTGTTTTCCATCAAAGTGATGAAGAAAAGTAGGATTCCTTCAATCCCTCCCCCAGATCAGAGAGAGAGACAGAGAGAGAGAGAGAGAGAGAGAGAGAGAGAGAAGGAGAAGAAGAGACTCCCAATGGAGCAGCTACTGCTGGTGCTTAGGTTAGTGAGACACCGCAACGAAAGGACGGTTATCGGCGCCAGGCTGTCGGCTTAATGTCATTTCCTTTCCCTCATCCACCATGGAGGACAATTCAAATATCGCCTGTGGAGCCATCTGATGTCGGACTGCGCGAAT
The DNA here is from genome assembly GCA_964034865.1 of Eristalis intricaria. Lineage (NCBI taxonomy): Eukaryota > Metazoa > Arthropoda > Insecta > Diptera > Syrphidae > Eristalis > Eristalis intricaria. The sequence continues at coordinate 1,313,145 of OZ035874.1, read as the reverse complement.
GAACGGACACAGGAATGGAGCAAGAGAGGCGCAAAAATTCAGCTTAAACCTCAAAGCAATCAAACAAAATTGTAAGCTCCACTGACCAGACCATAAACTCCCTTCCTGACCAGCATATTTTCCGCTAATCCATTCCACAATCGGGGGCAAATCCACACATTCGTTCGCACTTATTAGCTCCCACCCCCGCCATGGCATTGCATTGCAACGCTCTAAGCCCATGGCTAAACCACCGGTATGCCGGGGCTATTGTTTGCCTATGATGATGATTTCAACAAACTCCCGACCATGCCGACCAGATTGCTTGAAGCGGTTCATCATTGGTTTGCCACTGAGTGTCCTGTCGCCTGTGTCCCGCCGCGCCGCCCCGATGTGATGCTGTAACAGTTTGCTGCGCAATTAATTGCGGTCGATTACAGAGAATTTCGACGTTTTTCCAAAGCCCCCCTCCCCTCTGTACACGACTCGCGTGTCGATTTCAATTGTGACACAATATGACACACATCCTGGCACACTATCGACCGCCAATTGAAAGGATCCTCCACGTCCACCTCCGCCTCGGCGGCTGGGATTTTAATTACACTCATCACCCGAGGTGACAGTTTAACCCGCTTGACCGCTGAAACAACCAATGAACGCTAGGAAAAAAATTAAAACGAACCAGTTCAGACGTGATTTTTTTCGCAGGAGGTCCCTCGCCCCTTTTGACCCAAAGCTCCGAAGTACTCGCCGACCGCAGCCGATTGTGCGTGTGTTTTGCAGGACGCGCGGAGGCTTTAATTAATGTGCATGCGGTTGCAAATGTTGATTGCAATTGTGAATTAGTTTGACTGTGACACCCCATCATACACATACCCCCCCCCCACTCAGCCTCCTCGCCCAGCGAACTGTAAATTGCTGTTAAGTGCAAGAGTAAAGTTGTTGAGTAAGTGGAAGCAGTTGTTGAAAAAAAAAGAAAGAAAAACGAAGTGAATCCTTGTGTATCCTCCTTGCAACTGTTGAAGCAATTAACAGTTGTTTTTCGGTACCGCCCCCCGGCTGGCGTCCACCCGTCATTCAGTAGTGCCATCATCGAAAGGACATCCTAGAGTTTAATTATTACTTTCGAGCGATGCCCTTTGTGTTGTGTTTCAGTTCATTTGTCGCGTGCACGACGCGAGGGCGTCAAGAGTGGGTTGGACGGGGGGGATTTCTGGAGATGTTGAAAAGTTTTATGCAACGAACTCGACTAAACTCGAAGTTTAAGTTTCTTTTTTTCTCTCTCTCTTGACGAGGAGAGGGTGGGTGGAGATGTGTCAGTGGTCGAGGGTTAGTTAGCAAAGGGGGTCCTTCACTTCACAAGATGTCGTCGACGCCGCCCGGTCATTCGACATTCAGGATCAGCGATTTACTTAACGGATGTACAAGCTGAAGGACGTCGAAGGTTTGCAAAGAAAGGGGTGTTTCCGTTTTTTTTCCCAGTGAATGTCTTCACTCTCGCAGAATGAATATTTCATTCGAATGGTAATCTGAAGAACAAAATTGAAGGAGATTCTTTCTTTTTTTGGAGGAATTTATGCTTAATTTGAAAAGTTGACACTGTTACACGTGGTAAATGGAGGACTCTTTTCCCTCAGAGACTAGCGCAGTGTTCATCATCCACCAACGACATCATACACACACACTGCCCCCACCCACCTGTCAGTTGCATGAGTCTTCAGTTCAGTTGTACTTAAAAAAAAATTAAATAAATTATTAAGCAACCTTCCAGAGAGTGGGTGAGAGAGCTGACAAGTAACAACCATCACATTGTCAGCACAGCCCGCCTATCCCCGTGACACAGACACACACACACACACACACAGAGATACTGTCGCATGCACATAAAAATTCCTGTCTATCAATTCTAATCATTTGTCAACTTAAGAAGACGTCAGAACCCATTGTCATACTTTGCAACATATGCCATCTCACTTACACAAGAGGTTCACTCCTACATCCCCTCCTCCCTTCCTCCCCGCAGTCGGCGACTTGTCAAGGATGCCGGGGTTGTGATGGTGATGGAAGGTAGTCTGGTTGTCTGACGTTGGAACAGAAGACACGAGGAAAAAAGGAAAGAAAAGAAAATCAATACCCCGCAGCCCTCTTATGCAATTACAGTGTAACTCGGCAGCCACTAGTGGAATTTCCAAACCCCTCACCTCTCCCCACCCACCCCACAGCCATAGACATATACGCGTGCAAACACACCACTCAACCCAATGCATTTTGAATTAATTAAAACAAACAGCTAGCTAACGTTGATCTAAGGCAGGGCATGGCATGGCATGGCATAGCGCTCATCGCCAAGACACAGGGTTGGCCAGGGTGCAGTGCCGAGCCACTAGGTGTCTGTGTGTATGTAATCGGTCCCCTCCCCCGGCAACCAAAGTACCTAATGTTCCATGCTAAATTATGCAATCAGCAATTTTGCATAAAGTTAAGCATAAGGATACGTACGTACGCTCTCCCGATGGGGTGGATGGCGGCGCGCGTCTACGTTCGGTTCAGTTCAAGAGCGCCTTGTGTACGATGCCCTTATCGTTGATGTCCTCCGTTCGCCATTCGTATTGTAGATACACTTCTCTGCACTTCATTTCTCTCGCAACAGCAGTAGCAGCTCCATTGAAATTTAATTTGGCGTTTATTAAATGAGCAGAGATGAAGTTCACACTTGCTCAAGTCGTGTAAGTAGTAGTTGTTGCTATTGTTGTTACAAAGGATCAGATGAGCTGGTGCCCCCAGCCAGCAAGGACGAACGAATAAAATTTCATAATTCCGCTTCATGGTGTCATAAAAATAATCGCACGCGAGCGCCATTCAGACATTGCGAGTGGGTCTGTGTGCGAGAATGTCCTTTGGGTCTGTGATTGTAATCAAAGCGAGTGAAGAGAAATGCGCCGCCAAACAATTAATGAGATACAGACCAGGGGGAATCCTCGACTACAGGTGGCCAAAGCCAAAAGCAAAATAAAACTTCAACTTACCTCCATGTTAAGTCGGTGTGATCCCACTTGGCTCCCTGGATAACGAAACGCTTCGAACGTCGCCGATGACCAACACCGCCGCCGCCGCCACGGTCTCTGTACCATCTGCTGCCGCCTAGATTATCCGGCGAAAAGTCCGGTGCATCCATCTTATCGGGCACACCGCAACGTGCCTTCAGAATCAGCTTCCTTGTGCGATTATCGATCTCGCCGGTTTCTGGGATGTTTCCAAATCTCTGCAAAGGACGAGATAATGTAGCTACACTCGGTGCACCAAGAATTTGTGTGTCCTCCCAACTTCAGTTCGTTTGTGTTTACAGTCCGAAGACGGGAACGAAGGAAGGACCCACAACAACACAAAAAAAAAATGTGTTTGCTTACCTGTAAGTTTCTAATGGCATCCTTCAGCTGGGCTTCGGTCCTCAGGTTTCCCGTTTCGATGTCTGATTTTGGAAGGTATCCAAACTCCATTAGGTAATTGTGCTAAAAATATATATCACAGGCAAATTAGAATAATTCACGAAAAACAGCTGTGTTGGTGGATGAAGGGCGGTTGGATTGTGGGTGGGCTTCGGTGGTTTGGTGAGTGAACTGCTGCAGTGTCATTGTTGAGAGTGAGATGATTTCTTGTGGGGCAATGGTACTGCTGCCACTCGGATATCAGTCATTTAAGGACAGTGGGGTAGGTGTTGCAGTTAACGTGTAAGTAGGACACTCCAGATTGAAGTTGAGTCTTATTTGGATTCAGTCCAACAAAGGCTACAGAGGGAGAGAGATAGTGGGTTCAATCCAGATTGCAGTTGTGCAAATTTGATGGCTTTTTGTGGTGACCTATTTATGCACAGAAGGACAAGCCAAACAGGATCAACTTTGTGAAAGATGACGATGGCGGGGGTAGTCTGTTAAAATACTGTCATTTCCTGCTTTATTTCAAGAAGAGCTCTCCCCATGACGCCTCAAGCTGAAACAAATGCAGGTGCCAGGAGCTTTCCTGATCACCGTAGATTACAACCAGGTCTCGCTGCCTTTAAAGAACCTCAATTGGAAGCTATTGGTTTAGGGACTTATCCTAAACCAAAAGCTCTTGGTAATTTCATATGGATTTTAGTCGCCTCTTACGACAGGCATGCCTTACCTCGGGTATATTCTAACCCCTACCCGAAGGGGGATGGTACTCAGGGACAGGAAGGAGAATGCAGTTAAACTGAGATGAGTTTTCGCCTTTGACGATTCGTGGAGATGACTGTACGAGCCACACCAGATCGCAGACTAACCCCAACTTGTTCTCTCCAGTTCCGCACATCAACATGGTTCCATATTCATTTGAGTGTCCATTTTGAACAAGCTCCTTCTCTGTTGCATAGCAGGTTCACATATACCGCCCACAAATTGGTGTCTACCTTGCATCGTCTTTCCGGACTCTTGTTCACAAAGAAGACATGAATTCCAAGTCCTTATGCTCAACATACCTCAGACAGTCTAGAGCTTGGATCGTTAGTCATGTGCCTAATCCAGGCTTTTATTGGAATACACAAGGTCCACATGACAGCCAATTTGGACCTTGGATCGATGTCATGGAACCGAACTGAGACCAGATTTTGAGTTCCTTCTTTTTTCGGAGACAGACCAGGGCCCCACAAGCAACTACTCGCCCTCGTCCGTTTTCAATGACGACTGCCAATGGCTGAGTGTGAAAAGCACTACGTACCAACTTTGTCCACAGAACACTGTCAGTGACTCGAGAGGCTGTCCTCATCGGGATTCAAGAACGAGAAAGATTCTAAGAACATGCTAACTTCACAACGAAAATGTCGAGAGGTAGTTAGCCTCCAACAAGACGGTTTCAAGACTTTTAAGTCTGCCACTGTCAGTCTCTCCAAGAAACCTGGTCTCTGGGTTGTTGACTCCAGTATTAGACTCTCATTTGGTTGAGGTACTTAACAAGTAGAGAAAGCGTAGATTCATAGTCATTTCACAGTCTACACAGGCTCTTGGATCAGTAAATCCCTTTATACCCCATGTTATTTCCCAGGAGCAGCAGACTCCTTCGATAATGCCCTTTCCTCTGAGCTACTGAGCAGGACTGCGATGGTCAGAGTCTTGTATGAAGTCCTTTAGCTCTTCAAGGGATGGTCTCACTGCTCAGTGAACTCTTCAGTTCAATAGAACATCTCTTCATCACCTATTTACACAGATTCGAGACAGGTAAAGTCGAGACAGACAAAGTCCTTGGCTACGTTAAAGAGACGCGTCTGACGCAAAAGAGGGTGAACAGCTGCATATTTAGACTGAACAGGTATGGCTGATCATCTCAGAAAAATATTGCCAACAGTTGCCTCAAGACAAAATGGTTCATCTCTGTCTAGCTGTCTTGGTTGATGCTGGAGTTTCCAGCCACATGAGTGACTCAGGCTGACACATGTGTACAGCGCATTTTAAGCCGATGTGGCCTCCCCATCAATGCAATGTAGCTGAAAGTCTCATGGATAGTACTGACAATTCGCATGTGAAATTGTGGATATGAACGTCCCAATGGAGCCCAAAAGGATTCTAAGCTGCTCCTGCAAGAGGTGTGAGAAATAGGACAAGTCAGGGCCATGAACCTTGACCATGAGCTGGCACGATACATAACCAAAATCAGAGAGTTTCAAATTCTTCCGAATTCCTTCTAAAACTCGTTATCTTTCCGACCTCACAATCGTTTGACGCAGTTTGCCTCGCAAATCTGCCAACAGCAAATTTCCACGAAACGTAATTCAATATCCTTGCAGAAGAACCAACTCACTCAGTCCTCAATTGAATTCGAATTCAAATGAATTCCTAGAAGGGACTGCAAGTTTCCCCCTCATCGATTACGAAATGAACGTCATTCTTTTCACTCATGCCCTCCACCACCTCCTCCTCCTTGCGATTCACAGTTAACCCAGCGGAGTCCATTATGTAAACTTGTAGGACTTCGCTCCCAAGAATTCCGATATCCTGGAGTGCTCTGCCCTTTGGCAATAACCGTCATCGGTGTACATGCATTGACTTGATAGGCTTCTGCTTCATCCCACCAGGACTGGTGTGGTCACAAAACGCTAACGCAAACAATCCCTTATCCCTCCGTGTCCCGCGCCTCCCACCCCCGGCGTCCTCGGCGTGTCTCTAAAACAGCAGCAACCCACTAAGAGACCAAGAGTAAAATGTGTAACTTTGTTTCCTATTAACCGTGGCCCGCTGGTTCCATTTCAAATTCCAGGACAAAACGTCCTGCGCAAGCAAATTACGTGCTCCATCAAACTTGGACAACAAACTTCTATGAGCCGCATTGTTTATTGTGTACGCTGTGCAGTGTATGTGAGTGTGTCTCTGTTGGAAATGGAAAACTAATCGTAATTTCCTTCGAATCCGACTGCCTACTCTCGCCGGCAGCGGCATGGCGCGGCTGCTGCTACTACTGCTGCTGCTGTGGGGGTTTGGGGAGAACAAAAACGTGACATATTCAGGCAACGACCAGGTATAAGGACGAACGGATGAATGCAAGCGACATGTTGTGATACCCACCGGAGCCCGGTGACTGTGCTGCTTACCTCAGCAAACTACGCACATTTCGTGAGTTGCATCAGAACTGCGGAACCAGGGGGTTGGTTCTGTGTACGTATTCACTCCTTCTCCTCCTCCCCCATGCCGCCTGACGTCGTCCCCTTGGCTCATGGCAAATTGCATTACATTTACGTAACCTGAGAAGGATTCCTTTTATTTACACCACGATACGGTTGTCTTCTCAAGGGTTGAGAGTGGGGGTGGGGGTGGGGGCAAGGCGAACACAACTTTTTCGTGAAGCACTACACAACCCGAGACCGTTCATAATTTGCACGGGCCACAAGCGAAGCGGCGAAACAACGTAAAAAATAAAAAAAAAACTTAACCACAAGATTGATTTAACATTCCTACAGCCAGGATGCGCTGTAGTAAGCGGTGCAAGGCGGACAACAAAAGAAATGCCTTCTCTTTGCGGTATCTTATCGTCGCAAGTTGATGTTTGAGAAGGGGGAACAAAAGCCACAACAGATGCAAAGATACTGACTGGCCTTTGGATGCAGCGAATGCAATTTGAAAAGAATCCCAACCTGATAACCCAGAGATGATGGGCTACCTAAAGAGGTACAAACCGACACGACGAACACCAGCAGATAACGACACAGAGAGTGCGCCTCTGTGCGGCAAAGACTCGAGGAGGATACAGAATTGGAAAATTAAACAAACAAAACGGCTGCGGTACACCGGAGCAATGGACTGTTGGCTGGTTTTTATTCAACTTGCTCTTGCTCTTACCCCTGCTGTGTGAGATGGGCATTCACGAAAATGAAAACAATAACAAAAAAGAAACAGACAGCAGCTGCTGTGGAGAGACCTGAGAAAAGTCCGACTGTGGGCGAGGTTTGTTTTGACTTGGACGGTGCCACTAACGGTGCAAGAATGACCGACAGTGGTGATGGGAAATGCTTTGGAATGAGGGAGACTTTGACAGTCTGGAGCTAGCTTTGGCTCGCTTCAATATTCACAGATTCCGAAAACATACTTCGGCCCATTCGAAGTGACACACAGTTGATGTGAACACAATGGACTCATTTGGCACTCATCTAGGACAAGTTCAAGCCCTTCAGAAGAGGAGACAAGGACTTTGTCGACGCATCTAACAAACCACAAAGTTGATGATGTGAGGTTCTCTTGTACCCCAGAAAAATGGATTATACGCTTTCTTCATAGGCAATGGCGTGTTCTTCAGTAGAGGAGCAGACAAGGGCTTGTTTGACTACGACAGACTTAGGTTCTTCTGTAGAGGAGACAAGGACCTCATCCATAAGAAGTTAAAAGATTGAGTTCTATATACATGGACAGTCCGAGGCGAACTTGGGCCTAACTTCTCAGAAACCACTCGAGTTGTGCGTGCTATTGTCAAGCACGATTTGGATTGATGTGTAAGACCCTTATAGTAAAAAACCATCGGTCGATGAATCACTCACACTTGTGGCTAAGGATCCCCTTCCCACATCTTCAGCCAGAGAACTCATGTATCATGTTTCAAAATTCGTTTTGGCCCAGTCTCACGCTCCTCGGAACAGGCCTCTAATCTTCCAAACCCTGTCAAGGTCCCACTTAATTTTTTAGGCCTATCGTCTGACGGAACCATAATAATAATAAACAGGCCCCTTCCAATGCCCTACACAACAACTCCCCCCAACCTCTCAATTGTCCATCAAAATAAATTCAATTTTCCTCAAAACCCCATTTTACGCCATTCTCACTTGCATCCTCGATTTCCACCATCTGGCAACACTCTCACCACAAACTGTCAGAATCTATTGCAAATCCATCGCGGCATTGCCAGACCAGCTGTGAAAGTCTCATTTTTCCATCTGACCACCAACCAATTTGTGACGTCATCAGAATTGAATAACTCCATTTCCAGGCGAATAAGGCAAACGAATGAGAAAAATGTGATGCAGATCGCTTAGAATTAGTCCTCCACACACAGCCCCTCTTAATTCACTCATTTTGGTGCGAAAATGTCGAATAACTCGAGTTTCAAGAATTTGCCATTTCTCAGCGGAAAAAAAGCAGTAAATTGTGAAATCAACCGAGTCGACATTTCTAGGTCTGAGGAAGTCAATTTGTAGAATTTCGGATTCTGGAGACTTTTGAGGGATTTCAATGAGTGGGAATGCTGGGAGGATGTATGAATTAGAATGGAATTCGCAGAAAAGTTGAAAGGGAGTGGATTTTTGGCGGAAAAAGAGGGGAAATGGGAGATTTTCAATCGAACAAGGAAGGAACTTCTTGTGAATGGATTCGTTGGTGTTTTGAGGATCTCAACGGTCTTCAGGGTGGACGAATGTGTCTGATAGGGCTTCTGTATGACACAGGTTGGTCACGAGAGGTATCACGCCCCTGGAGGCAGTGACGACTTAGAACTTGTGTTGGGGACTACCACGATCCTGAGTCCGCTTTTTTTTGGGATTTTGACACAGGCTGTTGTCAAAGAGACGCTTCGGAACCTAAAATTTGGACGTTTGGACCCTCCGAGAGGCAAAATGATCGTCTCAACTCTGATCTTATCGCTACAATAGTCGCCTTAAGACTCAAATGAGTCATCACGTTATTATATCGCAGCCACAGACGGCTAACATTTCAAGAAGCTGGCACTGGGGCTAAAGTTGTGAATACAGTCTTCGCGACGACGTTCAGTGCCGTAGGCGTTTAAGAGAACGAAGATGAACAGCTGCAAGACTAGACCCTCCACCGAAATTTTTAAGATATCGACGAACTTCTCGACAAATCATGTTGAACATCGCAGCTGAACACGGCCAACAGCTCAAAGAGTCGGCACTTATATTCAAAATGTTACAGGAGCCCCACTCGTTAAACAAGGGCCCGTACGCAGAGTAGACAGGTTTTCTGATCCTTCTGAAGAATCTAACATAGATGGTCCTAACTTTTCATAGACAAAGCACGAGTTCGGTCCCAAGATTTACGAAAAACGAAATTGACAAGACAGCATCCATGGCTCTTTCGGAGCCTTTGAAAATGGTAGAAAATGCTTCAGCTCGAGCGCAGAGGGGGGCCTGCAAACCTAATTGAAGCCCAACACATTTCTCTAAGACACTCACAGAGGGTCCTCATTGCCCGTTCTTCAGAACCGGCTTCAAAGCATGGCGTTCAAAAGACTAGGCAACTCTTCAAAATCCAATCCAAGACTTTGATTATTCACACACTGAACAAGCTCTTCAAGTCAGACGTCAATCCAAAATCAGACAAACTTGCCCAAGAGCCTATGCATGGTCCACACAAAACTGAAATTGCATTAATGATCCCCGACCAGCTAGTGTGGATATCAAACCTTGCTACCTCGCATCACAATCCTTCAAGTTCATTGCCCAGATTATCTCTTTGAAACACACTAATAACTATTAACGGCGCAAACTAACCCATTCTGATATCAGATAATCCCCACAAATTCATTCAACTCAAAGCCCAGCCTTGCACAACAATCGAACTGCTCCGCTTTCATCCTCTGTGTGTAAGCTTCTCAAAAAGTCGTCCAAAAGTCAATTATGATACCCACTCACGCGACTTAGTTTAAAGCACTCATTACCAGTCATCCCAGTGGAGGTGTCAGGCAACTTTTAAATCCCAATGTTCCCTGACACACACACACGCGCATACATACACGCGCGCTCTACTGCGACTGCGACTGCGACTGCGATCGCTTTGCCTATAAATATATTGCAAAACTTTTCGGGGGCATTAAGTAGTTTCGGTCGGTTGGGCTGGAACTTTGAATATTTCTCTCCTCCCTCTCTGCCACCGTAGCCGTCGCCATCACGGCTGTGGCTCGTTCTCTGCTCATTTGGTTCCTGGAATTGGAATTTGTCTGCTACTGCTTGCAACCAAATAATGCTAACTGCTCCATTGCCGTCGTCGCTACGTTTCTGGAGAGGATGCCCAGCCTCATAACAATTACGCAACATGGAAATGCGACAGAGGCACTCACACACACACACACACCCAAACAGGCACACAGAGCAGATGAAAGGAGGATGCAAGTTAAGCGCTTGAGTCATTCGCTACAAATGCATGCGGAGGAATGGCGTTACACTCTGCAATATCCTGAGCTTCTGCTATCCATTTATTCGTTAAAGGATATTCATAAGGACATTAAAATGCGGGAACTGAAAACTTTCGTAAGTAAGGCCAGTTGAACGAGCAAAAGGACGAGGAGAAGGAGACAATTTCAGTGCCGGCAGTAGGCGGCGCGGCGGCAGTCTGGTGCAAGGGTGAAATTTAATTTTGATCTGTGATTTCTTTTTGGCCTCCCTTCTTCTGCTGGGCGCGGTCTGCTTCCACCCACCCTGGCCCGGCACAACAGGATAACACGTTACCGCACGCACTTGTTGATGCCGAGGCCGGGCCGGGCCGGCCTGATCTGGGTGAAGTCATGTGAAACCAGAGGGGGACTAGGTCGATATGAAGATTTAAGGTTCCTGCTGATATTTTAATTAAAAAGGACTCTCGTTGGTCCACAATGTAATTTAAGGAGGCAGGGCGAAAGGGGATTGTCCTCTGAGAAGGGGTGGACATATTTCTTTTTTGTGGATGATGACCACAACTTGTCAGAGATGACGACGATGACCACACGCGTGGGAGTACGAGGAGACGACAAGGGTCTGCGATGCGATGTATGAGCATTCCACGAGACAAAGGGGAACACGAGTCATGAAAGGATAATGGCAGACCATTGCATGAGAAATGGAAATTTCAGAATTTTAAAGGAATTGGGGGACAACTTGTGGATTTTCAGATTCAGATCCTTAATGCGGGGTTTGGTTACAAGAGACTTACGGGACTCCTGAAAAATTCGTAAATTCCACGAGCATGTCCGTGGAAATTGACGTCAGTAATGTGGACATCAAGGAAGGACAGAAGTCCGATGAGAGGGTGCTTTAAAATTGACCACAGAGAGATCAACAAGGCACCTGCACGAGTGCGAGGAGTGACTCAAAAACGTGGCTAAAAATAACAGAGGTACAGGTGAATGGAGAGAGTTCTCAATTAGGCTGTTCAGTCCGATACCACAGCTCACACCCAATCAACGCCGACTTCCAAGATTTGTGACATTTTGAGACGAGGAGGGCCTACTCTATATTGACATCAAGAAATGTGGCCAAGAACCGAGGGGACACAGCTGAATGGCGTCAGTTTTGAATTCGACCACACTTACAAGATCAAACGTGTCCCAACAGAACAGCTCACGAGGCTTCCAAGACATTCAAGGCAAGGAAAACTTCGAAAACTCGACGAGTGGCAGGAGGAACACTAAAATGAGACCAAGAACCACGGAGACACAGCTGAAGAAGTTCTAGATTTTGTAGCTCAAAGGCGGCAGGATAACGCACTTAGGCATAGGGACAAGTGGCGTCGACCAGTGGGATTACAACCAGAGGACGCCCACGAAACCGATGACGCACGCAAGTGGAGCAGGGCCTCAGCCAACTTGGCGTGTGTAGTTCGAGGCAGCCGGTTTTAGATCATGCCTTGTTTGGCTGAGGCCCAGTTCCATCCCGAACTATAACGTCAGCAGAAAAAGAAGAAGAAAAATACGTGGACGATGGGGCGATTAAGCCCTTAACGAACATATTTTCTTTGTAGGCCATGTGAACAAATCAATCATTCCACATTGGCTTCAATTTCGCTGCAAAAGAAAAAACATATCTTTCCCTAGATGCAAGAAAATAAACGATAAATTCTTAAAATTTCGAGAAGTGGAATAAATACACAAGAAAAAACAAAGAAAGCAGAACAACAGATGAACAGAAAAGAGGGAGACAATATTCAATAGAAATGGCGAATAATATCAAAATGTATAAAAAATTTTACGCAAAAAATAATATTTAATAAATTACCTGAATCTTACCTACCCCCCTGCGCAGACGTCAAATATTCCACCAGCCTCCACGAACAACAAAGAACCCACCTACTCAGCAGCACGGTAGTTTTGCACATGATGAAAAATCCCGCATGTGCATGTTCACTCTTGCACCTCGACATGTCAAATTTCCCTCCGTAGACTCTCGCGCTCTCGGACATGCACGATCATGTATATGGGCGGTGAATGTTGCACTGAGTGTGATCTCTCAGTGAAGCCTATCAACATGCGTAGTGTGAGAGGCAGAGGCGCTTGTATACTTTTGGGGTCCGTCAACATTTTCTCTTTGGCAACTTGGGGTATTTGTATGAGAGGATGTTTCTGACTCGTTGAAGGGGCAACTTGGGACATTTGCGCGAGAGGATGTTTCTGACTCGTTGAAGGCTGAACGTGGGATATTTGTACAAGAGAATGTTTCTGGCTCTACGGAGAACCAATTTGGGATATTTGTACATGAGAATGCTTCTGACTTGTTGGAAGGTCAACTTGGGACATTTGCACGAGAGGATGTTTCTGACTCGATGGAAGCTGAACGTGGGATATTTGAACGAGAGTATGTTTCTGACTTTATAGAGGATCAACTTGGGATATTTGGAGTCGGGAATGATTCTGACTTGTTGGATGTCCAACTTGTGAGATTTGTACAAAAGGATATTTCTGGCTCGTTGGAGATTCAGTTTGGCATATTTATGCCAGAGCATGTTTCTGACTCGATGGAGGGCCAATTTGGGATATTTGTACGAGAAGATGTTTCTAATTCTTTAGAGGATCACATGAAATATTTTTTGAACGTCCACCTTAATGTTGACCTAACGAAGGGATTTTTTTCAGAGAATTATTGTGGGAATATGCGAAGCACTGTCATGGGAACGGAATATTTGTCCGCGATTCCAGGCACTGAAATCCATGCCAGAACATAGACACATTCCAGGAAATTGTAAGGTGGACTAGTCTGCCCACTTGTGGCCACCAATGGCTGCCCAGAAAGAAAAGTAAACGACTGTTGGTGTGGACAAGATCCACAGAGACCCAATTAAATGGAGGCAGCTTCACAAGATACAAGCAGTCACAAAGCTCATACCACAGACTACTAAAACTTCGAAGGCAAGGAAGAGCGATGACAGCCTCCAGATTGGCATCAATAAAAGTGGTCAATATCCTCAGAGAGTTATAGAATTGCGAGCTCTTCTCGTCCCAATTCCAACCTGCCACTACGCCGGGATGGTCTCTTGGATGAAATTCCCCTAGCCCCCTTGACACCATGCATCACATTCCCACATGCCTGCATGCTCCCCCGAATTAATTTCGACTTAATTGATATTTTTTTTTTTAGCTCCCACTCCCCTTCCCCCTCCTCGTCTGTCGACCATGAAGACTCCACCAGTGACGAGGCTAATTAAATAATAAAAAAATTAATATTTTTTTCTGTTTAATGCTGGCGTCTCCTACAAGTCCACAAATATGAGTGCTCACACTCCCCAGACACGCGTCGCAGGGACATAAAATGCTCTCTCATTTCACAATTAACTCGTGCGTCGATGTAATGCAATCAATTTATTGCATCCATCCCTTGACTGTGCCCCCTCCTCTCATCGCTGGCCCTCGGAGAGCGGTGGACCGATGAATGTGTGTGGTGGGAGGTGTCATTAAAAACCTTAGGACTGAATGGATTGTTGATTACAACGCCACGTCGCGTCGCATCGTCCCATCCTTGGTGACAAAGGAGAATCGAAAATGGACTCCCCTCACAATTGATTCCAAATTAATCAAAGTTTTATGTGGCATCCAATTAAAAGAGTCATAAAATGGACTCCCGATCGACCGCCACCCGCGAGAAGAGTGGCGAGCGCGACGAAGAGCGTCATCACCGATGGCTGTGCAAGATAAACAAGAGGTCCTGCGCGTCTCCTCGACGAAAACAAATTCCAATCACATTAGAGTTTAAGGACTTCAAATGCTAATAAACGAAGGAGAAGACGATCACATACACACACACACACACGGCATAACCGCGTGCAGAAATTGCAAAAAAAGAAACAAAACAAACCATCGAATGGCATTTCTTTTTGTTTGCCCCCTTGGGGACTCAATTTTCGGGACAGCCAAGTGAAAGACGATGGGACGTCGTCTGCTGTGCCGAGACGGGGGAGGTAATGATGGGTGGTGTGGCCTTAAGGCGTTTTGTTGTACGCACCATCACCACGGGAGGGCGGGCGGCGGGCGCACTCCGTCTCTCCAGATATAACCTACCACATGCAGCTTCACATCTAATCTAGTGTAAGTAGAGAACCATGTCAAATTGGCGAACTTCTTTTTTTTTTTTTCTTCGTTTCTCTGTGGTGGCGGCTGGCGCTACTGTTGCCACCTCCCTTGCCGCCTTCCCTCCCTCAGTCCACAGTCCCTTCTAACTCGTCTTCCATTCCATTAAAAATATTATTTATGTACATTTCCGGTGGGTGGGGGCTGAGGGTGCAGGAAGGAGACTCGCGCGCCATTTCCATCAGCGCCAATTGACTTTGGGGGGCTTGAGTAAGCGATACACGCTGCGGTGGGTACAAGCAAACGAACGATATGTGAGCTACTGAGTGGGGAGGAGTCGGTGGGAGGGTTGGGAGAGAGAGCAGGGATATCTTGAGCCATATTCAGTTGGGAAAAACTTTGTTTTTTCATTTTGTTAATTTTTTCTCTCTCTCTCTCTCTTCTCCTTGCAGAACTTTCCCCAAGAGTTTTTTTTTCGCATTCGAGGGGGTGGAGCAGGGGATGGAGAGGGAAGTCCTTGGAGACCAGTGGCAGTGGCAGTGATGGCAATTGCGGATACCCGGAGCTGTGGTTGGGTGCGATTGGTTTATTCGAGTTAATTTAATAATTAGAACAATGCGACATGGGGCACGCAAAGTGCCATCGTCTTATCGTGTCTTTGTTGTTATTGTTGACTGCTTGGTTGGTTGGTTAGCTGAAGATTCAATTCATGGTTGGTAGGGTTGACGATTTATGGATGCTGTCCGAATTCATTCGGGAATGGTGGGAGGGTATCGAGTTGGGCGAGAATTCAAGATTTAAAGTGAGATGGTGTTGGTCGGTTAAAGGTGAACTGCTTGCAGTGCAGTGGGTGGAACGTAGGCCACAAGCATTCCACAGGAAGTGGTATAGGATGTCACCAGTGACGAGTTTAATGGATGTTCTCAAGCCATTGGCGTGGGCTCTATGAAGACCATCAGTTATTCGGGGATCGTCTTTGCGCCATAACGAGGGACTTACAGTTAAGTGGGAAGATTGGCTTGTCTAGAGGAACTTCCGGTACACAATTGATTCCGGGAGGCGTTTTTGAAAGACAGACTGTCGACGACACTCCCCCAGAGAGGTGACCGTTCTCACAGCGGTTGATGTAAGACTCTTCAGACGTGAATAGAATTCTGCTCTGGGCAACGACCAGAGTCAATCTCTCTTCAAGAAGACCCACCATTCCCTACATAACCCACTGCAAGTCGACGGCGCTCGACAAAGAGACCGAAGACAAGACAAGAGCGCCTAGAGCCTCTGTACGTCTACCTTCATCCAGATCTGACTTGGAGGGGCTCTTGAGGTCTGTCTGAGACTGATTAAGGTTCAGACTTCGTCTCATTGGACATATGCTCGAATATGGCCTTATGTCTCATTGTGAAACTTGTCTTTAAGAGATGACCAAATATTTATGGGCACATCCCAAAATCTCACCTTCCCACTTCCGCCCCAAAATCGAACCCAAACAAGTGTGAGCCAAGACGATCATGTGAGGCCTGAACAGTCGCAACGTTCCATCCCACTTGCTCTGAATCGAATTTGTCTGAGTGGGAAAAGATACAGCGGCTACCTGTCAACCCTTCGGCACCCCATCAAAATCCATCCAATCACTCTACTCCTCACGCTGCGTGCCCCCAAATTAAATCACTCTCTCCCTCATTAAACAAAGAGGAATGCTGCATAATTTATTCAACAACAACGAGAGGGGCCAGCAACCACACCAGGAAAAGAAAGAGAAAAACGAGAAATCTGAAGAACATTTTACCAAATAAATGTTTCAACCCAACTCACCTGCCACATGTCAAAATGAAATTTACCATTTTTATGAGTCAATGAGTCTCGGTCGGTCTCAGTCCTCAGTCATAGTCAATGCAGCGGCACGGCGGCGGTGGCGTCTGCTTCGCCAATCGAACGTGCAAATAAAATCTTCCCCGCAACACAGAGGATCAACATGAATAATCCACTAAGCCCCTGCCACCGAGTTCAACTCAATCTCAATACCAGCGCTTGTCTGTGCACGGAAGCAGGGAACAGTGTTCATTCTTTTTGGAGGGAAAAGACAAAACAAGGCAAAAGTAATCCTCCGTCGACCCACAAACACCGAGGACTACTGAAACTGTCAAAACTGATTACTGTATAAGGTTTCCATTGATTTTCAATCGATGCCCCTCCGGAGCGGAACACTCTGGTGGTGGCAGCGGCGTTGGAGGATGATATGCAAATAAGTTGTATTGTAGTTCAGGACCTACACATGGCGTGTATATCCTCTCCTCTGACTCATAGTCGAAGGATACGGCGGCGGGGGACACCGTACGACTTTCGGTTTAATATGCGCGCGAAGCCTTACGAGGTCTGTGCGCTTCAGTCTCTGGTTGTGGAATTCAAATTTCGATTAGGATTGGCGATGGTGTGGAGTGGGCCGGGGTTGCCTACACTGCATGACAGCATTTAAATTCCTCTCGCTCATCCATTGTTTTTGGGCGAGCGAGGAGGGGGATGGGAGCGAAACAGGATATCCACACCGATCTACGAAAATGAACCCCTTTTCGGGGCGCAGAGTGCGGTGGCATGGTGGCTAAATGTCATTCGAATGAGGGACTCCGAGAGTCTCAGGCAACTAATGACTCGTGGAATATTCAAGTCACACACGCAAGAGTCCTCCCGCATTGCCGCCGCCCGGCCACAGAATCGATTTCCGTTTTTGTCTCCGACTCCCGAGCGTCTCTGCGTTTCGAGATGAAGACTCGACTCGGCTGGCTCTGTCGTCGACTCGCTCGCCCACACTTTTCCGACTCAATGGAGACGCGTCCTTCTAAACATCCTTTACACTCGCGCTATGCATGTTTGTGAGGTGTGTGCGTCAGCGGGCGTGTGCGTGTTTCAGCCTCGAGAAACAGCATGACTGCAACGGGTTATAATGTCAAGGGGTTATCACGTACATATGAACCGACAACACGAGGAGGATGTTCAGTCAATTTCAGACGTACCTGATTTTTTTTCGTCTTCCTTCGTGGTGGCTTCGATATCTCATCGATGTCATTCGAAACGATGACAGAGGACTCAGAGCATTCGCTCACGACTGGGCCGCAGTGATGAGTTACAAATTGAAAACATGAGTAAATCGTGTGTGTTCTTTGCTTTCTGCATCTATTCGGCATCGCCTCTGTGGATTCGGTTTCGATGATAATGCAGAGTAATGGGAGCAATCCCTGTGTCGGATGTGATGGGACTCGCAATGATAAGATTGAATGTGGCATATCCGCCAACGGTTTGCAATTGTTTTGATGATATCAATCTCGTTTGTCTTTGTCTCTCTGCTCGTGCTCCTGCTTCGGCTTTCCACTCCGTGCTTCACTGAGTAGCGACGATTGTCGGTGTTTACATCGGAGATGGGAAATTGATTGTTCGGCGAGGGGGATGAGGAGGTGCAGAGGGAGGCTTGTTAATGGCACTTTAGGGTAGACTGCGGAAGTGATTGTTCTGGGAAATCAAAGTGAGCTTTGAAATGCAATGAATGCGAGGAGTGCGGGAGCTGTGGCGTCTTGTGTCTTCAGAGACCCGATCTGACAGAAGTTCTCACTTTCACGGCTCCCACATGGGCAAAGAAGAGACACCGACGGCTTCAACAGGCTCAAAGACCAGCCAACGACTCCAATTTCAAGGTCAGGCTTAAAGAAGAACCAATGTCGGCTTCCACTGGCTCAAAGAGCAGCCAACCACGCCAAGTTTAAGGCCAAGGGTGCCAGTCCTTCTTGCGAAGGCCACAGTCGACGCTTCCACAGGCTCAAAGAGGAGCCAACTACTCCAAGTTCAAGACAAGGCTTAAAGAAGCACCAACTCCAAGTCCTAGAAGAGGCTTAAAGAAGTACCAACGTCGGCTTCCACAGGCTCAAAGACCAGCCAAAGACTCCAAGTCCAAGGAGAGGCTTAAAGAAGCACCAACGTCGGCTTCCACAGGCCCAAAGAGCAGCCAACGACTCAAAGTTCAAGGCCAGGATTGCCAGTCCTTCTTGCGAAGGCCACAGTCGACACTTCCACAGGCTCAAAGAGCAGCCAACGATTCGAAGTCCAAGGCCAGGCTTAAAGAAGCACTAACGTCATCTTCTACAGGCTCAAAGAGAACCCAACGACTCCAAGTTCAAGGCCAAGAGTGGCAGTCCTTCTCCCGAAGCCCAGAGTTCCTCGAAAACTCATAACGATGGCAATCGCGTCTAATCCTCACGCCGGTGGATGCACGAATTCGCATGAATCTCATAAAGATTCCACGGAATAGCCCGAAAAAAGCCATATACTTGAAGAATCTTAAAGAATTCCGACCGGAAAGATGGAACAGCTGGCCAAGTGCTTTTAAAGTCCACAAGTTCATCATGACTCACTCACTTGACCAGTCACCAGTCAGCCACCTTTGCACCCTCTCCCAGTGGACAACAACACGAATGCCGATTGCCTCACTGCTGAGTGCGACCATTCGACTCCAGCTCATGAATGAATGAATTCAACTTCGATTCATTGACCAAGAGGCAACCGGACTCCTGCCTGTCATATCACTTTGTATCTAGATTCACTTAATTTGTCACGTATTCCGTGATTTATATCTTTTGGAACGTCACCATCCGGCAGAAGTGTCTTGAATAATTCCCTGACATGCCGTGTGTTGCTGTGTGCTGTCGTCGGCTGTCGTAAAAGAGCCAAACAAAGGTCACACACCCCACCACCACTCAATGGAAATGAGTGAAAGAGAGAGGCACACACACACAGAGCAGGTTTAATTGGCTATTACCATACAACAATCGCAGTGACCCACAAGGCCTGCATCAATTCAAGACAAAACCGATTCTGTGCCGATGTCGGATCGAGTGAAAGGGTACAAATCAACAACAAACAACAGCAGCTGCAGCAGCAAAAGCAGCAACAGAAGGAGAAGTTATGAATTGCAGCTCCACTGCAGGTTCAATTAAAACTTTGAATTCCATTTCGATTGAGAAGCACTATCCACGGCACGCGGGCGCGGCAAAGGTCAATGCTGGCGGTGGCGGTGAATGATGGTTGGCTTCGAATTGTGCTCCCATTCTCGGAAGGAGTGCCACAAATGACAGGATGTGTGGCCCATACATCTGCGGGATTAAACGCCGACGTCGTCATAAAAATTTAAATTAATTCACCAACTCACATCCTAAACAACTAGCTGCTCCGTTCGCCGCTTGCTTCAAGCGTTTTATTGTCCTTATCATAGTCATCGCCCATCGCCCATCGCCCATCGCACAACGCCATCACCATAACCATTGCCATCGTCATCGTCGTCGCCGTCGTCGTCGAGGTCGTGCAGTGGCGCCCAGGCGGTGATGTGAGGCGAGGCTCAGACACCACTTTCGCAATTAATGCAACGGTGATGAATAACCAAGAGGAGTCTATCCACGGGCTATCCTTACGCGCGGCCACCCGTTGCGGGACTCTGAGGCGTGGTAATTTTGTGTGAATCCCAAACGCGCTACACGGGTCTGTGTCGTCCTGGAAGTCAGCTCTCAATATGTTCCCTGCTTCCCGCCTCACTCCACGGTGCCGTGGCTGTCGTCCGGCAAACTATGACACCATAATCCACCTCGTGTCGCATTAGTTCAAGCAGGATGTGGCGCTGCTACTTTGGGGCTGATCGAGTGATGGTGGAGTGGAGTGTGTTGGGTGGCCCAGGTTTGAGGAAGGGTGGTGTATGGGTGTGTGTGTGTGTTTGTCAAACCACTCCAAAAGTGCCACCACTTGCTTGGCTGGGAAAATTTACAGTTTCAATTTGTAATAACTGTCAAAGTCGTTGAGTTTTATGTGGTCATTCATTGCCTCACTCACACTCACACACACACACACCTTCCTCCTCTCAGGCGATGGTTGGGAGGGGGAGGGGGAGGGGTAGGTGGTTGGAGGTGGTTTGATACTGGTTCAAAAGTTGTTTTGGGGGTGATACACACAATTTTTCTGGGGAAGGGATACTATTTTGTATCAAAAGCGATTTATAGCTGCAATTTGTAACTGCACTCGTCGATGCAAAAATATCCATGGACACTGAGGGAGTTTTTTTTTTTTTGTTCACTGCAGCTTCAGCGGTTCATTGGCTATGATAGAGTGAGGCGCATCGCTTAATCGGGCCAATTTCCGATCGGGTTTTATCTATTTTCCACCTTCTAAGTGAAAAATTTTCAATTCAAGTCGCGATACGTGGCGAACGAGGTGCTGTGCGATGGAACTTCAGCCAGGGCTTCAGTTTGGGTGTGCTTTATTTATGCCGAGATAATTCATTCACGCAAGGATACCTCATTGAATCGCGATGTGAATTGAGATGACAAAGAGTGCGGAGAGATAGATTGCTGGGGGCCTGAGGGGTCACATAGATCACATACGCTTTTAAGGCAACATTGTCAAAAATTTCGGTGGGTTTGTCGATATGCCGGTCACTCATTCAGACCTTCGACATTTGGGGACTTACTGCACACAGATGCCCTTACACTTCCTTGGATGTGGCTCCTGCACATGAACTGTTTGGACGTTGTTTGGATGTCAATCGACACACCATTTTAAATGAAACCAAAGTCACATTGCCCACTTTCCGATACAGGGCATGATTTCTG
The DNA here is from genome assembly GCA_964034865.1 of Eristalis intricaria. Classification (NCBI taxonomy): domain Eukaryota; kingdom Metazoa; phylum Arthropoda; class Insecta; order Diptera; family Syrphidae; genus Eristalis; species Eristalis intricaria. The sequence continues at coordinate 1,291,774 of OZ035874.1, read as the reverse complement.
AAATATTGAGCTCTGATGTGTGGGGTACATGTGTCCATCTTGTCATTTGCAAACCGATGAACCCAAAATTGGCACAAAACTTATCAGAAATTGACTCTCGAGGGCTGATAGAATGGCAAGCACACTGCAATTTATTGACTTGGCACCTTTCCTGAGAGCATAAATCGTACTTGACCTGCCTCTTCCTCTCCTTGCTCTGATATCCTTATAGGCCACTCTGAAGCAGGATCAGAGAGGTCTTCAAAATGACTTCCATGGGACAGGAGAACTGACCCGATCATCGAAAGCGGCCAAAAATGACATGATCGATAGGACTGAACATCTTAAAAAAGCGACGAAAAATGACGCGATCAATTTTCTAAAGTGAATTAAAAGGAAACAAGCACCGATCTAGTGGCTGCATCCCCTTAAGGGACGAATCAATGATCTATTTAAAACGAATAGGAGAACCCAGCCCATCCTCTAAGGGGACGAAAAATCCCACTATCACTGATCTTCACCATCTTCCCTTAAGTCACTCAAGTTAAACGAACTCCACAAAGGAGGGAGTCCTTCCAGCGATGGTTCCGATCTCCAAAAGTTACGATAAATAACACGATCACTGATCGTCACCATCTCTTATTTGAAGTCCCTTAGAAGGGTCAAGTAAAACTATATCAGTGGACCTTCTACTCATGTATCTGATCCTCAAAAGTGACTTAAGAGAACACAGCCACCGATCTTGTCTCCATATCCCCTTAAGTCCCCTGAGACACTCATCAGAGATCTGTTTGAAATGCCCCTGGTAGCGATAGAGTTTCCTCGATTCAAAGTAGTTCATAGAACCAAAGAAGTACACCATGTCGACGTCACTCCACCACTCTCAAACAAGGAACTCCATCAATCTCCTACACCTTATCCCCCATTCCAGGCACATCCATCCGAATCACGCAACAAATCCACGTAAACAACAACCTGTTGAGAGGATTAAAATATGTTCACAATTGTCAATTACGTAACTCATTCCGTAGCTCAGAGTGCAACCATCGCTGTTGACCAAACATGGAAGACAATTTCCCTCACACCTGCCGCGCATATCAATCTCATCGAGACCCAAGTCAACTCAACGGCCAAGCAGTCATCGGTTTGTTTCCGGTTTCAACGCAATTGACTGCGTCCTATTGAATCACCAAATAACTGGACGTAACCGTGACCACACCCTTCAGCGTATGCCTGCGGTCTCCAGGCAGAAGTGGAACACAAATCCGGGACACATAGGCATTTATGTGAAAGCCTCACTCACCATAACCTTGCAGCATGACGCATCGGCCATCAGCGATCCACCACCAGGCCACCGATGTGCACTTCCGTTCGCGATCAGCGCAGACGCTTCTGCACGGTTCAACTGCCATGCGTAACCGAGATTCGCGAATGCCCACACCGTGACTGGCGTGCAAACGATCAAAAAATTGCCGTGAACTGAATCAAAGCAGGGACTCTCTATGAAAAAATTAAACTCATGTTTGAATGCAGCTGCATTTGCACAAAGGACACACGTTGAAGAAGGAAATCACCACCTAGACATGGGGTAACGTCGTTCAAGTGCATTAGCAGGGGCAGGCGAAAGATGAAATCTCTCTCAAAGGACGACAATGACGAGGGGAGCCAGTCGAACAGAAGAAGATGATGACGAAGGCAATAAGCCGAACAGGCAAAAGGAGGATGTAAGCCTTGCCATCGCCCCCTCATATGCATTTATATTGTTATCCTTTGAGGAACGAACTGTGCTGAGCTGCGGAAGTCCCTCCTATCCGTGGCAAAATATGGGGCTCATCGGATTTGAATTTAGCCGTCGATGAGGGTGAAGGAGTGAATGGAATGCGATTGGGACAGAGGACTCCTTCGTTCGAGGATCGCTTTGAGGTGGGGAAAACGGCGGCCATCTAAATGAGAAACTAAAGACTCGCACTCGAGGAGCCATGGCATCTGGTACAGAGAAGCCTCTTTGAGCTGCACACCGACCCGATGGTCTCCTTTCGTTATTTAGACAAGACCAGCCTACAAGCGAAGTCAACGGCAGAATCGAGGAACAGTGACAACTTCTGGGCAGGACTAGCCTAGAAGGACAGAGGAAGAGCAATGGAAGACCAATGGAATTTCCCACAGAATCTCCTTCAAACCCGAGGAGCTTCCTTCGTGCTCTTAAAGGTTTCAAGGAAATAATGGCCAACACGCCAGCCAGTCATCTCAAGGATTCTGTTCATTCATCGCCTACAAGCTCAGCCACTTCTATAACGACCGAATGAAACCAAATTGAATCACCCCAGCTTATTATTCTTCTCAACCACCGACCACGTCGATCACAGCCGAAAACCACGCACGAACATGACGCAGAGAGACTGCCCTCGTTTTCTCCCACACCGCCAAAAAATCAAGAAGAAGAAAGAAAGCCAAAAAAACCTCCGAAAAAAAACCCGAAATTCTTCTTCGAAAGTGATAAGCAAATCTGGTTGGCAAACTCTGAGGCGCTCCAACCAAGTCGGCGGCAGCGTGCAATTTGAATTTATTTCCGCAAGTCATGACCCCATTAGCAGCACTTCAGCGTGTTCCCCCACATGGCAGTGCAAACAAAGGGCCACCACATTCTGGAGCAGCGGCAGCACACAGCTCAGCTCAAACTCCAGCTCTTCGCTGCGACTGACTAATGCTCGCAAGAATTTTATGCTCAAGCCTGGGGCACCTTCGTCGCCTTCGTTGTCTTGGCAATGTGTTCCGTTCGATGGTTTTTTTTTGTTTTTTTTTGTTTCCTCTTTCAAGTTTTATGTTGTTTTCTGTCGACTGACTGACTGATAAGCCAAGGGAGGGCCATCTCTCTCATTCTCCCTCTGACTCTCCAAACAAACACTTGGCGGAAACTTTGCCCAGGAAAGTTGCCACTTCTTCCGTCAACAAGTTGGCTTCGAAATGTTTGCGAGTGCGGGTGAAGAGGTGAACGATTCAACTTGGTCCTGCTAATGACGGATGATGACGAAGATGACGATCAGTGTGAAAGGTGCACGAGTCAGGTGAATGCAATTACATGGCATGGGCGCTTACCTCTGGATCTCCGACGAGAGCGGAGAGAATAATCAATTAGCAACCGAAAGTATTTTAGATCCCTTATCAGCCAAGGCACACACAAGTGTCGAGGGGAGAGTGCGTCAAGACGGGACCGGGCATGGTTATCGGGCGGATATCTTTTGAGGAAACGCAGCCACGTACTGGGTGCAGTGCTTAAGTGAGGAACTTTTCCAATTACATTGAGTTGACTGTGTCAACATGGAGTTATGAAACTTGCCAAGTGAGCAAGGTGCTCTGTGAGACATCGGACATCGTGGATCCGAAGAGGGAGGGAGGTGTGCACTTTGGGGTAAATAGGTGCTCTCGTAGGGACTTGACATTCAAAGACCACCAATCTGCATTCGTCGAAATCCCGGAAAACTGCTCGAATTTGGTGCACATGGCCCTGACAGGAGACATGAGATGAGTCTATTTCGAGCCCATGAGAGATTATGGTTTATTCCTGGATTTGAGTGCCCCGAGATGTCATTCAAATTGCCTGAGAGAAAATCTGATCACTTACCAGCGGCTAACAAGTGACAGTTGACAGATGACAGACAACGGCTGAAAGCCAACTGACAGCTGACAGAACACAATAAGCGCATTTGATGCAAAGTGCTGCCACTGCGAGTCGGGCGGGGAAACAAAGGCCAGACATGGCTAGAGGAACGCATGAGAAGACGACCGCGAAGGTGAAGATCGTGGACGGGAAGCAATCAGAGGCCAGACAGGTTTTAGAAGACGATGCGGCAGACGTGGTCGTTTGAGATCATGGACCTGGTAATTGACCCTGAAAGCAATCTCGACGCTGTGATGGCTGCAACACGGTCTAGACTAGAGAGTGGAGAGAAGGTGTGCGAGGATAGAGGACGTGGGTTGGACTAAGGATAGTGATTGGCACTAAACGCATCCGTGGGCATGGGGCTTTGGAGATCGAAAAAAGAAAAGAATGCGTTCCTGAAATACCAGGCTACGCAATGAGCGACAACCGCGCGGATTTTATGGAGACAAAGGGCTTCTAAGAAGACAAAGAATATATATGAACGGAGAGAGCCTCTAAAAGGAATAGGAACGCACCCCCAAGAAGACCAAGAATAGTGGGAGGTACCCTCGCGGTTTATCTAGATGACAAAGGCGTCTAAGAGGGCATGGCTACTGTAGAGACAAAGACTCATGAGTGGTTCTAGCGCTTAGAAGTTTTGAAGCTTCATGGATGGCACCCGCGCGGGTTTTTCGAAAAACAGATCCCTCTAAGAGGACATGAGTATAGTAGAGACCGTGGTTTTGAAAGGCACTTGCGTGATTGATATCGCGGCCAAGAACATCTTAGAAGATCAAGACTAGTAGGCGATACCCGGAGGGTTTTTCTGGAGACCAAGAGCCTCTAACAGAGTCAAAAATAGTGAGGGAATGACTTCGAAAGATGAGTCTTTCAGCAATCGCGCTAGTGTTCTAGTGACTAGAAGTCTCTGAGGGGACTAAAAGACATGGGTGGCTCCCGCGCGGGTTTTTCGAAAATCAGATCCCTCTTAGAGGACATGAGTGTAGGAGATACCGTGGTTTTAAAAGGCACCTACGTGATTGATATCGGAAGAGCCTCTAAGAAGATCAAGACTAGTCGGGGATACCCGCGCGGGTTTTTCTGGAGACCAAGTGCCTCTAACAGAGTCAAAAATAGTGAGGGAATGACTTCGAAAGACGAGTCTTTCAACACTCGCGATTTTGATCAAGTCACTAGAAGCCTTCAAGAAGACTGAAAATCATAGGCGGTACCCGCGCGGGTTTTTCTGGAGACCATGAATCTTTAGGAGTACATGAACCAAGGCGCATGGAATGCACTCACACTGTTGTTCTAGGTACTAGAAGCCTCTAAGGAGAGTGAAAATTATTGGAGACACCCGCGGGGTTTTCTTGATGTCCATTACCGCCAAGAAGGTACGAGTGTCCTAGAAACCATATGTACATATCTCTGAGCCACACGCGCCGGCTTTTTGTGGAAGACAAATGCCTCTAAGATGCTGCAAGTGGCCTAAATTATCCACCTACGGTACCAGAGCAACCAAACAAATTAATTTTAAGCAATTACCTCTCCAACAACATTTCACCACAATCACCAAACTGACATCATTTTTGAATACATACCTGAAAAGAAAACAGAAAAAAAAAACAATTGGTCAGAAAGCTCGAAAAAAATATGTGAAATGAAAATAATTAATGCCGACCATCCCCATCCACCCCTCAACACAAAACACCAATTCCATATCCGTCAGCCTAGAATGTGTTGTCCTGTGAGTGTCCTAGAACAATACACAATTTCCCATTTAAATTATAATTCCAATGCTCCAATTCGGACTAATTCGCTTGGCCTGCGCATATCATAACCAAGTACATTCCCCCCGACAGGACACACATGCCAGGCACGATTTTATAGGATTCAAACACACATACAGGCGGCACACCAATCCACTGTATGCGAGAGTGTAACCGACGCCATTGTGTGTTTTGTACTGCTGCCTCACAAATTGTTGCGATAAATTTCGATCCACCGAATGGGGGAGCAAACCCCCTTCGCGCCATCACGCGCCCAAGGGCGAATAGTTTAGAGAGAGAAATAGGAGTGGCGGTTGACTGTCGGGGAAGGGGTGAAGGCAAACCAAAAAAAAATTAAATTTCTATTGAAACTCGAATGAGATATTGGCCGACATCTATTAACTGGGAGATGGTGCACACATCTCGCCAGACTAGCAGCACTGAAGGAGTAGTTTGATGACCAAACGTCATTTATCCTTCTCACGATATCCTATTGACACAGCTACACACTCGCTGCTGCTCCGGCTCCCGCTCTCCACCCAAAGGACATACGCACGCATGCAAGTACACCGCACCGCCCTGGAGTGTGTACAATTTATCGTTCGGGATAAGACAAACATTGGCGTCTAATTAATTGTGTTCCGCTGACCGAAGTACCTGGCTGTCAGTGGTTGGGAGACAAACACACACACACACACACACAGGCACACAATAAGGTGGACGTACCTCGAAAACTGGGCACCGTCAACTCCGCACTGACGGTGGAACCACACCCAAAGTGTTGATAAACTTGTTGATATCGAGAAGGGTGCGTCCTTGTGAGGTGGACTGGGGTGGCGGAGTTTGCAAACGGGTCAAATGTGGGTTTGGAGGGAGTGGATGGTGGTGGGGGAGGTGAGTACCCTATACTTTTCATCCCCATTGTACCTGATGATGGTTTTAAAACTATGTAAGATTGTAAGATTTTTGTAGAGTTAAAAAATGCAACAGATACTCCTAAGGGCAACATTTCATTACTTCTCGTAGATTCTTCAATCAGTGGTACACAACTCTTCACTCGTTCCACCTTCACCTGATGATGAATTTTTAAGGAGAGGATGTAAGAAAAGATAGCAAAAGAGGAAAATTTCTCCAGATCTCGCAGATTTTTTAACCAGTGCTATAGAACTTTTCCCCTCACTGTAACTTATGATGAATTGCCTGCATACTGCAAAAGGTATCATCTTCACATCTCACATGTCTTCGAGTCAGTGGCTCACAACTTTTCACCCCACTGTACCTGATGATGAATTTTTTGAAGAGATGATCTTAACAAATTTGTAAAAGAGCATAATTTTATAGATCACAACTTTCTACCCCGACTGTGTCAGATGTCGTGGCGCTTGGCATAATCGTTTCTCAGAAAAATGAAAAAAGTCGCTTGGCAATAAAGGGCACACCCAATTCCAATTCCGCCACACAAATGACTCGAAAGGAAATCCCATTTCAGTTCGATACAAATAAGATGACTCCGCTCGCTCCACCCACAGGCGACCACCACCGTCGGCAATGATAGAACGAACCCCATTCATTCCATGACGAGCACGAATAAATTCATTGACTTCACACACAGAGTGCATTGAAAAGGTATTTTCCTTGAAATTTATTTACTGTTTCAACTCGGCACCGGCACACACAGAGACGCACGCTGCTCATTGCAGACGAAGGACGAACGTAACGAGTGCATTATCCCGAGAGGAACTCTATCGGACACTCCTTGGTGTGTCTGCTATGTCGCCTGTGATGGCATTTCACCCCCCTTGGGAGATCGCTTGGGAGTGGGTGGTGGGTGGTGGGTGTCTAGTGTCTATCGAAAAATGGTTTGTAGGTCATTGGCTCGGATGACTCTGTGTGCGTGGAGGGGGGGGGGGTTAATTCACATTTCCATAAAATGCAGGGGATGTTACACAATGTCACTGCAGAGCGAAGTGGAGATCACAATTTATTGCGATGCAGCAGTTCAATGTTCGATCACACTCTCGCATCTCAAGTGGCCAAATGGATTTCTAACGATGGCAACATGCAAATGACGGGGGATACAACGGAGGATAGCTCGTGTGGAATAAACTTACCCCCACCGAGGCCACTGACCACTGACCACTGTGAGACCACTGGAATACGAGCCGCCAGAGACGGGCAAACGGAGCGCATACATCATCTGCCGTTGTTCAGCTTTCGCCAACGGACAGCTATTACCCACGTTCAATGCCAAATGCGTGGAGCTTTCCAAAAATAAAACATCGCCGTCAACGGGTAGACACTGCCTGTCAACCGTCGCCAGTCGCCCTTTGTTGCTCGAAAATAATTCATGAGTGACACGGAAATATCTTTCAAGCCAGACACACCACAGCTCATTGCAGAGACCGCGCGCGCAGCGTCAACTAAGTAAGTTCGTTAATCTGTGAGTCTTTGATCTCCGATCCACAGAAAAAAAGAGGTGCATCGTCATCCTTGCCAGCTCCAAAAAAACAATCAAACTGTCGGTACATATTCTCGAGGAAATAGATTCCTCGGCCTGCACCACGGTCGGGCTATATTTAAAAAGCCACCAAACCATCATCATCGCCTGCCCCCCGAAAAAGGGGGGCGACAACTCATGGGTTAACCTCCGTGGCCTGTCTTGTCGAAATCGGTTTTTTTTTCTCTTCATTTGTCGAGTCCCCAGACTTTGGCACCGATGAAGACATCGCCCATCATGCAAAGAGGAATATTTAATAAGCGACCGAGCGATCGCGGGCCAACCGGGCACTGCGTCGAGTCTGTCGTTTGTTTTTGTCTCGTTTTTTTTTTTTTGGCGGCACCTGATGGCGGCGACAGCGGGGACATGCGTTCATTTATGCGAACGATACGGCTGACAGTTCTGGGAAGCGGTGGTTAGTGTTTCATAATTTATGGGACACTGTGCGCGCCCGGACTTGACGCATAAATAAACCGCCGTACAATCGGCGGATCCGTTTTCAGATGGTCAACCATTGACAGATTGTGAGATCCTGTGGTGGGGAATCTCAGCCCAGACGTGACACTCAAACAATGCTTTGCATTAACATCGCCCCAGTCGCATGAATTATGCGTCTCCCCCAGGCAACGCCACTTGAGCTGGTATGCATCCCATTGAACGTCCCTTCAATCAGCTGCATCAGCCATTAGCCGGCAGTATACTTGTAAATTCGCTAGAAAAAGATCTCAATTCATCTTCATCATCATCATCATCGCTCGTCATTGTGCGAGCGACACACAAGCTCACACACACACCCTCGCACACATGGTGTGCATCAATAATCAATTGTAATTCCATTACAAGTACCCTTTGCGTGCGCGCTCCAGTGCCAAAGCCAGTGCCAACTGCCAACGGCCGCCGACGTTGTCGCTCATCAGACACCAGACCAACGGCACTCGAAGCGAATTCGCACATCGAGTGCACCGCCATATCGCACTTCATACAGTTGCACTACTAATCTCATTGCGAGTGCACACACATCGCGAGCCGAGCAAAGTGCATCAACCCTCACACACACCCACCCAGCCATCCCCCCTTCGCCCTCCCTCGCTCCACGCCTATTCACGCTCAATCTAAATTTATTTTCTCGAGTTAATTTCCTGCAACTCGCCGGCCGCGTTGGCTGCTTTTCCTCTCGTGCCTGCTTCATTCCTTCACCGAGGCACTCTCGGCAGCGGCGTCCGGAGCACTCGCGCTCGTGTAAAACGCTCAACAGTCGTGTAGTTGGGAATAATTTTATTAATCTCCTATAATGGAACTAGTCCTGGTGTGGTGGTGGTGCGGTGGCAGTAGAATCGAATCGTTCCCCAAACGCTGGCACCGTCCACGTCACACACAACGCATGCAGTGCTGGCTTTTGTTGCTCGCCTGCACCCACACGCCCATGTGGTCATGACTAATTGATTGTATCTTTCACTGCAGCCAGCCTCTTCGGGCAGCTTATGTACACAGATGCAGTCCTTAATGGCTCGTGATGGATGGATATTGCACGCATTTTGCAACTGCAACTCGTGTTTAGTCACATACTAGATCGGTGAAAGTGTGGCTGATCGACGTGACAGCTAGGGAACTTCATCGATCCATCATCAAACTGTCAACAGTCAATCCCAAGCGGTCTTAAGCTCGCCTTGAAGTTAGACTCAATTTCTAGCACTAGACTGAACCAAGTCAATCCTTGTTCTTGAACACTAGCCTTGCATCGGACTAGGCTTCGATTAAACAATTCACATCTCAACTCGGCTTCAAGCTCGACATGATTTCAGGCTCAGCTCCCAACCTAGGCTTCGCCAAGTCAATCCTTCGCCTGAATCCTTGCCTTGAACCTTCATTGCTTCTATTTCAGACGCACGCGTCGCTCTAATTCGGTCCTAATGAAGCCAAGCTTGGCGTGAAGTTAGATTCAACTCCCAGCAAAGGCTGAACCACGTAAGTCCTGGTCCTGAACACTCGCTTTAGACGTTCACTGTATCGGACTAGGCTTCGCTTAACCAATCCCTATCTTAACTCACTCGACTTGAACCCAGGCTCTACTCCCAGCCTAGGCTTCGCCTAGTCCATCCTTCGACTGAATCTTCGCCTTGAACCTTCATTGCTTTTATTTCAGATGCCAACGTCACCCTAATTCGCCTAATGCAACTAAGTCCGCCTTGATGAAAGGGAGTGTCTACTCCACCCATCGCCATCAAGAGCCAAAGTCACCACAAATTAAACACGAAACCAATTCAAAGAACAGCCACAAGACCATGAATTTCTTTCTTCTTCAAAGGTAGCGTCATAAATCTCCAGATGGGGTACAATAGACAATTCCATGTGCAACACCGGAACACTCGCCATCTCCTCCGACAAAAGACGGACTCGCCCGACTTGAGGGGGTGCGTGCCTGTCCAATGATCCGCTTCATTCCTCTGCCGAAACAAAAAGGGCACCCAAACCACCTGGAAAATATCAGATCGTGCAGTCTTAAATCTCACTCTCTCTCGCTCGTCCAGCAGTTTACCACCCGACCAGGAGCCCTCTGAACCGATGTGGTCGCTCGACGTGACCCAGTTTTTTTCTTATTCTTTATTCTTACTTTCTGCTTTCCAATCGAGCGTTTTTGGGCTATTTGTGGATTCTTTCGGGGGCTAAATATAACGTGGACAGCACACAGCACACAGCACACACATGTTCTGTGTGAAAATTCGGCTGTGTACGTGCGTTTGAGTGGCGGGGTGGGGTTGGAACTTCTGTGTGCCTCCTCTAGGCTTTGTTAGATGCGAACGACGAGTACTCGACCCGTATGCTGAAGCGATGTCGGAGGAGACGACGACAGAGGAGAACGAAGGAGGAAGAATTTTTAAATTCGCTGATTAATATTTTCTTTTCTTTCTTCGTCGAGTTTTTATTCAGATATTCTCTGATTGCATGTGCCTGGAGATATTGTGGCTCTTCCGGCTTTATGAAGGCGCCCCATTCATGCCGCTTGTGTATTTGACGACGCTGCATGTGGAGCACAGATGCAATGACTCATTCGCATTGCGAATGCCTCCTGAAAGTCAGTCATCAGTTGGTCCATTGTATACGGATGCTGGTGGTGGAGGATGCAAGCTCGGTATCGGTATCATCACTGGCAGGCGGACGGCAGAGGAGATGTGCAGTTTATGTTCAGATGGAAATCATTTGACTTTGTTGAGACCACACTGATGGTGGGAGGGGGTCTGTGGGAGGGGGGGAGGGGGGGATGGTGATGTTTAGGTGTCACGGGTGATGAATCGTTTTAGAATGCAGGGCACAACAGTTCTTGCAACATGGAGGGTTTTTGGGAGACATCTTGACAGAAGGGAAAATCAGAGAGGTGAAGGATTGAGTTGCAAGAGGGTGAAGGGCGGAAAAAAGGCCCTTATCTTATCAGGCATACGACCCATGGATGGTCTGAGCCTGAACAATTGCAGCCTTCCATCGCTGACGCTCATGGGCACGCCCTTTCCAGTCCTCTGCTAAACTAGATTTCCCTCTAGAAACAGTACTCGATGCCCATTCGCTTGCCTTCTTCACTATCACCTTGCTTCGCTCTAGAAGACGCTTCTTTTCAGTTCCAATTCCGCGTTAGAAAACGCTTTGCTCGCGCTTTCCTCATTTCAGCATCACTTTCACCTTAGACAAGGCATTCCAAGGCAGGGCTCCGCCCGGCTTTGTTCATTTCAACTCCACGCGCCCCATGTTTCGTTTTCGAAGACAATTAAGACCCGCTTTCGTAACTTTAAGTCTCGCTTTGTGTCAGTTCAGTAGACGCTTCGCACGCTTTCTCCATTTCACCTCTTTCCAAAGGCCTTCGCCAGCCATCTTAGCGTCAGCTTCATACTTACCTGCCTTCGCTTCAGAAGACACTTCGTTTCAGTTTCAATGCTTTGCAAAGCGCTTTGCTCGCATTCTCTGTTCCAACTCGACTCTCCAACCTCCAACCCCCGCCTTTATTCATGCGACAAGGATGAAGGAAGGCATTCAGTCTAACCTTCAGATTTTCCCACCTCCATGACTCAGAGGCAAGACTTTCGAATGTCATTCTAGGCAAACCACAATCGACAGTCAGCCTCAGTCACCACAGTCGTCAAACTGGCCTGGATAATGATCTCCGCCATATTTAGCCAATCCTCTAGGGGAATGAGTTAATTTTTCGGTCAAACCCGCGCCACATCATCTCACGACTTCGCCAGTAGAAGGTGCTTTTCGCTGGACGTTGATAATTAACCCGGGTAATGTCGTTAATTGCGTGTATTGAGAGTTAATTGTCCCCGAGGGGGATAGCGTTTCAATCCTTCCATTAGTCATATCACATTACACACCACCAGCTGTTGGGCAAGCAAAAGGCAATGGCGGCGGCAGGCGAAGCAATTGTTTCGCTCCATAGTTGTCACAATTAATTGCGTCGAGAGACGGCAATTAGAGGCCGACATCCCACAAATAGACAGAAACTATTTCATTGTGCTGTCGCCACATGCGCCAATCACCAGCGCACCACCACACCACACCACACCATCACTGTATGGCGTAATTGGCTCTTTTTTTTTTTTTTTTGGATTCATTCGGCCTGAGTCTGAGGACCAACTGCGTTGTCTGTCTGTCAGTCAGTCAGTCAGTCGACACAACGAAACGACCGAGATTGACTGACTGTCATCGCTCGAACGCGTTCCGGGATCTAGATCTCTGTGCAATGGATTGCGGCGCACAGCCAGACATATGGTTTCTGCCGTCTTGTGCATAAACAGCATTTTGTTTGTCCAGAATCACTGAGAAAACATACTAAATAGTGCATTCATGGAAAACGACGACGTTGGCCGGCTTTTTTTTTTTCTTTCTTCTGTTCATTCGCGGAAACTTCCTCTGACAGAAATGCAGCCACTTCGATTTCGAAACGAAAATCAATTCCAATCCCGTCGTGGGACGTTTGCAGTGCACTGCCACTGCACCCCCGCAACGAAACTTGTTTATCTGACTTCATTTGGTTGCACAGAGCGCCGCTCCTTGTTCCCTTTCCTCTTTATGACGACACTTTTATTAAGTCTTGCACATGTCAATTCCAATAGGAGTCGCTCTCGCAAAGATGGGAGACCATGGTGGAATGGCAGCGACTGTGGCATCATTCCCATCATCCTTGTCACTCGCACCATGTCAGGGTGCACGCAGTACAAAATTGTTCAGACGCGAGAGGCGGCATCGAAAAAGACATCTCCATCGCGGCGATGGGAGGGAAATCACTCCAAGAATTTGATATCACAACTTTGAGGGATTTTGTGTCCTTTTTCCACCCAAGAACTTCTGGTTCAGATGTCAAGCGCACACTTGTGTTCTGCTCTGTGATCTCATTTCTCGCAGTTAGCTGGAAACTGCTGCACCACCGGCAGCAGCAGGAAATCAATTCCGTTGACATGTGTTATTCTTAATAAATTTCAACAAGAATGCATCCACTGACACAGAGAAGGATCGGGCGTCTGGCTGGGGCAGGGATTTTGCTCGCGTCTACTTCGGAATACGGCCGGCGTTTGTGAAGGAAATTCGAAGAGATGCACATGGGAATGGGAAGTTGATTGGATTCATTACAACGCGTCAGCTGATTCGAGCCAATTTGGGGCTAAATTGACGGGCGAAGCCTTTTGGAGTCTCTCAAGCGATGTCTGCCGGATGCGAACGAACCTTTTGAAGGACAAGTCACACGGCACGAAGATTTGACGTCTAACGTAAGACTGAGCCTTCACACGAAGGGTCTAAAGTAGGATGCGCCGTGTCATCAGGGAAAGCCCGTGGAGGATTGGAATATCATTCGAAGGCACTTCTTGCGACCAATTTTACTTCACTCTCGCTTTGTTCCAGTTTAGTAGACGCTTCACGCGCGCTGTCTTCATCTAAGCTCTTCTTTCGTTTTGGACAACGCTTTTCAAGAACTTCGCCAGCTTTTTTTGTTTCACTTTCGCTTTGTTCCAGTTTAGTAGACGCTTCACGCGCGCTTTCTTCATTTCAGCTCGACTTTCGTCTTAGACAACGTTTGCCGAACGATTTGGGCCGCTCTGCCGCTCAAAGGACTTCGCCAGCTTTTTTGTTTCACTCTCACTTTGTTCCAATTTAGTAGACGCTTCACGCTCGCTTTCAAAACATCGGCACCACTTTCGTCTCAGACAACGCTTTCAAAACAACTTCGCCCGCTTTTTTGTTTCAAACTCGCGCTCGTTAGAAAACGCTCTGCAAGGCGCTTTGCTGGCTTTCTCCATTCCAAATCGACTTTCTCACCAGGACACCGAAGTCAGACCAAATTTCTGCATGTCCTTGGACCATTCGAAGTGGCCCTCACATAGCCTAGTTCAAAGGGAGCAAAAAGCGACTACCTACTAGTGAACGCCTGCCGAACACGAATCTTTTGATTGGTTTAAAGGAAGATGTGGCGTGCCATCGGATTTCATCCTGGCGTGCCAAAAGACAGAACTCGTGTTCATGGTCACATCTAAGTTCCAGCATAAAATTTGGAGACCATTGCTCCCAGATCGCCTCCCCACCGCCCCTCGATCGCCGCATCAAAAGAGCAAGAGTTCATTAATTCCAAAAAAAAACACCACCTCAATTGAGGTTCAAACCTCATCCGATCCATCATTTCTCATGTCCTCGACAGATATGTCCACACACACGCATCTGTCACCGTTTCCCAATCCATCCGTCCCGGCGGCGCTCGGTTCAAATCAATCAATCTTTCGCCTCGTAAACTTCAAATCGCATGACATCCGTCCAAATGCCACACTCTCTCTTTCTCTCTCTCTCCGCGGCACCTATTCCGCCTCATTTATGAACACGCAGCAGTGCCTCACTGAACGGCTGACTAATGCAGACCTCCGCAGTCAGCCGCCACGACCGAGGGGTCAATATAGGGGGTTGACGACGGTCAAGTCAATTGATTTCATAACTTCTCTCGAATGGTTGCCGACGCCGCTGTAGCCGCCATCTCTATCTCGTCTCCACGTCAAGAGAAAAGTATTCCGAGTGTGTATTCTCAAATGTCACTGCTTCCCGAGTAGGGGGTGGGTGGGGGGCAGAGATGTGAAGCAACTTTTGTCGTGACCCGCGAGACAAGAGCCGGAGATCGCCTTTGTAGTTCGTTGTCTTCCTCCCCGGCCACTTAGCTGCGCGATTCCTCGCAAAGCCGATTAAACATGCTGCTGTGTGTACCCTAGCCTCCGCGGTTTCCCTCCGTCTCTCTCTCTCTCTCTCTTGGTCGCACAGTGATTGCGATTGTTGCCATGTTCTCATGGTTTTGATGTCTCTCGTGTTATTGTTGATGCGGCCGCATTAGCTTCCTTTTGTTGCCATTTGTGAGACTCGGCTCAAGGTCTCAGCGCCATCGTCGTCGTTGTCGTCGCAGTCGTCGTCTGGGGCTTTGTTTGCAGATAGCGTTGATTTTTCTCTTCACATTGCCTCTTGAGTCATCATCAGCCTCTGGAGACGCTTGGGGAGGGGATTATGCGAGATTCGCCAAGAAGTAGGATCCCTAATCCTTGATCCCAAATGCACATGTGGGTGCACG
Source organism: Eristalis intricaria (assembly GCA_964034865.1). Classification (NCBI taxonomy): domain Eukaryota; kingdom Metazoa; phylum Arthropoda; class Insecta; order Diptera; family Syrphidae; genus Eristalis; species Eristalis intricaria. The sequence continues at coordinate 1,276,307 of OZ035874.1, read as the reverse complement.
GTCCCACCCCCTCTGCACAAACACAATCATCCCTCTGATTGCTAATTGATGATGAATGAATGATGATGATGGGAACGCCGCTGACGATGACATTGGCGGCGCCTAATTGGGCTTTCAAATCGATAGATGATTGGGATTAACTGATGTTTGCTCTCGCACCAGCAGACACACATGGGCACTTGCAGCAGGTGGTTCGAGTGTCTGACGATCGCCTGTGTGATGGCAACAGCGGGTGGGGGTGGGGGTTGTGGGGGATAATGTGTCGAGGTGAAATGTTGCAATTACACGGCGTGGCGGCGAGAAGGTGCGATGTTTTGCTGTGAATAACAACAGCGGCAGTGATTGAGTCGCCTAATGGATGCTAATTCGCGAGTCAAGTAGGCTGCCATGTGACGATTGACACTTTGATGCGTTTTGAGTGGAATGCTGGTGGGGAGGGATGAAACAGATACTCACTTGTTCGTTGAGAGGACTTTGGATTAGAAGTGGATTTGCTGGCTTATGTCGTGGAGTTCTAAGCCCTAATCTTGGATGCGTGCCAAGGCTTATGCGACTTTAAAAAAGACATTGTGTCATCTTTGCGCATAATTCCCCCCACACACACACACAGCCACACACACGCCCCAACTGCCAGCTCTCGTGTTCACCATTCAAATCGGGCAATTCACGTATGCACTGCTTTGCATATCGAACGGTAATGGCCAATAAGTCAAATGGAATCATCATGTCAAATTCGAAATAGCCGCACGATGTCTGCTTCCCTGACTGCGCGCGTCCCATTTCACTGACCGCCGTCGCAGTCGCCATTCAACATTGTCGTAGGAAAATAATACGAGTAGTCGTCGTGCGTCGTCGTCATCGTCGCCACCTCTCCCCAGCAATCCATCAGTGGAACGGCATAAATTCGTGGCAATCAAATGCGATGTAGCCTGCATGCCGAGTGGCTAATTAGCGAGATTCAAGCAAGAGATTGGCGGCAAAAATTGGAACGATGCCGCAGCCAATAGTGACGTTGTTGTACGTTTGACCGGTGGCCGCAGAGAGGGTAAATAATCGCTCTCCCTCTCTCAGAGAGAAATAAGTGTATTTCCGGTCAGTGATAATCGAAGAATCCACCGGGACACCGGTGAACAAAGTTCAAGCTGGCGGCGGTTACAAGACTCAGTGGAGTGCGTCGAGAATTTTAATGTGTGCCTGAGTCAGCTCGACTGTGACCCCGGGTGCAGCTCGGGCATCGAGGTGCATTGCCCATTTCCGCTGTCACAATCGGTACGCCCACACGTGCACCCAACACACACATAAATGGGAGAAGCGAATGACTTGATTGCCTTTGAATTGCGAATACCGGCTTACAGTGGGCTGGAGCGACGTCAGAGCGTGTGTGTTTGCGCAAATTCGCTTGCAGAATGGACTTTTGTCACAGACTGTTTGTCCTCCGAGTGGTGCTGTGTGTGGAGAGTGTGTGCCTGAAGGTGAGCAGCTCGTGTCTTGTCAGCACACAAGTGGAATGTAAACAGAAATTGAAAGGAGAGCTTGTCGCGGTGGCGACGGCGGCGGCGGCAGTGGCCAAGGTAGAAAACAAACCGATATCGTCACCCAAATAGATTAGACTCTGATAACGCGGTTCGATAAGCGAGCGACTGGCTTTGGCTTCTACCCACACAGGGTGTGGAATGGAATGTCGACTGTGATGCAACAGGGAAGACGCAGAACTGAGCACGCGACTAGATTTTCGACATAAATCACGACAGAAGAAGATTTATGAACAACAAGACGTGTTGGAACTACGAAACGACAGAGTAGCCCACCCACCGAGCCGCTGCTGTCTGTGGACGAAATTCGGCACAATTCGCAAACAAGACACCTGCTGTTGACATTTTCAAAGCCAGGCGCACACACACACAACGGCACAAATAAGGAAATCAAAGATGAAAAGCCAACCGCACTCAACAAGCAGAACAGATGAATGTCGTAAAACTAATCACAGACTCAGATAGCCGCCCACCTACATTTAAACAACGACAACGCCGAAGACGACGACCACGACCACAACGACGACGACGACGACAATGATGATGACGAAAAACTAATTTTTACGAGCCCCCTGCGGGAGAGGTGGCACTTAAAATTCCATATTTACATTCCACAATAATCCCCATAAAGCGTTTTCTTTTTTTTTGTTTTTCGGTTGCGTTAATTCAAGATTTTTATCTTTAATTTGTGTCAGTGGAGTCCTCGTGGGTTCCTTCTTTGATGTTTGGTATGCCATCAATCCAATCAATCTGTGTGCTGGGTGCAATGCGCGCGGATTAACGAGGCGGATCATTGGTAAAAGGGGACGCCGCGTTAGGCTCTGAGGTGGACTGCAGAGCACGATTTGCGCATAAAACACTGGAGGGAGCCTAACTGCTTGATGGGCCTTCAGATAGGGGGGACTGTGGTCATGGGAGGTGTGGGCTGAGCTGAAGGTTCAATTGGAATGAGTAACGAGACGGGGGTGGTAGAGGGAGAGACTAATATTGAGACGGGGGCTGAGACTAAGACTAAGACTAAGACTAAGACTGAGACTGAGACTGAGATTGAGACCGAGACTGAGACTGAGACTGAGACTGAGACCGAGACCGAGACTGAGACTGAGACTGAGACTGAGACTGAGACTGAGACTGAGACTGAGACTGAGACTGAGACTGAGACTGAGACTGAGACTGAGACTGAGACTGATACTGAGACCGAGACTGAGACTGAGACTGAGACTGAGACTGAGACTGAGACTGAGACTGAGACTGAGACTGAGACTGAGACTGAGACTGAGACTGAGACTGAGACTGAGACTGATACCGAGACCGAGACCGAGACTGAGACCGAGACTGAGACTGAGACTGAGACTGAGACTGAGATTGAGACTGAGACTGAGACTGAGACTGAGACCGAGACTGAGACTGAGACTGAGACTGAGACTGAGACTGAGACTGAGACTGAGACTGAGACTGAGACTGAGACTGAGACTGAGATTGAGATTGAGATTGAGACTGAGACCGAGACTGAGACTGAGACTGAGACTGAGACTGAAACCGAGACTGAGACTGAGACCGAGACTGAGACTGAGACTGAGACTGAGACTGAGACTGAGACTGAGACTGAGACTGAGACCGAGACCGAGACTGAGACTGAGACTGAGACTGAGACTGAGATTGAGACTGAGACTGAGATTGAGACTGAGACTAAGACTGAGACCGAGACTGAGACTGAGACTGAGACTGAGACTGAGACTGAGACCGAGACTGAGACTGAGACTGAGACTGAGACTGAGACCGAGACTGAGACTAAGACTGAGACTGAGACTGAGACCGAGACCGAGACCGAGACTGAGACTGAGACTGAGACTAAGACTCAGACTGAGACTGAGACTGAGACTGAGACTGAGACTGAGACCGAGACTGAGACTGAGACTGAGACTGAGACTGAGACTGAGACTGAGACTGAGACTGAGACTGAGACTGAGACTGAGACTGAGACTGAGACTGAGACTGAGACTGAGACTGAGACCGAGACCGAGACTGAGACTGAGACTGAGACTGAGACTGAGACTGAGACTGAGACTGAGACTGAGACTGAGACTGAGACTGAGACTGAGACTGAGACTGAGACTGAGACTGAGACAGACTGAGACTGAGACTGAGACTGAGACCGAGACCGAGACTGAGACTGAGACTGAGACTGAGACTGAGACTGAGACTGAGACCGAGACCGAGACTGAGACTGAGACTGAGACTGAGACTGAGACTGAGACTGAGACTGAGACTGAGACTGAGACTGAGACTGAGACTGAGACTGAGACTGAGACTGAGACAGACTGAGACTGAGACTGAGACTGAGACTGAGACTGAGACCGAGACTGAGACTGAGACTGATACCGAGACTGAGACTGAGACTGAGACCGAGACCGAGACTGAGACTGAGACTGAGACTGAGACTGAGACTGAGACTGAGACTGAGACTGAGACTGAGACTGAGACTGAGACTGAGACTGAGACTGAGACTGAGACTGAGACTGAGACTGAGACTGAGACTGAGACTGAGACTGAGACTGAGACTGAGACTGAGACTGAGACTGAGACTGAGACTGAGACTGAGACTGAGACCGAGACTGACACTGAGACTGACACTGAGACTGACACTGAGACTGAATCCTGGAAATCAATGTATAGGCGGAGACCCAAAGACAATTCGTTCGCAACCCAAACTCCGAGACATACAAAGCGCACTGAGACCGAGACTGAGACTGAGACTGAGACTGAGACTGAGACTGAGACTGAGACTGAGAAATCAATGTATAGGCGGAGACCCAAAGACAATTCGTTCGCAGCCCAAACTCCGAGGCATACAAAGCCAGGCGTAAGACCTTAACAAAAAACATAATAAATCGAGTGAATATATAAAAGTCATACACCGTGACTATACAAAACTGTTTTCCTCTGCTTAGTTTAGTTTCGTTAACTTTTTTTTTCTTTTATAAGGAGCGAATTCAACGACAGTTGGAGGTGGAGTAAGCTCCCAGTTGCAATTTTTTGACAGTTTGATATTTGACGATAGTTCTGGTGACTTTCGATACGTTAATTTGGGTCCCCTTCACTTTTGTTTACTTAATCATGATCGAAATAAATGGCAGTTGGGGTTGGAATTAAGTTCCCAGAAGCAATTTCGGGGCTTTCAGAGTGCACCGAAATTGCTTTTAACTGTGTTTCGTTAAGTTGATTTAAGGGTGCAAAATCAATTACAGTTGGAGTTGGAGTCAAGCTTCCAGAAGCAATTTTGGGGCACTTTGAAATTTGACTACAGTTCTGGTTACTTTCGATATGTTACGTCGGGTTGCGTTCACGTTCAATTTTGTTTACTCAATCAAGATAGAAATCAATCACAGTTGGAGAAGCAATTTCAGGTCACTTTGAAATATGACAATGAATCTCTAAGTCTCGTTGACTATTGCTTACTTAAGTTTTAGCATCATCAATGGCAGTTGGTGGGGCAAGTTTAACGATGCTTCAGTTCAAAATTACTTACGCCCTGAGAGAAGCTCAGCTGATATTGAGAGAAGCGACAGACAGAGATTGCCCCAAATTCAAGTGAAGTCCCAACTTTGACACTCACGAACTCAGATTCAAGGGAAAGGGTCTTACGAAAAACAAAGCCCCCATAAATCCCAAGAGAAGTTCAAGAAAAGTCAACAACTTCGAGCCACTGCTCAAACAAAACCCGATACGCAATATCAAGCCCTTCCTGCTGGCTGACTCATCTCCCGACGATGAGCAGAGGGGTTATCAAACAAAGCCACCAGATTCCAGATAAACAGCCATCGCTGCTGTTGCTACTCACAATCCGACCAACAGACGCACGCATAAATCACATTTACTCGGTTTTACTGATTCAGTGACCCTTCACTCGAGGGAAATCCCATAACCGCCGCCAGCCGCATGTCAGTCAGAGACCTCGGTCAAGGAACAAAGATCACAAGTTCTATGAATTCGACATGAGTAAATGCCTTGAATCTTCAATCTCGAGCAGCAGAGCCGGCAGTTCTGACAATCACAAAATAAAACCCCTTAAGTGACTCAGGTGAAAGAGAAGCGGGAAGAGGCTTTTAGCATTAATTCCATGACACATTTGTGACCCCCTTTGTCGGTGCTCTCGGCCCCGATGGTGGCAGCTGCGCGACGACGGTGGCCGCAGCTGTAATACCTTGTGCACAAAATGAGTAAAAAAAAGCTCATTCTATGACCGACCATAACTCGGCTTCTAATTTCCTCCCGCACACCTCGTCTTTTTCGCGAGAGTGCTTGTGTCTTCTTCTTGTCGCACTTCAAAGAAAGGCTAAGGCGCACAATGCTGGGGAAAAAAATAGAAAAATACCAAATGAAAGCCACTTGTATTGAATGGATGATGACGACGTCGTCGTCGTCGTCGTCGTAGGGTCGTGTGAGCCGAGGTGCTGGAGTGAGTGAAGATAAGGATGATGTTGCATGCTTGCGTGTGTACTGGCATGGTACAGAATACACCAAACAAGCGACTCTTGAAACGGACTCTCGCTCTCTCTCTCTCTCACCATCTCCATCATCCAGCGCATTCAGCCATCATTCAGGACTTTGTGGCGCATTATGTTGCCATGGCTTTATTCAAATTGTGCACAGCACAGTGGGTTGTAGAGCATGCGGGACGTGAGATTGAGAGCTGGAAAGGATTTATGCCACGTAGGCAGGCACAGTCCTTGGTGTAAAGTGCTGGAGCAGGAGACCGACCGAGAGGCATCTAAGTCCTTTCAAACCGTGTCGTGTCTCAAAAGAAAATCAGCTGATGGTGCATCATGATACTGCGGTGGTGGGTGGGTGGTGGATGGCTGTCATACAAATTGCCAATTGTTCATTGACGACAACGTGATGGAGGTGGTGGTGGTGGCTGGCTTTAGGTAACTTGACATGGGGGGGGGGGGGGGGGGGGGGGGGGAGGGAGAATTCAGCCCAAGTGGCGACTTCCTGGTTACGAATCGAAAATCAGTTGGTTATGGCACTCTTACAAGGAGGATCCCATCGACTCGGAGAAGCCCTCTCCGACTGCTGAATGCACTGATTTTCAAGTGCCACTGCAGCGCCATTCACCCCATCATCGTTGTCACATTGGACAGCACAAGCAGCAGCTGCCGCAGCAGCACGGAGCGAGAGCAGACGTTTCAATTGAAAGTGAAGAGGATAGCGTCTCTGCGGCGAATAATAATCAATCAACAGAACGCCACAAGGCCAGTCAACCACCCACCTTCATGTACACAGTATCTCTGGCCGAACAATGAAAGCGAACACGGGTAGCGATGGCGGCGGCGGCGGCGACGACTATGTGAGGACCACCTGAGGTGTGAAGAGGCGGCGGCGGCAGCGGCGGGTACCAGTCGGTCGTGCGTAGTCACTGATGCAGCAGCTGTCCGTGTGAGGAATGCTCTTTGTGGGGTGCACGCTCTTGTAACCCAGAAGTTCGCCGCCATGGGGCCAGGGTCATCTCGAGTGTGTTTCCTGATCTGATTTGTGAAATCCTCCTCTCCCACCTGGATACAGACGTCACGTGTGACTCATCATGGAGAAGAGGGGGATTTTAGTCAACTTCGAGGTGAATTTGAGTAAATTTCCTTGAAACGACGCACTCCATGAGCTCGATCTTCCATTTTTGCCGTCGCGACCATGGATGGCTGGACCAAGGTGAGTGGGCTCGACACGCATCGAGTACACGCTCGGCGGACCAGAGAGACTCTGAAATTGGCACGATCGCGCATCTACACTTCTGACATGTGTGTGAGCAACAAACCAACGATGACGCATCGATTACAAATTAGACACACTCGCTTTTGGTCCCGCGGCAAGTGACACATCTATCTTTCCACGCTGTCGATGACTGTTGGCTGTTGGCTGGATGGTGGAGGGGGGACGTATATTCAGTTGGCGCCACAGTAAATTAAGAAGTTCAATCCTAATTGAGTGCACATTCTGCAGTAACTCTTCTTGACTTTAATGCACACACGCAGAGAGCGAGAGAACACAACATTCTTCAAGTGCATGATGGTGTCAAGAGGCGTCAAAGCATCTGCCGTGCATCTGCCACCGCCACACCATTCAGCATCAGCGACTACTAGCTAGAGCTGCTGCTCGCTGCTCTCTGTGTGTACACTCGTACTTATTCGAATAAATCATTCGAAGCAGATAATAATCCGAGCGCAATGTACGCGATGCGCTCGCTGCACTTTGTCAATTGTTATGCTTGCCGCGTTCTTGTGTTTCGTTCGTTGTCATCGTCATCATCGCGCCAGAGAATCATCCGCGCCCAACCCCCTCGCCCCCTCCTCCATTGAGACGCATATGACTCGATTTGATTTATATCACCCGCGATGTGAATCCAGAACAATGTGGGTCTTTGTTGCACCCGCACTCACTAACTTGCGATGCTCAGTAGCACCCCGATGCTGTTGGCTCTCGGGTTTTTTTTTGGGATTTATGTAAATTGAACCCGCATCCCCGCAAATGGAGGAGTGACTGACTTCGTCATTCGTCACGAAACTCTGCTGATGTGCCTGCTCCTTGGATCGACTTTTCCCCGACCTCGCCCGGGGAGGATTGGCCAAAATCGTGGCCGTTGCCAGTGCCGTGAAACGACGACTGAAAACACACGACCTGACGGCGGTTGTTATCCGTCGACGGCAACCCGTAATTAAAAACCACTTACACCCCGACATGCGAGCGAGAGAGGTGGATTCGCCGTTTAATTGTGGTAACCTACTCCGCTCCGGTACGAGATACGCAGAGATACCACTGCCGAGTGAGAGATGGCAATCGGCACAACCGACCGGAGCCACTAAAGGCACTCGAGTGCTATGAAACTGTAAATTATTGGCCTTAAAGTGGACATTATGTTGCGCAATGACCTGGCCTGGCCCGTTCGCCATGATTTATGCTGCGTCTGCATATGGAAATGACTGCCGGTGAGTGGCGAGGATTTTGATCTTTTCCCGCGAATAAAACTCAATTTAACGCCCCGCACCGCGCCGTGTTTGTGATCCACTGGACGTGGATACTTTTGCGATTCTTGTGAATTAAAATATTTACGACTGCATGGAGGGGCTACATGAATAAATGAATGCGCTTCCGACGTCCGGTCCGGCTGGCCTCTGCCGTCAAGTGTCATTTCGTGGAGCAATGTGAGATTGCCGATTAAAGCTTGAACTCCGAGGAAATTTGGTTAAATTTTGGAAGAGAATGAGTCACAAGGACACGTTCATCTCACAAACAAAGGTGTTCTTAAGGCACACACTCACGCGCACCCCTCCACCCCCACCCCCTCCCACACCCCATCAGCATGTCAAAGCAGATCAGTTTGTATCCCCAAACACCAGCCATGGCATGCACACAATCCAAGGACTTGTTGTTTCACTTCGCTGCCATCTGCTCTCTGGCTCTCTGGCTCTCTCGCCACGTGAGCAACGGCACCGCCCTCAACGTTGAACAAAGTGAAAACTATTGTCCCGTGGGTGACATTTGCGCCTTTCCGACGACGAGGTCCTTGTGTTTTCGATTATTACCGAGAATCCACAAGTTCAGAATCGCAAATTAGTCTAGTGTACCATCAGTCAAGTGCACCAAACCCACCCACCCACACACACATACGCATTCAGCTTCAATGGGAAATGCAAATTTTCACAATTTAGCGACCAAAGCTAGTCGTCGTCGTCGTCGTCGTCGTCGTCATCGTCATCGTCGTCCCATTGTGAGTGGCAGCAAAGCGCAGGCAAAGGAAATCAAATGGAAAGGAAAGTTCTACTTACAGCGAGCAGACTGTGGCACAACGATCAAAGCAGAGAGTTGGCTCACGAAATACGTGACACAATTAAGGACTCCAGCGGCGAGTCGCACTCGCTCTATTTAATCGGTGTGAATATTAAGCGAATTATATTTTGTATGGAGCTGAATGTGCGTTCATTTGTTCTTGTTGTTGCTTTTGTTGTCCTGCCTGGATGGTAGAGGTTTTTTTTTCTGTTTTTCTTGTGGGTGCAGCTGCAGCTGGGGGACCCTGGGATTTGGATCCGATCTGATGAAGGGGAAGCCATGTATAGTACACAAGTACTTGGAACGCATGACTTCCACGGCGGCTCCAGGGAGAACGGATATCGCCTGGAGGATCGTTAAATTTTAATTACTCAACTTTATTCTTTGTTGTGTTGAATTATTCGCAGTGTCCCTGTCGGAGTTACAGTTGTTCTCAGTTGCACCAGCAGCACCATCCACCAGCCACCAGCCACCAGCCAGTTGTAGTCATTGTTCCACTCGCTTGTGCGATATCGTCGTTTTCTTCGTCGTCAACGTCGTCGTCGTCGTCGCCGTTGTCGTTTGGCTGTAGTTTTTGTCTTGTTTCTGAGTTTTGAATTTTATTTTAACTGCTTTCGTGCACAGTCAACGGATGCGGGGCAGATACCACGAAACGCATTGTTTATGCATGCGGCGCGGCAGTGGCAGAATGCGGGGTTGGAGGCAAGGTGTGTGTGCGTGCGTGTATGTGTGTGGATGACTTCCTATTTGAATTAATTTCAAGTGGTCTCGGTGTGCGTGCCTGAATAGATGTTCTGGATCGCACGACAGGATGACTTTTGGAATGTTGCACGTTCTTCAATTTTTGCTTCCTTTTTTTTTTAATTAAATAGTAATTACAGCAGAAACGAAGGACAAGTTGCAGTCGTGAAGGTGGAAGACGTGATTTTTCTCTTCTGTTCAACTATCGTCGTAGTCGCGGGGGTTAAAGTTGACATGGAATTTAAGGGTGAACACAAGGAAGGATTTATCTGCGCTTTGTCCATCAAGAGAAGTTCTTGGGATAGGACAAGAAAAAGTAGAAAATTCCTACGAAACCCACGCCCTTTCATTTTCTGTGGCTGTTGTCACCTGAAATAAAGCAACGGACCTAGTGTGGAACGCTCTGGGACACCAAGAAGACAGCAGCTACTCCATCCTAGCAAAAAAGCACCGGACCAAGCATTAAACCTTGTGGAACACCACAGATTCAAGGACTATATTATCCACCTGTAAGGCAACGGGCCTTGTGTGGAGCCTTCTTCAATACAAAAAGACTGGAACTATACCATTCGACGGAAAAGCAGCGGACCTAGTATAGGACGCTTCTGCAAAACCAGAGGGGGAACAACTACACTCTCAAAAAGCAGAGGACCTAAGGTTCCTTACCTTTATTAAAACCACTTTCGCAAGAACTACATCAAAAAAGCGCCGGACCTAAGATGCAACCTTGTGGAACACCACGGAGACAGATCCCAAAGGGTTCATTTGAAACCCCAACGGGTCTAGAATAGAATCTTCTGGAACATCAACAGGCAGGAACTATTCACATTAATCGCTGAAAGAAGGGGGCCTAGTATAGAACCATCTACAGAGCCACAGGGACATGAACTTACCAACCCCCCAAAAGATGAAAAAAAAAGAAAACAGCAGGCCTAACATGAAACCTTGTGGAACACCACGGAGACAGATCCCATAGGATTCATTTTAAAACTAGACGGACCTTATATAGAACCTTATGGAAACCGAGAGATTAGGGTGCTGAATCGCAAAAAGCAAAGGACCTATTATGGAACCTTCTGCCGAACCACAGGGACATAAACTTACTCACCCACCCAAAGATGAAGAAAAGCAGCGGGCATAACATGCAACCTTGTGGAACACCATGGGGACAGCTTCTATCTCTTTAGTTTCAAAAAGCAACGGACCTAGTATTTCGTGTTTTGGAATTCCAAGCTACAGACATTTTTCTGTAAGGAAAAAAGCTAAGGACCTAGTATGGGTTCTTCTTGAGCCAGCCAGCGAAAGGAATTGTTCCATCCATCTTTAAAAAACAAGGTAAGGGTACCTAAAGAAGAACATTCTGTAACTCTCCGGAGACGATGATGAAATGACAAAAAAGCAACATACCCAATATGGAACCCTGTGGAACACCACATAAGAACACAATATCCCATGTTTGAACACATGTTGGTCTACACCATCAAAACCTCATCATATCTAAGATCCAATCGTTTCGCCTTAACGATCAGTCTTCAAATTGCTAGCCAGTCTCTAAGTTATGCCTTAACCCCTCTATTCATGCAAATTGCCTTCAGCCATTATCAGCAACATAATTGTATTCACTAAACAAAATCTATTCCTAAAATAACTCCCTGATAAGCATTCCACGTATTTTCACTGATAATCTTCGTTTTTACAGAAAAAATAGACAAAATTCCATTCAAACCCCGATCAATCGTCTATCGAGACCCTCATCCCTTATTTCTATCTCTCTCTCTCTCACTACTCAATCAATCTTCCTCCTCTCCCAAAAAAAAAGCGCCAGAGAGCTTCAATCAAACCAAACACGAATGAAAAACAAAAAAAAATGAAAAACTATAAAACAACAGCAGTAGCTGCAAGCAAACAGCACTAAAGCATGAAGTAGCAGCAATCAATGACTGATAAGGCGCCCTGGTTATTTCGTCTTGCGCGATAGATACGACGACTGCTGTACTTCAGCATACGCGCACACAATTGTTTCAAGGGTCAAACTCGGCTTAATTCCGATGATCGTTCGTTTGTTCTCCGTGCCTTCCGTCGCGTCTCGTCTCCCAGTATATCTTGTCCCTTCTGTATCACAAATGAAAACATGAGAGAAAAAAAAGAGAATGGAAAAAAACAACGAAAAGCCAGTGCGCGATTACTTCCGTTCGAATGCGCCCCTCTAAGCGTATCGAAATGAATGAATGCGTTCCATCAACGACACCATCCCGGCTGCAGCGACGTCGACTGCCAGATGGTTGGGGTTTCTTCTTACTTGGGTTCGGGGAGTGTTTTTATTTTTTTTATACCAATTTATGAGCAACTACTACAAGGGATATCCATGGAACAGTATGACCTCAGCTAATCAATGTGTACTTCTCTCAATCTCATGTTTGACAGATGATCCACACAAACATGAACGCAGAGAGAGGGAGAACGATGTCTGCATTTAATCTGAACCGCCACAGGGTTCTATTTATACACCCAGTCACTTTTAATTAGAGACACACACGCACATCCCCTGAAAGAAGAGATAGATGGGTGCTCGCAGTGACACTGAATATTGTCAATTGACACTCCCACACCGCCGCCGGTCTCCATCAATGTAGTTCTGTATAAATTTCAATTCTAACGACTTTTTTTCATTTTTGAACCCCCCTTGATCCGACGGGCACCGAGTCAACAGAAGAGAAAGGAATTCCTTTGTATCTGTCATTCGAGTGCTGGACGGAAGATAAAGGTCGAGTGGCCTGTCAGGGATTAGAACTCAATTTCCCTCCGTCACAGTCAATCTCAATCCATTGAAATTCATCACTGCCTCGCAGTCAATCGAAATCTGGCGCCATTGCCAGAGGCCATTGTCCTTCGCAGGCATTTTATTTACACGCAAGGTGTTGCCAAAAGTTTGCCGTGCTGTGCCGCCTTATCGCTGCTGTAAGGTATTGCGTTGCAATATTCGCAACTTCCCTGTTGTCGTCGAGAGCGCGGTGGAATGGACTCAGCGTGCAACCTTGTGTATTTTTTAATCGAAACGCTCTTTTTCTCTCTCTCTCTCTCTCATTAATATTGATTGAAATGGAAAAAAATATAAAATAAATCCAAATAAAATAATAAAATGTTTTTGTTCCGGTATGAGGCGCGGTTATCGACGTCGCGGTGGCTTCACCGATCACGTAAATCATGTTGACAGCTGACCGGGCGCCCCCCTCCTACTAACTTTCGACGCACAGCATTGATAAGAGCTAAGCAGAAACGAGGAAGAATAATGCTATTTATGTGCATTTAATTAACTCATTTTTCTTTTAATTAATTTGTTTAATGAAAAATGTCAGTTAAAGTTGTGATTAAAATTAAAAAAAATAAGAGAGATTCGACACGTAATTGAATCACCCTGTAAACTTTTAATTCATGACGGGCTGGAAGGAGGATGTACGAGTAGGAGCGGAAATGAATTGGTACGATGGAAAAAATGTGTGCGTTGACTTGACCTATGCACTTGGCAAGGAGTTAATCTTGAATCTTAAATCGATACTCGAGAAATTCAATAACTCTATGAACGCACTACATTTTGGGGAGCCACACACAGGGTTCCATTATAGGCCCTACTCATTTTTCACTTTTTAAACAGACACAGTAGTATTTTCCGAAGCATCCCATAGGCCTTGGTCCCTTGGAGGACAGTAGCTTATTGTAGCTACATGTAATTTTTACTGACTTCCCACAAGGTTCCCTTCTAGAGCCGTTGGTTTTGTTTCGATTTTTTGTAATATCTACAAAGTTCTCATCTAGAACCGATATTTCTTACTTTTTCAACATAATAGGTGCTATATCTTTGGCTCAACAATCGATGCCATGCCACAGGGATCCCCTTCTAGGGCCGTTTTTTTTTTTGCAAGATTTGCTCTCACGGAATAGGCTTAATTATCTCTCTCTCTCTCTTTGACTAAATTTTTGTAATTTTTACAAGCATCTTACAAGGTTCCCTTCTAGAGCCCTTGGTTTTGACTTGATGTTTTGTAATTTCTACAAAATTCTCTTCTAGAACCGATCTTTCTTACTTTTTTTCACAGAATAGGTACTATAACTTTGACTCAACTATCGATGGAATACCACAGAATTCCCCTCCAGGGCCTCTTCTTTTGGACTTGATTTTTTATAATTCTCTCACTCCCTTCGACTTGATTTTTAGAAATTTGTACACGCATCCCACAAGGTTCCCTTCTAGCCTATGCCTTTTCCAGCAGAAATGCTCTTACAAAAGAATGCCAGAAAACTGCTGGCCTTGGATTTTGCATTCTTAGTGCATGAACGACAACGACCCCGTGCATATCAACCAAAAGCGTACGCATCTGCGGTTAGTCTCAAACTTTCCCACATTTTGCAGTCATCGCCCACTTCATTTCATCTGAAATTGCACAAAACAAGCATGGGACATTACGACACACCGACGTCCAGTAATTCCTGACTTTTTTTTATCTCTCTTCTCAGAAAAACAACGCCAGCTTTATCTCGAATTTCGACTCTGATTCTCGATACAATCTCGAAGGGAAAATTGTCAGCAATATTTTTGGAGTTGCGTCACAAGCCCATAGAATTCTCACACTTTAGTTTCTGATTCACCCTGTGTCTCGTACGGGTTTCTAACGAATGTCTAGCCGTGTACAAGTTGTTCGCTATTTAGTAACATGCTTGGCGGCACACCTTCTTCACCAGAACGAAACACACCCCTTCTGGGGATGAGTGAATAGGTCAATCAACCCTCACCTCCACACTGCCCGCAGGCAGAGGTTTGTATGGAAATAAGTTATGGTCTCGCTTCTCTGACAAGCACGCAAGGACTCCATTATCGAAGGGAACCCCTCGGCCCTCCGTCAAACCAAGATGTCAGAAAATTCTCACTCAAAGATACTCGTCTCATCTCATACTCACTCCAACAGCAGATGACACAAACAAGGACACACAACACAACCCCCGAATGAGTCACCACGTGGTGGTGTTCCTCTGTTTTTTTTCTTATTTTTCCCGTTCAATTGCAAAGATGAAACAAACAAAACTTACCACATTGTCGTGAGATAACTTCGCTGGATCCTTCAGCTTGCTGCGAACTGGCCACGCTAGGGAGCCGCTTGTATTCCAAAGGATAAGTGTGCACAAAATCACGAATAGCCCGAGGCTCTGCATAATCATCTTCATTTTGCACTACCGGCACCACATTCGCTAGAAACAAACTGCTGAACGAGGACGCTTTGGTGGTGACACTCGCTCGCTCGCTCTCTCTCTCCTCACTCTCCACACACTCTCGACTGGACTCTACACGGACGAACTGTATGGACGAAGGGACAGCAGAACACAACAACGATAACGTTTCTCTGTTGAAACACCGACTAAACTTTAAGTTCTAATTTTATTGCAAAATTTATGAATCTCACTCATTGCTTGGACGAAATTAACATAATTCACGGGACAGGCCGCCACACATGTGAGGTGGCTCACAACAGAAAACACGAAGATGACACGCAATGTAGTGTCGCCTACACACGGAAAGGCACCGAAAAGGATGGTCTGGGTAAGCACAATAGTGTCGCGATTCACTTCAGAGCTGGATGAGGGGAATTGTTGACAGTTCTTCAGGATAACAAATCTGAATTTTTATTTATTTTTCTAAGATTTCCTCTCGATTCCTTTTGTATGTTTGAAAACTGCATTCACCAAAACCGAGGGGAAGTGCAGGAGAAGGAGAAGCAGAAGCAGGCGGCGAGGATGTGTGCAACACGTTCGTGGCGCATGTGCAGATTTAGGTTAACTCGAAACTCGACTACACGACGACGAAGGAGTCTCACTCACAACACAAAAGGACATGTGCCAAGGATGGAACCACGAATCGTACCAAACACGTTGCGGCAAAGAACGTACACCACACGGACACACACAACGGATCAAACGAAAACGAAAAAAAAAAATCGAAAAAAAAAACAAAACAAAATGTTGAAAACAATGCGTGGAGTTCACTCAAACAGCAGGCGACAGAGACTCCGAACGCAACGAACACACTCGCAGCGAGCTCGTGAGAAACTGAGTGTAGTGCATAGCAGCAAGCAGAAACAACCAACAACAGTCTACAGCAAGACTGAACACAAAGAAGAGAACACACGCTCTGGATCGATGTTGTTTGGCTGGCTGGGCTGGCTGGGCTGGCTGGCAATCAGGTTTTGTTTCAGTGATGTAGATGGCGATTGCCGAATAGTTTGCTTCGGGATGGATATCTTTAACGGATGGAACAAAAAAAGATGCTGTTTGTTTGGACTCTGATAGCTGGCTGAGGCTGTTTGTTGGCCGCTCTCTTTTGAAGTCTTAAGAGAGCGGCTGAAAAGACGACGGCGACAAAGATATACGTAGTCGATGACGATTCAAGTGGTTTGGGAATTCTATGACGTTGATTTTGGTGACAAACCGTGAGTGTGTGCCGAAAGAAAGTACGCAAAATAAGAGAATGGGGTCGTGGGCAGAACCTTGTGGGACTTCAAATTGATGGGAATTTCCCGAACTCAGATGAAGATCTATTGTCTGCACACTTGTTTATTTTAGATTTAGAATGATGTAAAAAATATATGGGACCGCCAATGGAACCCTGAGGGATTCCGTTGAAAGAAATTGGGACTTAAAGGCTTGCTGACCAAACAGTAAATCAGAACTGCAACCGGTCTGAGCTTGAGCAAGAGTTGCCTCCAATCGATTACAGTTCTGGGCACGTTGCCTCCAGTCGTCTAAGCTGTCTTGGTCTTGGCTTATCAGAGGTTTGGTCTTCCTGTCCTTCCCGAACTAGGAGGGTTGGATTCGAAGATCTTCTTTGATAGAGGTTGTTGTTCATGCGTTTTTATCTTTCCCGACTTGGAACAGTTCGTGGAGTTTCCTCCATTCACCTTCTTTACAGACAACATCATATATCCGATCTGGCTCTCAAAAAAAAGTGTAGGACCACACAGGGAAACTTTGGGTATTCCATGGAAGACATACAAATCGAAGAAGAGAGGTGTGGGCCCCCATTTTTTGGCTGAGTAGAAGAAGTAAATCATCAGAAACCTCAAACTTGTCTGCAATTAAAAATATAGGACCGCACAGAGCAACATGAGGTAGTCCATGTAAAATTCGAAGAAGAGAATGCTGAGACTGTCTCTAAATAAAAGTGTAAGCCCGCACAGATCATAGAGACGACTTGTGGGCCTCCATTTATTCAGTCAACCGTTAACCTGACTGCAATTAAAAGCTTAGGACCCCACAGTGACACCAGAGGCACACCATTTACTTTGACGGCTGATAATGATTCACAAGTAACCACAAACCAGACTCTAATTGCAATTTTATGCAAAAAAAAAAAGAACCGACTCCCTCCACATCGAGGAAGAGGGTAGGGTAAACTGCAGAAAAAAAATGTAACAATAATAATAATTGCTTCGACGAACAAGCAATTACCTCTTGCGTGCTGTGTCATAAACCACCAGACCAACGCCGTCACGATTGAGTTCACGAAGCAAAAGTGATTGTTCACATCTAATTAGACACTTTTCCTCTCGTCTCAGTCTTGGTCAGTCAGTCAGTCTGAGTCTGAGTCGGAGTCTTGCAGGTTTTGTGGGAATTTCCATTTTTCCAATTGTCATTTTTGCGGTCCATCATCCATCAAGTACCTAGCCACTTCCGAAACAGCATTCTTCACTGGTTTTGTAATCTTTTGGTCAACCAGCCGATATGAGTGATTCATTGCGGAAGTACAAATAAAGGCGAAGTTCCTACCTTTCTCTCTCTGGACCAACAGACTATAGTAGGCTTTAAGTACTTGTAATTGCAGCCATATTCGGGCGGTTAATGGCTCGCAACAGCGGTATTCGTGGGTGATGGTTGAGGTAGATTGAGACGTTGTCGTCGATACCTATCGGAGTGGAGGGAGAGAGAGGGGCAGAGAGAGACAGAGGGTGGCCGAGTTGTACGTGAACTGATTTCCTGATCGAAGAGCCACTCCTGACATGAATTCCAATTGATTGCGTGTCCTTTGCGTGGAAAAATACAAAAACAAAAAGATACAAAAAAAAATAAGCTCGGCTCTCTCTCGCGGTAATTGTTGTCATTATACACGCTTAATGTTGGCGTTAATGACCGCCTTGGCATTACGTTGACGGTGTTTTATTTTTAGCGCGTTTTATTTTTTTGGGCACACATTCGATTAAATACGGTGCATGATTGAATATTTCATTAAGAGACGCGGGGGTTTATCCAATTGGATGCTGTACCAGTGATGACGACTGGCGACAATGTCTGTCGTCTGCAGATTGATTCATCTCGTCGAGGAGCCACACTCTGGATGGGAAATCTGAATCAGACTGTTGGTTCCTCATAAGGAAAGGGACTGCTGCCTGATGTATCATTGTGCAATTAAAAAAACACTGATTCCGGTGTCAGAGATTGAGTGGGCTCGATAAGGGCGAGGGTATCTTTGTAATTTTTTAATTGCTCATTTTTGGCGCTGGAAGTGCGGTAAATTCGGTCGTTAAAGCCATCATTCGGGTGAAGTTCGTGTTCGCTGGCACTGGTGTTGGCTTTGTCATGCTGTGTATGCCTCGTAAGGAGAGTGTGGTTATTTTTGTGAATATTCCATCGAAATGAGCAATGTCACTGTCACAGAGAATCCGGCAAACTTTTTTCGGATTCCCTTGTTCTCCTTTCAGCCTCCCGCCCACACCACCGACGGGGTGGGGAGTGGGGGACTTACGACGAGTCGAATTTTAAGAGGTCGTATAAAAGCTCGTATATCCGGCGATTATAAATCAACTTTCCGTTGTACGTTTATGTTTTTTTTTTTTTTGTTTTGTCTTGTTTGACTTCAGAGCTCAAGGCCCCCAGAAAAACATTTTTGTTGCGCAGTCGGGTGATGGATTTTTGTCGATTAAAGGAATTAAGACTTAACGAGATAATGAGTGTAATCACACGACGACTTGAACTGATTAAGACTGCGGTTGGTTGGATATAAGGAAATCTGATTTAATTCAGTAAAGTTTACTCAGAAGACGTTTCAGGCTGAAAGGGACTCTGTGGGGTGAGGGGAGGCTGTTGAATGCGGTTACGTTTAAAGTGAGATGGAGTGGGAAGGGATGATGATGATGAAAAAACATTCACATGAACAAATTTAATAGTCTTAATTTTTTAATCCTATTGAGTCTTCGATCTCAGAGTCCACCACACCCTCACTCAAGTTTTCACATTTAGAATGGAGAGCCTTGCCAGCCTGTCTGCCAGGAAGGTAGAGGTGGAGCTTGTTTGAATTTGGAATAAAGGTTGGCCAACAGTTTCTCTCTCAAGCCATCACATCTTTAGAAGACTGTGATGTTCTTACACCGAGAGCAGCGAACATGGTCTGTCGAGCAAAAGGAAGATGTGGGTGGCACGCTGATCTCTGATGGAACAGAAACTGCTTTAAAGCCACAGCAACTGTAGCAAGATGCGTTTTAGAGGGCTTAAGTAGCATGGAGATGGAGGGGGAAAAAGCTGAGTAAGCTGCAACCGAAGCAATACCAATTGCAGAACTGGAGGAAGCTGCAAGTGGATGCGACAGTAGAATAGTCTAAAGAGCCACTTAATAGCTCACAGGTGGTCGTCGCTGTAGCCCCCATCATCTACCCCAGCCCTCGCCAAGTTAAAGTCAAGACGGCTCCCTAGTTTGAATGAGGACCAACGCCTAAGTATTAGGTAACAGTTTTAAACCCGCCAGATGCACCCACCAGTCCAAGCTGGAAAGGCCTGACAAGTGACGTAAGTAAACTAAAAAATGATGGCGCTAGAGTGGTGAAAATATGGGACAGACTGAGTAAACGCTTAACTATTTACACCGGTGTCCCATAGGGTTTCAAACTAGATCCAGTTGTATTTGCAAAAATATTCAACTTGTTTTCTAAGAAAATCTTCAGAGGAAATTGATCTCAGTCTCCTTCGCAACCCATTCCAATTCAGTTTCAGACAACAAAAGACCACCATTTCCACCAACAAAGATCAACGTGTCTAGGACAAGAAAACACACACACGTCCCGATGCCACCAGCATCCATTCCATTTATCATCTTCCTCTCTAAACAGAGACAACCGGAAAACAAAGCCAACACCTTAGCAGACTTCGCAAACTGCTGCAGTGTGTCATCGTATCCGATGCCATTCCAAGCATCAGCCACTACCCACTGCATCACGCACGTACACACACACACACACGCACACACACACACACCTTATCTGAGAACGAGGAAGCAAACAGAATTTAATATCCTCACGCTCGTCATCACCCCACAGCTGCGTCAAAATAAACACTACCCAGAGAATTCCAATATTTGCCCCAAAAAAGAAGCGATCGCGCAATCGGCAGATGCACCACCTCCGCGACCTTACCACGTCAAAGCGATGAGTGCTCTCGGTTTGAGGGAACGACGACGACGGATGAGATTATCACGCTGTGTGCTCCACCTGTCCACCAGTGGACAGCGAACAATGGACTTTTGTTTTGTTGATCGGCGTTTGAATGCGGAAACAGCAAGTCAATCGCAAGAAAGTCGAGCAAATGTCACGCGTCTCGGCAATGATTCATATCCAGTAGATTAGCCATGCAGGAACTGTGAACGATGATAACAGAGCTTGACTTTGACATTCAATCACGTGAGCCACTGCCACTCAGACGCGGCCATATCGCAGGATGTGCTGCGGTCAGCTGCATTGTGCAGTCTACTCGCAATTTCAAAATTCATTGCCCGCCCCAAACATGGATGAAGAAGCAGGGAATTGCCAGTGCGACGTCAATTACCTTTCAGCTCTCGGGGGTAAACAAAGAATTGCGCGACAGTGACCACGTAGGGAATATACCAGGAAAGGACGGTGTGCTCTCGCAATGGTAACGAAAGCACGCCTCTGCAGGATCGAGATGCGATCTCTCTCGCTGCCCTTGTGTGCGACGGCGAACAGATTGATTGGCGACTTGATGGGGGCACATTGTCGTCGTGCATTGTTATGCGTTCCCATACGCCCGATATGGACTGAACAGGAATAGAGGAATGCCTTACAATCTCCTGCTACTGATCTTGTTGGTTGTTGGCCATGGACGGCCGCGGTTCTTGCATAACTTACAAGCCATATTCGCTCGTAGAGGTACCCATGTCCACCTGTGACGCAGACGATGACTCATAAGCCGGAATCACCAGTCGTGAACCACCGAAATTCTTCAAAGATCACGATCGTGGAGCAGCCTCTGACGCAGTTCTAAGGAAAAAGCTCTGATATCACACACTCGAGTCGAAGCGCGATTTGTTTTCCCCAAGAATCCGGTCACTCATCTTTTTTGTGTCGTCTTCACGGGTGGGAAACGAACAAAGCTGCGCTGGTACAATGCCCACAGAGCCGATTTGACCATAGCCAGCCGCATGCGTCCTCAAAATAATGACTCGACCCGGCGGTTCCACGAAAAATAACTATGCTTTAAACCGCAGAAGTCAACCAGTGACCAGAGCCCTTGTGCAGATAGTGGCCGGGACGGGCTTGCGTCGCAGAAACTAAAGGAAAACGACAGCGACTTGGAGTCTCGAGGGTCAAGTGGTCGAGCACACCGATCACACTCGGCTCACTCTTTTGTTTTGCGCACAGAGTCGCACAGTGAATGACTGAATGGAATGACAACAAAATTAATTTCGGAACTCGTGCCGAACGATTATTTGTTTTTTTGCCGAAAATGTGTCAAATATTCCGGTTCCCAGAACTCGAAGAGGGTTGCCAACGGGCGAGAAGTCTTTTTTTATGTTTGCTGAGTCGGAGCACGGCACAATAGCTGTGACAGAAACCACTGAGGGTCCATTTACCAATCCTGACCAGTGGCGCCATGACGTCTTAAAATGTCGCAACACATGTCGTTGTTGGACAACGACCAAGGAGCCGAGTAGAAATATTGCGTGAATCATAGTCCCAGTGGATCGTGTCTCCGATAAAGCTTCCATTCGGGTGGTCGTCCAAAATTGAACGAAAGTCTTGAGCTTTTTTGTCGATTTCTCTGTATCACGCCTTTTTAATCAATGTGCTTTAACGGTTATTCAAGTTGTTTCCGTGGTGTAGTGGTTATCACATCCGCCTAACACGCGGAAGGCCCCCGGTTCGATCCCGGGCGGAAACAGTTAATTTTTTAATTTTTGTTTGTCCAATCAATCAATTCTTTGCAAAATATAAAGTACAAGTTGGCTTTGATCTCCTTGGCCACTTTGCATGCAACATGCAAAAAGATTAAACCTGTTTCCGCCCGGGATCGAACCGGGGGCCTTCTGCGTGTTAGGCAGATGTGATAACCGCTACACCACGGAAACGAGTTGTTGAACTAGTTTCAAATAATTTAGATTTATTCCCCATGACGTTGTCTTCTCACCGTGCACATCAAAGTGAAGCAGTTCTGAGTGAATTACATATATTTTTTTAGCCACTATGAGTATGGTCACCCAGAGATAAGGAAAGGCTATTGAACAGAGCAACAACCAAACTTAACACATTCAAACTGAAACCTCATCTAATCCCTCTCATTCCTTCCCCGCACCGAATTTACCAGAAATCCTAATCTCTAGCCTACCACAGGAAAGAAAAACATAAGCTTGCTTGCCCTTCGTTCGGAGCCCCGATGAAGAACCATGTGTATCTTGAATTCGTCCTTTTTCCCTTTTGTTGTCCATTGTCGTTGAATTGATCGAAAGAGAACCCCCAAGCGCCCTACAAAGCCAACCTGCTCCGAGAAGAAGGCTGATTATTCTGAAAAAGAAGTACACATTTTGGAGATTTAAAGGAATAAAGACAACCACAGAATCAACTCCCTTTGGACCCCCCTTATCGTTGAGCGACCTTAAGCATACCGATTCCCTTTCGAAACAACCTCCCGATGGCCGACGAGAAGGATCGATAAATGATGAATCACTCACTACTTCGTTGATTTCAATGCTTGAAGTGTTGATTGGAGGTGTTACCCGTGACTCAAGGCTCTTTTCTGAATCGAAACACTGACCACGAGTGGCTCAAGGCTCTTTTCTGAAGCGAAACACTGAACACGAGTGGCTCAAGGCTCTTTTCTGAAGCAAAACACTAGCACTGTGCGATCCCGAGTGGCTCAAGGCTCTTTCCTGAAGCGAATCACTAGCACACTGTGATCCCGATTGGCTCAAGGCTCTTTTCTAAAGCGAAACACTGGCCACGAGTGGCTCTAGGCGCTTTTCTGAAGCGAACACTGACACTCTGTGATCCCGAGTGGCTCAAGGCTCTTTTCTGAAACGAAACACTGGCACTGTGCGATCCCGTGCGGCTCAAGGCTCTTTTCTGAATCGAAACACTGACCACGAGTGGCTCAAGGCTCTTTTCTGAAGCAAAACACTAGCACTGTGCGATCCCGAGTGGCTCAAGGCTCTTTCCTGAAGCGAATCACTAGCACACTGTGATCCCGATTGGCTCAAGGCTCTTTTCTAAAGCGAAACACTGGCCACGAGTGGCTCTAGGCGCTTTTCTGAAGCGAACACTGACACTCTGTGATCCCGAGTGGCTCAAGGCTCTTTTCTGAAACGAAACACTGGCACTGTGCGATCCCGTGCGGCTCAAGGCTCTTTTCTGAATCGAAACACTGACCACGAGTGGCTCAAGGCTCTTTTCTGAAGCAAAACACTAGCACTGTGCGATCCCGAGTGGCTCAAGGCTCTTTCCTGAAGCGAATCACTAGCACACTGTGATCCCGATTGGCTCAAGGCTCTTTTCTAAAGCGAAACACTGGCCACGAGTGGCTCTAGGCGCTTTTCTGAAGCGAACACTGACACTCTGTGATCCCGAGTGGCTCAAGGCTCTTTTCTGAATCGAAACACTGGTATTCCTTAATCCCAAGGCTCTTTACACATTCAGAAGAAGGACAACGGATTCGGCATTTGACACCATTAATCATCGGTAATCACAAAATCTGAAATGAGAAAAAATAAATGGTCAGACATCAAAATCACGCCAAATCTCTGCCTTATTTCGAAAGTCCATTGGCCACCATTCAAAATTCAAAAAAAAAGTATTCTGTTTCCGCCCGGGATCGAACCGGGGGCCTTCTGCGTGTTAGGCAGATGTGATAACCACTACACCACGGAAACACATGACGACACTTTATGCGTCAAGAGTCTTGCTCCAAGGTTCCCCCTGGAGACTTGCTCCCCCCAAACTTCCCCCACCCACTTCAGACATTGCTTCATTGTCGCTTGCACAACTCCATGGAGACCGGGAGTATTTTCGTCGGTAAACATTTTGATTCCATTTTGTAAATTGGAAAAGGTCAAGGATGGTCTGCTGCACGCAATGCTAAGCCAGAATATTCAACTTTCTAATGGCAAGGAGTCATCACAGCGGGATACTGGTCGGAGAACGGAATTCCTTCGAAGGGATTAATCGAAAGTCAGAGCGTGTGGGAGGTCGCGGAATTTCAAGGGATTCGATCGAGTTTTGATTTTTGAGACACGCGAGACCTCAGGAATCCCTTGACAAAGGTCCCCTCTTCAGGCCTTGCCTAAGGAAGTTCTCAACAACCAACTCCCAACTTCACCGAGTGTACAAACAATTACGCACGCATGCTGTCCTCGAGTGAAGCCACTTGCGGTAATGTAATGCCTCCCCTTAATTAGGGGTCAACCTCTAGCTAAACGATTTTACACCCGAATCGCTGTCTCTAGGTGTAATCAAAGAAGTCACCACAATTGCCCGTGGCGTCAGGCAAAGCACTTCCAGTGGAGTTCGTTCGTCCTGACTGTGCTGGCGCGCTTATTCAACGCCTATCGCGTTTCGTGTTTCGAGCCGAAATAACTCAGAACTAAGAACTCTGAATCGATGAATACATTTATGCCGCTGCCACGTTTGGTTTGGCTTTTCCATTTGATTTGTCGCGTTTCCTTGGTGGCCCCCCGGTCGGGTGGTGCGTGTGAGTAATCAATTCGAAGGCTCTTGGACTGACTTCAGGTGAAGTGGCAAACTAGTTCGACTCGAGAAGTTGTAACGAATCGGTGCTGGTGTGTCCTGAGTGTCCTTTGGCCGTGAATTTGTTTAGTTGCTCCGTCGGTAGAGCAATGTGGATGTACGCGCCACACATGAAGTGCGTGAGTGAGTTTTGACAAGGACAACGGACAAAATGTTCATCCGGCTGTCTACGAAGTGGCATCTGTTAATTGGATTTGGATGTAAGTCACGGGGAGTTTTTGTTTTTGAATTTGGGGTCGTTTTAGAAAGTGGCATTTCGTATGGCACGTCAGTTTACAGCTCGTAAAGGAACAGAGACTTTAGAGCTCAAGGGATACGTGAATAAGTGGTGATCAGCATTGCCTGACGGCTTTTATATTCCCGTCAAGGGTGACATAAATGCCAGCGAGTATGAAACCAGAATATTCAATCGAATGACTAAATTTGTCGTGTGTTATGAAACCTGTCAAGTCGAAGAATACCAGCGGTATTGATGACTTATTCTACGAACCAGAAATAGATTCAAATCAATTCCTGTTGTGACAGTATGAAAGACGTGCATACAATGGGCAAGGATTTGTTAGGAAGTCGACGAAGGAGGAACGAGTTGTGACAGGAGAATGCGTGAATGACAAGCTAAGTGGTTTATCTGTTCGCGGACATAGACATTCGTTGCCAAGTCAAAGAAAACGATGAAAGGTGAACAAAAGGAACAATAGAGATGAAGTGAGGAGGTGAAAGGAACATCTGCCATCTAATGAAAGACAGACAAATATAAAATGGAACACGAAAACGGGACGAGGTCGTGACACAACGTGAACTTATTATTACACTTTCGATAGGAAAAAAAACCCTGAAATTCACAACAAAGAATGCAAAAAACAAAGATAATTACCGAATAAAACATTTAACCACACTCGTGGGATAATTCACACACACGAACGAATACCCCGACGCAATTCACCGGCAAATTTAAACGCACACAACAACTCATTCCAATGTGACACACGAACGCGAGAAAAAAAAAACCCACTCCACATCGAAAAAATTCCCCAATCTACCATCAAACGATCGGAATTCCGTTTGACATTTAAGATTTCTCCAAGATTCAAATTCAAACAAAAATGGACCAAAAAAAAAGTACCCCGCTAGAACTCTATTACAATTTGGGGAAATTCAATGTGCAAGCGGCGAATTGGCGAAACGAAATTTCCCTGCGGAGCGCTAGGGCTTCGCTGACCGAGACCGTTATTCAAAATTTGCATCGCACCGAAAAACGTTGAAATCGAACGAAAATCGAAGGAATTTTATACGAATCGATGAATTCGAATGTTAATACACACGTTTATGCACTTTTTAGAATATTCTAACAACTTTTTGTAGCTTTTTTCTTCAAATGAAAATCTTCACCGAACCGAGCGAGAATTGAACGCGGAAACGGTACAACTGCGATTGAGAAATATTGCAGCAGTAACGGTTGTTTATTTGACAATTGCGTTTGGTGGGGTTTATATGGGGTGTGATGGGTGGGTTGCATGTGTTGCACATTCGGTTGCATTTGAAGATTTTGAGTGGTCGATGAGGTGGGTTGAGTTGAGTTGAATTTTTAAATGGAGCAAGGGGAAATGGAGTTATATTGAATTAAATTGAGTGAAATCGAAGTAAATGTTGATAAATTTATTTTTTTAATGGATTTTGTATTGTGTAACGTGTTGAATATTGTCAATAAGAAAAAGGGTTAGGCAAATACACCGTGATTAGGTTTAATTATCGTGCGTCATTCACAATCCACTCCTTCCCCACTCCTGGCAACAAGATACGAATCGAAGATCAATAATCTAATTGTTGGACAACTCCAGTTGACAGATATAATGGAGTGAGAGTTTAATTAGCTTGTACGCCCCCGCTTTAATGATAATGAAAGGCCAATAGAAAATTCGCGTGATCAGCCTCTCTGACATGTCGGTGCTTATATTAATCTACATAATTCATCGCTGGAATGAACTAAGAACTAGCTAATGGCACGCAGAAGTGAATTGGTAAATTATTTAACACCCAAAACCTGTTTAATTTGTTTAATGACATTTCTTAGTTCTTTGCGGCCATTCAACTTTCGCTCTGCCCACAGTACAGCGTAGGGACATTGAGATAATTCAAGAGCCCGCTTTGAAGTGGTTCAGCGCCAAATTAGATCTGAATTTATGCTAAGTTAGGCAATCATTGAGAACATCTCTTTTGAGGACAAGAACCCGTAACTGATTATATATACATCAGACGACTTGTGATTTTCTGTTCTCTTCAATAAAATACCCAGAATTCAATTTCATCCCTTGGATTATGTACGAGCTAAATGACCAGACAAGTCTGCTGCACAATGAAAAGTCTCTCTGTGCAGTTTATCACTGCATTTTTTCGCTCAGAAAAAAAAAGCTTCATCTTCTTATCATTCAGCAAACTTTCATCCTCCTCCCCCATCCAATCACTTGAGTTGCAAATTGCACTCACTCAACGAATCGCACGCAAAAGCGAGACAAACAAAAACAAAGAACTTTTCACACGAAGGAGGCAGCGAAAGGCAAAGAACCAGAATATCCGAAGCACAGCAAAGACGAAAAATTAACCTCCAAACTGACTGAAGACCGTCGAGTGTCTCTTGCGTATGCTTTCAGTCGGTTTGAGAACGTGCTCGTTGTTGTTTCGACAAACTGTCAGTGTGTCGTCGTCGTTGTCGCATTTTTTGTGCATCTTCGTCTCGTTGGCTGGAGGTTTTATTTTATTTTATTTGTGTTTTGTTGTTTCGTCTTCTTGTGTTCGGATCGCGCGAGTGTGTTACCCATCCCTTACTTGAATTTCCGGGATTTTCCTCAAGTGCATGGATCAAATACAATTGCCAATTTCAACTCAACTCTAAATCCAAAACCAAAAAGGTAAACGAAAGAAAAAAAAAACGCTTCACCAGCAAATCAAATTCTTTACACAATCGTTTTAGCTTGGGTCTCTTGTCTGGTCTGGTTTTGTGCTGTGTTCTGTTCAATATTTCGCTGATTTTGGGGAATTTTAACGACCCACGGCAGAAAAAAGGGGTGAATGAAGTGATAGGGAAGGGAATCTATCTCATCTCTTCGTGGTGGTGGTTTGGTTCTTTTTTTTTGTGGGTGATGCTAATTCTCTTCTGCTTAACACATTCTCCCTGGCTTATGTCATTTTTAATTGGAATTTCCTGTAAACAGTGTCAAAAAGAAAGTAAAAGTGACTATACCAGTCGACACAGCACATACACACCGTCAAGGGATGATAGTGCGCATGCGTTTGAGATGCGTTTCCTCCTTGGAAGCGATGCGTATGAAAGACATGCAACTGTCATTTGTATTCTGCTTCGATGTTTTCTTCTTTTCGTGTGTGTGCTCAATGGGGCCCTCGGGGTCGTTACGTATGTTATTAGTTGTCGCTGCTGCCTTTTGTTGTCTAATTGCACTTCCATTCTCGCCTGTAGTGACAATGAATATAGTAAATCAATATTGATAATACAAATTAAATTTTAGAATGTATATTTTTTCCCGTCTCTGGAGCAGGGGATTTTCTTCGCTGTGCCACAGTTGCTTCCAGTGAAATCTAAAACTGCAAATTAGATATTTTTCTGTGAACATGGTTGCTTCATAAATCACTTTATTTGTATAATGGCTGTTGTATGCACAAGGTGTTGTGAACATAGTTTCGGTTTTCCATTAGATATAATTGCTCAATTTGTTTGACGGAAGCCAGTGTCGGGAGGGTGGCTGGAATAATGTCTTTGGTTGATATGCGTCTGAATGGATTACCATGGGGCAGCGGTAATTGTGAGGCGTTTCGGGGACTTGACAAAGAAATGACAGAAAGGCGGAGCTTATTAGAAGGAATTTTAGGCCTAGCGTAGCCTTGGCAGTTGGTAAATAAATTTTCTTTGATTTCCAATTGTCCTTAACCTTTCTCAAGTTGAATTACTAATAATTACAGATGAAGGACAGAGATTTGGAACCAGTCAGGGAATGGATTGGAAGCAAATAGAAGCTGCAGTTCCTTTGAACGCTTCATGTATTTGAGAGGGATTCACTTGGTGTTTCTGAATTGAGACTGGCAACAACAAGCTCTTCTCAACTTCAAGATGCATTTCAAGACATTTACTCGATGATTCAGAATTGGGATAGTCATGAAAAGACTAGAGGTCAAGTCATTTTCAAGTTCGAGATGTATTTGAGAGCCATTCGGTGTTACAGAATTGTGACTGTCAAGGAGTGGAGTAGAAGACAGTAGATGTCAAGCTCCTTAATATTTCAAAACGCATTTGGGAAGCATTCTGTCGATGTCACATAATTGGGACAATCAGGGAACGGCTTGAACGACAATGGACGTGACGTTCTTTTCAAGTCCAATACAGGTTGGACTGTCAGCTGGGACAGTTAGCGAACGGATTGGTTGGATTCTTTTCAAATCCAAGCTGTATTTCAGAGGCATTAACTCGTCGAAACACTCGTGAACTACCTGGCAGACAAATCACGATCACGTTCATGAGTCAGACGAACAATTTCGGATATGTATGCTAGTTCTTGTGACAAAATTAGAGCCTTCTTAATGGTGCGACCAGAAGACTGCCTCACGGTATGAAATGATATCTTTTGACTCACTAATAAAACCAAACATGCGGTCCATGTAAATCAAATTCCAGTTTTGTTGTTGACAGCAGTGAACTTTTGTGCTTGTCTTCAAATAGCGTCGGCCCTACTGGCCTTCTGCTCTTCACACCTACATTGACACGAGCTTTCTCCCAGCTGTTAATTACCAACACAAACAGTAGCTAATACGTCGATCTACACGATTCCACATCATACTTCACTCGATCATCATTTGCTTGGCAAACTAACGGCGAGTGAACTTCTTCTTTTTGATGTTGTTCACCTCACAGACGATGGATCCATGCACTTTGCATTTAGAATTTGGTTTTGCATCTCATTTGATTTGCATTTCATGCTGAAATACACTGGTAAAGAATTCAGCCCAGACTGACGCATAGCCTTTGCTTGAACAAAAAGGATTGGCCACTCCAGATACCTCGAATGCAATTTTGTAAAGAAATTTCCATCGATTCATTGTGAAGGTGAATGTGATCACATTGCCGATTCCCATCACGTTTTATGCCAAAGCGCGGTACGTGGTTGTGAACGGGCTGTTTTTATGCCTCAAAGACATAAATCACAGTGAGATCGGTTTGTGTACATTCCAAGAGGAGAGAGAGACATTTGGCTGAAGTCCGAAAGTACACGATTGTGGATAAAGGCGACTTGAAAGCGATTTAATGTTCGATTTCCATATTGAATGATTGATTAGAATCGTTTGATTCGATTCTAAAAGCGGCTTTTAAAAGAAGACTGACCCCGAAACGAACGACACCATGTTCGACAAGAAATGTTGTCCTCCGTACAAGGCACGGATGCATGTGCGAATCAGTGTGAATGTGTACACCAGCCTAGGTAACTGGTGCATTTCTCGAGAAGCGATTGAATTGATTCCTTTTCGATTTCTCTTTAACAGACTCATTCTGAAAGCAGCTGCCACCATTTCCATTTCCAGTCTTGCTAAACCTTTGATGTACCAATTACAATCGGCAAAGTTGGCTCGTCTATATGTTGATGTGTGTTTACCAATTCGACCCGAATACACCCCTTAATTCGATTGGATGATGATTCTAACCGAGAGAGGGAACTTTCACTGGAGCTTCAAGCGAAAAACTAGGCTAATCACTCTTTAGAATTCGAATTGCAAGCAGGCGCTTTGGGACTCGAAAAGTAGGCCAACATCAGTTGCTGTATGTAGCAAATGCGTCTTGCGATAAGCAGGTTGATTTACCCGCTTAAAACCACCCACAGGCGTCGGCAAAGGCAGCGGCCGCGGAAGTTGCGCCCAAAACGTGCTTCAAAGTGTGTGTCGTACCCCTCCTCGCATCATTCATAATCGCATTGTAGCGCTAGAAGTGACTTACAGCGGTGACCTTCGGGCAGCGTAGCGATTTTCCCGCAGACGCAGCCAGAAGGAGTGACGCAATGAGGGGAGGAAACGGCTTATCGTTGTTTTCTGTACATTTGTTGCCCTGGGGTGTACTATCGGTGTGGATGGCAGTTTGTGATGTATTCCCGTTTGGGACAGTCCTCAGTGAGTATTTGCATTTGCTCCCCCAATCGGCAGAGTTCGCATTCTGTAGCCGTACGAGTTATGGCCATAAACACTCGAGCTGTCGATCGCTGAGGAGTTTCGCAAGCCGCAACGGATTCAATTGAACACGCCAACAGCCACATTTCGCAGGAATGAGAATCCAAATTCGAGTACAGTGTCGGCGTTTTGAAATTTTTGGTGAGGCCTAGGCTTTGAGTGTAATTTAGCTTGCTAGTCTTTGTTGTGTTTTTTGTCCATCAAAAAACTCTTTCTAAGGAAGTGCTTTCCCGCCAATTAAGTGATATCTTATCATATCTCCCCCTCGAACTGTGTCAATACGACTGGTTATTGAATTTGTGGATTGACGGCTACTACATAAAAAAAAATCTATAACGCAGGGGTGTCGGTGTTGTTTGATTTAGCTCACAGGCAACCGGCAGCAGTCCAACTGACTATATTTGACTTCGAGACGTGGTCGGAATTTGAAAACTCGCAAAAATTGGTGGAATACTGTCTGGTGAGTGTTATGTCTTGGAATTCACTAATATTGCATGGTTTGCATGATAGTTTTAGTTGAAGTTTGACATATTTTTTCATTTGCTGAAAACTAAGTTTCGAATTGGAGCATAATCTGCTTTCGCTTTGCTGTTGTTTCATTTTGTTCATTAGTTGAGTCAGGGGTCCTATGTGTGCTGTCATTCCTGGATTGAATGACACAACAGTTCTTGGAGTCATGATGCACAATTTATCGACTTTCCACTTTAGAGATGAATAACGAAAGCATGTCTCAAGGTTGAGTAATGCAGTGACAATCAGCACGGTCCAAGGAATGATTCAAAAACGATACATTCAATTTAATTCCATTCTCGGTCCATGTTGAGGACACAGGCCTTTGACAGTCTCTCCGTCATTGATAGTCTAACAAAATTTCGAACGGTTTCTGTTCTGCACAATCGATCAGTTAATGCGGGGAAAATTATACCCTTATGATAAATTTGTCTATTCTCCAAATCTATCCTCTAGATCAATTCATTAGCTACAAACTCGGCCTACATCACTTTGCACACATGGACTTTCACATGGACGTACGGTTTTTGAGGTATGAGCAAAGTAAAGCAACATTCATGAAATTTTAGCAGGGGTTCTGGTGGTTCGTATGGAACTTTGCACAGGTTATATCTCGAGAACGGTGCGTCCTACGAAAAAATTCCTGAATACTTTTTTGTAGCTTATGACTTGATCTAGAGGATGGAATTGGAAAATTCCCGAATGCACCGTTATTTGGGCAAATTTTTGACAAAAACAGGGAAATTTGTTTCTCTGGCGTAAATTATATGAAATTTTACATCGGCTTTGAAGGAAGGTTGATCTGAGTTGTTTCTCTTGACGTGAATTCACATTGTGCAAGTTTTCATCCCCATCCATCGTCGACAAGTCGATAATTAATCTTATTTTACTACAAAAAGTGCCTTATCCATTAAAAATTATACCCTTATAACGGTAAAATTTTCCGTTCCCCAGCCCCATCCTCTAGATCAAGTCATGAGCTACAAAATCGACCTCAGTCGCTTTGCTGTACAAATTAAGATCAACATTCATGAAACTTTAGCAGGGGTTCTGGTGGTTCGTGTAGTTATTTCTGCCAAACTCGTCTCGAGCTCGAGCAGAGTCGCTTTCATTATTTTCTTCTCATAGAGTCTACGAAGAGGTCTCGCAGTTATAAGTCACACGCTGTTTTGAAGAAATCGAGTGGAGCACTGAACGCTGGCTAATCGGTGGATCACCAAAGCCAACATGGGCCCTAATACAGATTTTACTCTTCCCCCTTATTCGCTTCCAACTGCTAACGAAGACCCACATGGATAACGGGTACATATCCTCAGTCGAAGCTGCTTGTGTTCGGCACACGCATGCCGTGTCAACGCTTTGAAACTCCTCATTCCTCCGCGACTTCCCCTGTCTGGCCTTTGAAGACCTGTCAAGCTATGGCATCAGAGGATAATGGACACCCGGCTCTCTTCACAATCGAACTCCCACTAGACATTGTTAACAAGACAATCGATCTATCGCCACTTGTCCAATATCCCTTCTGACAATCACTTTTCTCCACTGCCGGCTTGTTTAGTATTCCAATAACGTGTCCTCTATCTACATCGTGTGTACGTGATTCCAATGCCATCGCGATGTCTTCTGCATGTCACGTCGGCGAATTTACTTTAGCTAAGAATGGACTGATGGATGGGTTGTCACGGTTCTGTTGCACTGTTGCAGGAAGCGACTAAGTTACTCCTGTCAGGCGAACATCAGAAGAAGCAATCACCCAGACACAGAAGACAAGGGCTTGATTCAATATCGATTTCCTGTAAAACCGATTCTATTGAAAGTTTTCGTAAAATAAGTGCAACGTTCTGAGGCTCCAAGGAGTAGAACATTCTGAGACTCCGGAAATCAAGATCACCTTCGTATGGACCTGGTTAGCAACCTACAGCTGACACGCCAGCAACAGCTATTACCATCAGTCAACTAAGACAGCTCTTCGCCCCTTTAAATGCGGATCACAAGCGTAGCACAGACTAGAAGACTCTTCGGATCATGTTATCCATGCGTTACACAAGAGATCTTAAATGTTAAATGAATAGCCGCCTGCTTAGGCTCATGTGACTCTCCTGAAACTGCCACCAACTCTCAACAGACCGAAGATCGCTAGTACAACTTTCCTCTCGAACAGACGAAAGGCTTCTCTTTTCCACTTTTGATGTCCTCCATGTCTTCATGCTGGACTGGGATGTTCAGTGGCTTCTATAAACTCGGATTGTTCCATCAAGAGCCTTCTTCATTATTCATTTCCCTCTTGAGCTCAAAGAAGAGCACCGCTTGGCAACAATTATTCTGCATTTGATCCCGATACTAATTCCTTCATTGTATTTGCAGACCCTTCATCAGTGATTGCCAGTTTCTGCGTGCACGCCGATCACGGCACCTGTTCCAATCGAAGTCCATTAAGTGAAGATGACACAAGCACTTTCATAGTAAACAGTGAACAAAGAGCATTCAAAATTTTAATTGCTCAGTGTAATTGCATTTGCATTTCGCAAGGGGAGTTTCCGAGGTCGTGACTGGAGACTATCAGCCCCGTTCGGTTGAAGCCTCGTATACAAACAAATAGGTGTGATTTCAAAAGTGGCAAACTGTTATCACAAAAATAATTGTATTTTACAAATTGCTCAATTCACGATAGCCTCAATGACCTAATGTGTCGACGTTTCTGGTTCCAATCTCGATAACAAATTAAGAATAAATATTGAATTGTTATTGTGCAATGCCTCAGATGTTTTGGTTTTCAAAGGAATACAAGCGAACTGGTAGAACTTGTTCTACGTAGATGCCCGCTCGCTTCGCTGTAGATCAACAAACATAAACAAATTTGAATTCTATGTGAGACGAAATGCCAGCAGGTGACTGTGCCGATGAGAGCTCTCTGTGGAGTTTGAGTGGCTGAAGGTGGCTGCTCTGGAGTTGAAGTGATTTGGAGAAGGTTACCTTGTTCTAGATGATATGAAAAACAAAATCAAATTAAAGGGATCAAGAAACTGGCTCACAAGTTGTTGGAAACCTTGGTTGTCTACCTGGCTGCATACTTTGCCTTCCTGAACCAGTGACTTTGTTTCTGGTGGTCAAGGTCTGGACGAGAGAAGACGCTTCAACAAGAATAGAGCCCCAAAGAGTTAAGCGGCCTTGACAGAAAATATTCTCTCGAAAGAAGATGCTCACAAGCTTTTTAATCTCTTTGCACCTCAGACAGACATAAGAGACTACTACAGAAGGCGAACATAGCCATCAAACGTCTCTGCAACAGCTCTAGTGATCTCATGGCTTAGGCAGTCTTCAGGGACTTCTAGATAAGATGGGTAGAGGCTTCCAAAGATCTCCAGAACACCCTCTGGGTACACGAGCCCCGGACAATAACCAAAAACTATTAGAGGAGACGGACTCAACGACTCTGCAACAGCTCCAGTATTATCGAATTTCAGACAGACACCAGGGACTTGTATAGAAGGCCCTCCAAACGAGAAAAGTGTTCTCAGAGACTCCTGAAGAAAATGGTCACGTTCGTGCCATCCTCATTGTCCCCGAGGCTCAGACAGACTTCAGGGACAACAGATACTATTCATCGTCTCCGCACCAGTGTCAACGACAAAATATTCCTTCGCCTTCATTCCTACGCTCCAACTTTGCAGTTAAAGTCCTCTTCAACGACAAATGCACCTTCAATGTCCACATCCAGTATCTCAGGTCACCTACAACGCTACTTACATTCCATAGAAAACGATTCCCAGAGCCATACCCTTAATAGCGCCATCCACGGAATTCATCACATAACAACCCTCGTAGCCAGCTTCTAAAACTATGTTAATCTAATGAAATGCTTTGGTAAAGCTACACCCGTCACCCGATAAGCCAGTTGCTGATTGTTTCCTTCAACAGTTCTAATTCGATAAAAGTTCATCAACTCGAAACAAAGCGAAAACGTCGTATCACTCCACAGTGTCGTACACATCTATCATCAACCGACCACTACCCCCACGCCACTGCACAGTCCACATCAACTGTTTACTCGAAATTGTTCTCTTTCACTTTCAACCTCTCTTCTTGTGTCATTCTGGTCACATGCTCCAACAGCACAAAAGTCAAAATCTCTCTTCTCTTTGATTCTCTCCCACAAAAAGAAATTGTTTATCTAACGTCATCAAAGAAAACCGATGTAGTCAGTCAGCAGCTCGAGAGTCGAGCTCACCTGCTACAACGAATTGTCGACGGCGCTCTTTCTTCAGTTCATTTCAGTTGTTCTCGTACTATGGGTCTCCATCGCATAATAAAGGGTACCAGTGGCGCGTCGTCGCAAGTCATTCAATTAATTTCCAACCAATTTGGAATAGTTTTCGCGTTTTATTCGAGGTCATCTCTTCTTCTTCGCCCGTTGACGACTCTATTTCTGGCGGAATAGTGGGAGTGTTCTGGGAATCGCTTAGAAACCTGAACACCTGTCATCGGGTGAAGATGAATATGATCTCCAGAGATTTATTTACTTTGTTTTTGTTCACTTTCATATTATCTTGCCGCTGCGACGACGTGTTTTTGTTTTTATTTTCCAATTCTATTGCGTGTGTCTCACTTTTCCACTTGGCTTCGCTTGACATCATCACAATGGTCGTCCCGAAATGATGTAAGTATTCTGACTGACCACAATTCTGAATTCTAGTCGCAGCTGGGCGCAACTATGGAAGGGAACTCCGCGTATTTGTTGTGTCACACAAGTTTTTTTTGTTCGCTCTGATTGATACCTTTTACTGCAGGCATTAGACGATTATTCGACATGATGTATCCATTCAATGCAAAAATTGGTTACATTCCCTCCTCATATCTGTTCGATTTTGAGGCGAGCAACCAACAACTCACCAGATAAGATAACAAAATCCCCTCGCGCTGTTGGTTGATTCTAGTTCAATCGATCGAGCAGTTGACTCTGCCATTTAGTGTCGAATTTACCAGATATACCTGTCAGTTGGGAGCGGATAAACAAGATGGCACTGACATCTGGTATGGAGTGCATGAAATGCTGGATTTCTGAGTTCTTAACGCTTTCCGTGTCAAGTCTTGATGGCATTGTCGTTGTGGCGACACATTATCCCGGTAAGAAAGTGTGCTTTGGTTTGATTTCCCTTCGCATATCCAAAGGTGTGTCGTGTGTTCCCCTGGCCAGTGTCCATCTCCACCCGGTAAACTAAAAAATCTCACTTGCCGGTTCACCCTGAATAAAAATGAATAGCAGCCGAGGCTTCAAAACATTTTCGCACGCTTCAGTTCCCCTTCTCAGTTTACATTCGTCTCTTGCTCTCTGTCTACGGCCATGCATGTCGAATCCAAGCGATAGATTTGCCCGATTGTCCCCGTTTGTCCAAATTACGCATCGAACAACCCATCATGAGATATCTCTGTAACGATTCCCCCATTCAGCTGTGGCTTGGATTTCAGATTTTGATTTGTTTGTTTCTTTTCTGTTTTTTGCAGCTTTTTCGCTTCTTGCTATGAGCACTATTGTTTATTTAATTCATTTCGCGCTAGGAATGATGATTGTGCAAAATGACGTTAAGTATACAGTGGGGGTCCTGTATCCCAGGGAATCCGAGACACGGGATGTCCGTAGTCTGGACGGGATGTGGAACTTCATGAAGTCGGATGAAAGTAATCCAACACAAGGCATTCGTGACAAGTGGTACATGGACGATCTGAGCAAGGTAAGTTCACTGCTCATTCTCTGGACATCCTCATCAGCCATTGCATTTGTAGGTGAAACCAACGATACCGATGCCAGTGCCGGCGAGTTACAACGATGTCACCACCGAGGCGAGTCTGCGAGATCACGTTGGAACGGTGTGGTATGATCGTAAATTCTTTGTTCCCCGCGCCTGGGAAGGTGGCCAGAGGGTTTGGATTCGTTTTGGTAGTGTTCACTATGAAGCCTTTGTGGTAAGTTCCACCCACTTAACTAACCTAACCTCCTCTAAATGGCAACTAACGTGAGCACATCTCCTTTCAGTGGATTAATGGAGAAATGGCTGTAAAGCATGAAATCGGACATCTCCCCTTTGAAGCTGAAATCACAGAGCTCCTCTACTACGGCAAGGAGAACCGCATCACTGTCCTGTGTGACAACGCCTTGATTCAGACCACAGTCCCGCAGGGCAAGATATCTGAAGTGGCTAAGTATGAGCATTCACTTTCCCCCTCCACGACTCTCTCAAGAACAGGAATCTCCCTCTCCTCTTGTTTCAGAGATGGCGGTGTATCCATCGTCCAGTCGTACAGCTTTGATTTCTTCAACTACGCCGGAATCCACCGATCTGTGCACTTGTACACCACTCCAAAGGTCTTCATCCAGGACGTCGAAGTGACCACAGACATCAATCCGGAAAATACAGGTTTGCACCTTCCCTGGACTGCTTAATCCGACTCAACTTCACAGTTGTTTCCCTTCTAGGATTCGTTTACTACAAAATAAGTACAAATGACGTGAAGGACCTGAAGAATGTCTACGTACAAGTACAACTTCGTGACAGCGAAGGGGTCATCATCGCCAATGAGACATCAAAGGCCGACCTGAAGGGAGTCCTAGAAGTACGCAATGCCAAGCCATGGTGGCCGTACTTGATGCATCCCGAACCTGGCTATCTTTACCAGATGGAAGTATTCTTACACGATGACAACGCGAGCGTCCTCGATGTGTACCGACTAAAGATCGGTATACGAACGCTGACATGGAACAACACATCGTTCATGATCAACGGCAAACCAATATACTTCCGAGGCTTCGGAAGGCACGAAGATTCTGATGTAGACGCGTTGAAACACCTCACGGAGAGCTGAACTGACTCAGATTCTGTTTTGTGTTTCAGATTCGTGGCAAAGGACTGGATTTCGCCATCCTCACGAGGGACTTTAATCTTCTGAAGTGGATCGGGGCGAATGCCTATCGGACATCACATTATCCCTACTCAGAGGAGTCCATGCAGTTCGCAGATGAACATGGAATCATGATCATCGATGAGTGTCCCAGTGTAGATACAGAGTGAGTTGGAAATGGCAAATCTAGATCCAATTTCTCATCGATTTCCTCTTTCCAGAAACTATAATCAGGCTTTGCTGGACAAGCATATATCCTCAATGGAACAGTTGATTCATCGTGACCGAAACCATGCCAGCGTGGTGCTATGGTCGATAGCCAATGAGCCTAGGACAAGTCAATTCCACGCAGATTCTTATTTCCAGTACGATCCAACCATCCGTTCTCTCACTCACTCATTCATTTTTTTTTCCTTTTCTAGGTATGTAGCAAATTTCACAAGATCATTAGATCGCACCCGTCCAGTCACTGCCGCCATTGCTGTTCCAAATACAGATGACAAAGCTGTAAGTCCACCCAAAGTCCCTCATCATTCCCCATTCTCATGCGCTCCTTGCAGGCCAAACACTTAGATATAATTAGTTTTAATCGCTACAACGGATGGTATTCGAATCCCGGCCGCTTGGACATGATCACCAGCCGCGTGGTCACCGAGGCGGTAGCCTGGAACAAGAAACACAACAAGCCAGTTCTCATGTCTGAATATGGAGCGGATACTGTTGAAGGATTGCATTTCGTAAGATCACATCTCCATCAACATCACAGTGGCTGCAACTTGGTTTCTTTCAGCTGCCATCGTATGTCTGGTCAGAGGAGTATCAAGCGGAATTGTTCTCTCGCCACTTCAGGGCGTTTGACATTTTGCGCAAGAAGACCTGGTTCATTGGAGAGTTCGTGTGGAATTTTGCCGACTTTAAGACTGCACAAAGTACGCCCCCACGAGTCACTGAAGTTTGACCTATATTCTCTCATCTCTGTCTGTTTTCCAGCTGTAACCCGAGTGGGTGGCAACAAAAAAGGAGTCTTCACACGCAATCGTCAACCGAAGGCAGCCGCTCATCTCCTGCGGAAGCGTTACTTTGCCGTTGGCCACGAGGTGGATCAGTGCAATTTCCCCGAAGATCTCTTCACATACATCACGGACAGTGCACCGAGTAAAACGCACGATTCCACCGAATTGTAAAGCGAGACGAGCCACCCCCACGAGTTCAAACAAATAACAACGCAAAAATTGGTTTCATCGATGGATAGGTACACCAAACTTACACATAGAAAGGATTTCTGTACATAATTTTATTTTTTGTTTTTATTAGACCATAAGTTCCATTCGCCAAGACTTTACTATTGTGACAATTACTTACACTCGTAAAATGAGGTTTTATATAATCAAATGCTCCTTCCTGGGTGGTGTCTTTTATTCACTGATCTTCGTTCCCTTCTGTGGGAGGTTCGACAACTTTCAGGCACTCGTCGGCGAACTCCGTGAAGAGAGGCTCGTGCATGGCCACATGCATTGCATTCCAGGCATTTGGCGCCGTATCAATTTGACGAAGCACACTGCGCAAGTGCGGATTGTACAGAAGATGCTTCAATGGCTCAGCGGTTCCTGTTGGAAGTTTTTTGAAGTTCATTTGAAATCTCTGATACGATCAATTTGATGGTTCTTACGCAGTTGCTCGAGCTTAAACGGATCCACAGTGTCCTCGGTTTTGAAGGGTGTGAAAATAGTCGGCTCCTCTGCGCTCTCAACGGGAGCCTTTTCCGGTGCTTTGCATTCAGTTTTTTTGTGCTCCTTGAAGCAATTCACCGAACAGCTGCAGTGTTGGAAAAAATAATAAAAAAAATCCCAACACAAAAGATTGTTTAAATACTCACTATGGCTCGACGCATATTGGACATTTGTATTTTTGAGTGAATTCCTTGCACACGACGCACTTTGTAGTCACCTCCATAGTTCGCAACTAAACCGATATATATCAGACACATGGACAGATGGCATTGAGAGACTGCTGAACGTGTCGTAGCTCATGAAAAATTAATTCTATAAAAAACCGCAATCAGTTTTTTCATCTATTTTTCCCAAATATTTTGTTTGTTTAAATGTGGCCGATGACAGCTTGTGATTCATTTGTCAAATGTCAGTTTCGATTTCATTTGAGAGTTACTTCAATTTTTCTAATCGCCAATAGATGGCACTGCGGATGTTTGGGAGAATAGTGCATTTTTACGCAACCGTTAGGAATTTGAAGTATGTCAGTCTGGATTTTTCTGCACATTGGCGGTAGAGTGGAATTCGTCTGCGCGTTTAAATTTTTCGTAAAAAATAATAAAAATTAGATATTTTCGCGCGGAATAATTTGTTGAAATCGTATTTTATAATTGGAGCATGAAAAATCGAGTCTTTGGTGCGTGTTGTGGACGCAGGTAATGTATTTGTCCGGACTTCCGAGTGGTAATTTGTTAACTTCGTACCTTATTTTGCATAAATACTCATGTCAATTATTTAAAACGTTTATTTAAATCATTTCAATCTCTTGAACTCCTGGTTTTTGATCGTCTTTCTGGTGTTGTTGGTTCCATTTCATTTTGCATTCGATTGGGAAATTTGTTTGGTTAGGATTTGTTTGGTTTTGTTCATGTTTGCGTTGGTCAGCACAGTCGTTTTCAGCATTGTCCTTTTCGTAAGTAAGAAGACGCTATACTATTGTGTAACTGGTTGAGATCGCATGCTTTTTCACATCAAGATAAAGTAGATCATGTCCAGGTGCAGATGTGCTCCTGGACCACAAGCATTCGTTCTTGTCCTCACATCCTGCAAAGCTTCGGATCACTTTCATTGTAAATGTAAGCCCATATTAGCTAAAATCAAACACAGAGCACGTCGATTTGTCTGCGTTGCTTTGGCAAACATTTGCCAATCGTCGCTACGTTAAAACATGTTGCGTTTTGTCCAATCATTGACGTCTAGTCAGCTTGAGCTCAGTTTGTGTGCGTGGCGTGATGAATCTACGCCTTGTTGAGTATGATCATCAGCATCAGATCTTGTCAGAGACTT
This sequence comes from Eristalis intricaria, assembly GCA_964034865.1. Lineage (NCBI taxonomy): Eukaryota > Metazoa > Arthropoda > Insecta > Diptera > Syrphidae > Eristalis > Eristalis intricaria. Next base: position 1,234,472 of record OZ035874.1, on the reverse strand, counting down.
CCCTTGCATTAAAAAACCTTTGTCGACGCCACGTCAAAAATAATTTGTTGAGATCTGTCCCATCATTGACGTCTACTCAGTTTGGACACAATTTATGTGCCGTGCATGATGAATCTCCGCCTCGTTCAGCACGCGATAGTTATACCAGATCTTGCCAGAAACGTCCATTACTTTATCAAACCTGTGCCAAACGTCGACGGCAGGTCGACCCATCTCTGAGTTCTGTCCCATCTTGACACCAACTCTTTTAAGCTCTCCTCATTGACTTGAGCTCCCATTGTGTGTGTTGCCTGATGAATCTCCTGCACAAATCCTATCAGAACCTGTCAGAGACGAAGAATTTATCGTCGAACCGCATGTCTCGCTCAACAAATGCCTTTCTAACGATTCCAATTTCTTTGGCGTCATGAATGACTGCATTAACCACTGCAAGAAACTTTCTGTTGAAAGGTTTAACACACGCCTTCGACTACGAACTGACATGCCTTCAGTGGTTAAGATGTGAATTTACTTGCATTTAACATGAAAAAATTTGAATTTCTCCACACAAAAGACCATGCTCACGACACAGTTCACCAAGTCACGAGTTGCAGGTTGCGTCAGGCCAGTGGAAGGAATTTTAAGTCGAATTGTCACGCATTGTGGGTGCCAAACTGCATTCCCTATTCCTAATCGTTTGGCTAATTCTCTTCGAAAAAAGAGCTTACCCCTAATGCTTCTCTGAACGCGTGTCACATGTCCACTTCGCCATGCTGTTCATGGGTTATCCAGTCACGAACAAGTTTCTCTCGACAATCCACTTTGGTAAATTAACGAACAAAAATATAGTGGGGGGCTACTGAAAATCCTGTCCCCTGAACTAACTCCACACATACGCCGTAAGAACAAAAAGTATGGAGTGAGTCAGGAAATCAAAATTAGCGCAAAAAAATAAGTGAATTCTCCCTACCCAGTCAACATCACTCCATCACCATCCTCACCCTCACGCTGTGACTCCGAAAAAGGATTCAAGTGTGGAACAAAGGATTAAAAAACAATTCGCCCTAAATTTCATTTCGTGATACACTTTTGATGCATGCGAGGCGCCAACTTCACGAACCGAAAATTTAGGAACACGGTCGGGGTGGAAGATTTCCATTAGGTCCCCCGCCACTTTATGCACTGCACAAAAACCATGGATGGTGGTGGGTGTTGGTGGAGTGTGTGGAACTTCCTCGAATCTAAACTCTTAAAATTCCCGTGGCAATAAATCAAAGGAAGGACCGCGCGAAAAAATATGTATTACTTTGGCTCACAGCTCCTTGTGTGTGCTCTCGTCTCTTCCTTCTCGGTGTGTGTATTTCTGCCGGAAAAAAGGCGGTGGCAGCGGGGGCGACACCCACAGAGAGGACGCCTTCCAAGGAACGATGAATGGTAGTAGTTCATGTTTAAATAAATCGTTTTACGATTTTTCTTTTTGTTGTTGTTACTGCTCCGCTGTTACTGTTGCCTTCTATAATTTCATTTTGTTGTCGTTATGTGCCCGTCGCTGGTGCTGGCGATTACGTAAAAACGAACGGGCCCTTAAGGCACAAAACCGTACTGAAAAGGGCGATGAATCCGTTAATAAGGCAAATTTGTGTGTGGTTAAGATTGTGGCCCTGCGGACGTATGCTGTATAGAGTTTTGTTTGGGCGATACACAGAGGATGATTACTTTCTAATTGGGTAGGAAGGCGGTGGGTCAGTTGGTTATTGTACCAGCACCACGGTTAGGTGCTCTAGGGGGTTGGTGAGTGGTTTTTTTGATTTTTGATGAAGGCAGTGCTTTGTATCTGGAATCGCTTTATCGTAGGGTGACTCGTTATGAAGTCGTTTCGGGGCGATTTACAATTTGTTTCTATTCAAGGCTGCTGATGGTGGTGGTGTGTGTGTGGTTGGGGCTTTGTGACATAGTCTCTGAGGGGGAGACAAAGGCGGGGAATGTTCGCAGACACTTGAAAAGGGCATGACCTGGACTGGTACATTTCCTATCTCAGTGTTAGTTGGAGCGGTGTAGCTAGAAGTGATTAGACTTTATTTAGCACGTGCATTTCTGACAGGCTAATGTCTGACTTCTTTTAACATTTCTTCTTTGTGAGGGGCTGCAGTCTACGACCTAGTCTGGGTAGCTACTTACAGTGTGCTGAGATCTGTTCCACGTCTGAATGGGTCCAACAAAACTCAAGTGAGACGTAGCTTACCCTCGTCTACCCACAGGGCTGAAGCCAAGTCGTCATGAAACGGCGGCTTACTTCGACGACGGATTCTGACTAGACTCATGCCGGTGTGCAGCCCCTCAGGGTGGGGTTGAGTCTTTTTCTCCCGACAAGCTCCTAGGTCGCACGTAACGCATTCATTCTTTGTTTTAGCTCGTTTTGCTGGCAAACCGCTCATTTCGACAGGAGTTCGAAACTAGTGTTAGTGATAGACATGGCAGTGTATACTTGCTAATCAGGACTTGAAGGGTCTGGCTATGTGCTATAGTTGCATCGTTGATGGTCCTGTGCCCTCCGTTTACAGTCATCACAACCAAGCTCTCTTGCGTCCGGAATATCTTAGCGTTTATAGGAGAGGTTCGCTCCTCCTCTAGAACCATGAGCCCCGGATTCGAAGACCCTCTTAGCTTAAGCTTTGGTATCCATGTGCACTGTGTGGCCAAGTCAGTTGCAGTCGACTTCTGGATTACATCCACATCTTGATTCTGCTCGTGGAATTCGGGGTTGTGTGGAGGAGAAGTCCTTCTATCACCTTCCTAGCAGTCGGGATCATATACGCGACTAGATCTTGAAGTCAACGAATAGGTCGTGAGATTACTGGTTTATTGTGAACATCGTCTGAATAAACGGCTTCAGTGACCACACTTATACGCGATGCTAAACGCCCTGTCCCTTGGGCAAACGATACGAGATTCCATTCGTCTGGCAAGCTATCCTTCAACCATGTCTCACAGATGAGCTGGCGCATGGTCTCTTGCGTGTCTCATCCTTTGGTTCTTGTCCCTAATGCTCAATTAATTCGCTGCAGCATTGTCTCGAAGGTTTCTTGGCACGTGCCTGCCCACACTAGTTATCAATGGCGTCGCTAAACTTAAGACATCAGTGTGTCTCACCAAAATCACAAAACTCCACAAGACAGATCCTTGACAGTCGCTGTATCAACTCGATGCTTGGCTTCTTTTTGTTTATCTCTCTCTTTGTGGTGCGACCTTGTTATTCCCTTTCTGGCAAGTGTTCTTGCAATCTACTAATTTACAGTCCAGAATATTCCAACCATTCATCTTTGGTACAAAATGTTGGCACCCATTCGGTGTTATAATCAAAAATGCATTCTTGACTCCCTCTCGCTCTCTCTCCCTCCCCAGTCATCGAAAAACCAAACCACAAATCATCTCGTCAAGTCTCTTTGCGGAGAGAGAGAGAGAGAGAGAGAGCGCCAGCACCCAAGTGCCCAAAATTACACAACAAATAAGCCAATCACACAATCAATCTCTAACAAAGAATGTGACTTTATTATCCCTGCCAACGGAGAGGCCAATTGCGAATCCTACCAAAACCACGGCGATAAAACAAACCTGTCAGACCGAGTTCCACATTGATTGGTATCAAATAGAAGCTCTCTGCTCTGTGGGTGTGTGTGTGTTTATTGCTGGCACAGAACAGCAGCATCACATACCACCGTAACGCTGCAGCATCCTTCCATCAAATACAAATGGACAAATGTGGACGCACACAACGGTTACGCTCGCCCAAGAACCTGCCACAATTCAAAACTGAAAACAAATAAATACCCCCTATCGGCGGAGATCGAACCAAATGTCCGCATACGTGTGCGGTAAGTGTACAATTCCAAAGAAATAAATAGCCACTCAGTCCTTTATCCTCCGGCTGTCTATGGACTTATCGTTAATAAAACTTTAATTTCACCACCGACTAATGATTTATACTCGGGAATAGTTGGTAGCCGGAGCAGCAGCAGTGACTCTCTGCCATTGGACTGATAATGTGACCATTGAACGTTTCCAAATTGTTTATGCCACCTTGAAGGGGTGGGCCGCCCACAAAAGCCACCACTGTCCCTTCATCAGGCTGCTGCCGGTGCTCGCTGTGCATGGGTGCCTGTGGATGTGAGTGTGTGTGATGTTTAAAATAATAATTTTTCATTTTGGCACATGACTGCATTTCGTCGTAGTCGTCGTCGTCATCGTCGTCGTCGTTGCCGCCGTCGTCGAGGTCCGGGGTTGCTGCTGTGATGATAATAATAATTGGTCTGGCGCACATAGGTGCTAGGCTAGGACTCTGCTCTGCTCTGCACCCTCTCTCTCTCTCTGTCACACACTGCATGGATGTGTTTGCCAGTGTGTGGGTTACTTAAACAGAATCAAGAGCAGGATCCGGAACCTGATGGTGGTGGTTATACTGCTACTGCTACTGGTGCTGATGGTGGTGCTCCTGCCGTCGATGGTGACGGTATAAGTGCATATTATTATTATTATTATTATTATTATTATTATTATTGCCAGAGTTCGGGCGGTTCATCATTTTAGCTAGTACTTGCTCATGCTGCTTTCCCTGGCCCCTGTCGTCCTTCGGTATCTGTGTACATCTCACTTGGTAGTGGTTTGGATGCTGTGTTTGCCTTTCTCGACCGACATTCCCGCATATATAAACCCCAGTGGATAGGCATTTTGGCTGGCAGCACTTGCACAGCCTACTTGCTGCTTGGGTGCTGGTGTCTGGTTGGTAGCAAATTCATTTTGGGTACAACTAAAGTGCACCAAATGCAGGTGAAGAGAAATGTGTGTGCTTGAGTTGAATCAGAAAAAATATGTGCTTCATTGCAGGTGGCTTCAAGATGGGATGCGATGGAAGAGGAAGCAAGCAGATGAGGTGGCTAGAAGGGGATCAGAATGAAGCTCCAGAAAAACGAAAGGGTTCACGGATTGGCCGCAACATCTCAAGAACAGGTGGTGTCCTTGAATGGTCAACAGAGTGACACGTCCCTAGAGCACTTCTATTAACTGCGTCACTAGAGCAGTTCCTATCACTGCTTAGGCCATAGACACGGCTTGGGCCATGGACACTGCTTGGGCCATATACACTGCTTGGGCCATAGACACTGCTTGGGCCATAGACACTGCTTGGGCCATAGACCCTGCTTGGGCCATAGACCTTGCTTGGGCCATAGACACTGCTTGGGCCATAGACACTGCTTTGGCCATAGACACTGCTTGGGCCATAAACACTGCTTGGGCCATAGACCCTTCTTGGGTCATAAACACTGCTTGGACCATAGACACTGCTTGGACCATAGACACTGCTTGGGCCATAGACACAGCTTAGACCATAGACACTGCTTTGGCCATAGACACTGCTTGGACCATAGACACTGCTTGGGCCCTAGACACTGATTGGGCCATAGACCTTGCTTGGGCCATAGACACTGCTTTGGCCATAGGCACTGTTTTCGCCATAGACACAGACCATAGGCACTGCTCTCACCATGGACTCATATATCTCAAGAGCAGTTGCTACCGTTGCATCGATCCGTCAAGACAATGCTCATCCAAGTCTCCCTGCGATCCACCAGACCCACTAAAGATCACCCACAAAAAACACGCTTCAAAGAGCATCCCTAAGTCCGCATCGCATCGTCCTTTCTCATCCTGTCTGTGTGCAATCCGAACGTATGTTTGTTTTTTCGTGACAAATTTTTCAATTTCTGCATTTATATGTCAGAAATAAATTTGAGCTGAAAACGTTCTCGGCGAATATGTGGACGGAACGATAGGCCATCCTCGTCGGCCGCGTCGCCATTATGAGCACAAAAACACAGAGGAACCGGAAAAAATTGCTCATGCATCCTTGTGAATTGGCTGCAGTTCTTCCGTAATTATTACCAAGCGATTTTTTTTTGTGTTTGTTGTTTGTGCTTTTTGCCTGCTTTCCTGTGTGGGCTTGAGTTGTGTATTATTTTTTCGGGTCGGGGGCGGGAGGGACATCATGGACTAATCGTGTCGTGCCTTGGCTCGCCTTACCATGGGCGTGTGTGTGTGGAGAGAGAGAATGCCGTCCTTTGTCCTTTCAAATTAACCCACTCACCTCTTCGGTGATGGATTGGAATGCAGCCGGTTCATCAGTGTGCAGCGTGCAAGCCCACCACCTCTGCGCTTATCTTCTGGCTTGTGTTTTTTATGAAGGACATATCTCTTGGGTGTCAGGAGAATTGTTGTTTCACTTTAAAGTCGATCTGGTTGAGGCTGTGGCGACGATTGGGGTTGACTGTGGCTTGGCTACCCCCGAAATGGGGTGTGCTGGTGTGGTGGGCGTGAATGACTTCGCGCAAAGTGAATACGAACGTATTAATATGAATTTTCTCGGCTGCACACAAGGATGTCGGCTGCGGCGGGAGCTACGGCGCGGCGCCGCGCGGCGGCTGCTACGGCTTGCGAAAAGACGGCGCGCAGGGGTAGTCGTTGTCATACATTGTGCGAGACAGGCTGTGCGGGCCTTAATGACTACACCGAGATAAGCCTTGGGAAACTGAAACAATCTCTCTTGAGTTAATTGGATTTTTTTTTGTTCTCCCTGTCATGTGTGAAGGATGAGAGCGGCGTGGCGTGGTGTCGGTTCTGTGGGTTGGGGGCGTGTGTGTATGCATGTGTGTATTGGATCTGAAAGTGTTTATTATAGCTTGTGTAACGGTTCTGATTAAATTTCGCTCATAAACTTCAATAAATATTGGAGAAGTAAATTATGTAGATGAGCATCAGAGCGTTACAAAGGATTTCGATTTCGAGTGCGTGCGTGTGTATGGAATGTTGTCGGATGTGAGGACGACACGGCGGCGGTAAACGACTGGAATGGCACATCTACCGTCTCTGCACTCTCAGGTACTGGGTTGTTGTGGCTGCTTAATTCGTGGCAACAGAAATGAGATTCCTATGCGATTAATTTGCAATTTCGATTACATCCTGATTGGGCTGATGAGGCGTGTCCTTAATAAAGGTGCGGCGTGTTATAAGCAAACACTTAAGGGATATCGCCTGTGAAATTTCATATAATTGTTGGTTGACTGGGTGGTTGAGTGAGATACGTACGTGTGCTTTTTCGGTTGGGTCGGGAATTATTCATGGCCAAAGGGCAAGGGTGTGGTCTAATTAGATGAGTTCGGCATGGTTCCGGGGAGGGAGGGAGATAAATTGGGGTTCTGTTTGATTACTGGAAAGCCCAATTACAATGCCGTTTACTGTTTTAAATTATGTTTCCACCGCTTGACTAATTGGTGTACTCTTTTGATCGATTGAATTGCAGGTAGAGGTCATTTTTGAAGGTGGCGCTGTGAGCAGAGTAGAGGATCTCTGTGAACAAATGGAGTTGTGGTCTACCTTCAAGTTTGTCCTCTTCTGTACATTTGATTTGAAGATTCCAGAAGGCGAACAGCAAGCTTTTCAGAGGTGGTATGTCAAAGGAGCGATGTGTTTGCAAAGATTAGGACGACGATTCATGACACCATTCAAAGTCGTCCAATCATGCATTTGATCAGGTATCCAATTTACTTCACCCACTCACCACTGAAAGATCAGAACACATGATAAGTTTTCCTCAAACAGAGTGGGTTTGGATGTGATTGCGGTTGTCAGTGAAAAAGGAGAAGGACATACTTTCACTGTGTCGAGAACGAACGAGGTGACTCACTCTTTCTTTCAAGAATCAGTTCTGGTTTATGTTTCCAATCTTTTTATGAATCCGTATGTAGCCTTAATATCGACAAGGAAGAAGCTTTTCCCATTCTCATTTGTCTCTCTTTATGATTTCTTGCAAGGGTCAGACGGTCCGATGTGGTTTCGGTTGCCAATCTCGTAGGAGGACCAATGAATGCCTTGTGAAGATTTCGTATGAAGTCTCAAACTCGACAACGGATTAGCGGGTTGACATCCTTGACTCCCCCTTTCATGATTTCTTTCAAGCATCTGACGATCACATACAGGTCTCCTTGCCAACATTGTTGGATCATGAAAGTATGCCTTTTATAGGTCTCACAATCGACAGCGAAGTAGTTTTAACATCCTTAACTTCTTTTAGGGATCGGATATCAAATACTTTCACGAGCATGTTCGATTTTATTTGTCCACTCTTCTTGCTCTTGAAGCTTTAGAGTTGAGTAAGTAACTAATGTATATCCCATCTGCAATTGCAGCGCCCTCTCTGCCCAAAAAAGAGAACATCAGAGCCAGTCGTCCGTAAAGCTTTTTAAAAGCACTGTGGAGCACCATTCGGGTGATAATACAAATAGGCTATCATGGCCTAAGCGTTAGCCACTAAAATCTAATCCCACCTAGGGATCATCCGATCATGCAGCTGCCCTACATATCTAGCAACTCAAACCCTAATCCTGCTAACCTCAAAATATCCAACTGAATCCAGTTTCCTGCTTATGCACTACTCACCCTCACTGCTTAGAGGAAACAGCGAGATTATAAGCCCGCGCAACTTCATTCAAAATAGTATCCAATTTCAGAGTAATCCCGCCGGAATGGCTTATATCCATTCATTTCAGTGAATGCTCCTTCGGTTTTAGAGCATTCAAAATATTGCTTTAGACTTAATGAAATCTGCAAACCACAACGACGGTTGAGACATTTAACCAGATTCATGTTCATGACATCACCGACCCTTTCTATTGTCTCCGGCTTAACTGGGTTACCCCTTGCGGAAATATGTTGAAAACTAAAACATCGCCAAACACAGACACACATGGCACTGAACACGTTCTAAAAGTGCAAAATGCAATCCGCATCCAGAGCTGCGACACACTGAAACTCGTTGCGGCACGTTTTGTGCACCCCCAGCAGCACCATCCAGAGAAGTGGATGACATCGGAGTTACATCCCATTTGCAATCTTAACAAAGCAATTTAGACTAAATTGAATTTCAACACATGAAACTCGGCTGTTGCCCGCACCACGATAGAGACACTCACACGGCGGAGATCCTTGCGCTGGCTGCAACCACCTAAAACCATAATTTGTTCGCGCCACTTACACCGCCGAAGACACCAACAGGAAGGTGCTCCATTATTATAATCACACGAGTACAGAACGAGTAGGTATGTCCCTGGGGGTTGGTTGGAGTCCTTCTCGTGTACCACTTAAGACACGACAAAGATGGCCACCTGCCAGAATTACGCTGAATAATTACAAGAAGCCAGCCACCAGCTAGGCGGAGGACTGCATTAAACCGGAGATATGTTGAAAGCAGGCACGAAACGAAAGAAAGAAATTTAACACTTTGAAGGAATGCGAATGGGCTTCGGGGATACATTATGACGCCGTTTTGTCCGCAGGAGAGTTCCGAGTTGCCCATTCCCCCACTGTGCGCACCGTAACAAGGACGACGACGTTCCCACTTATCTGGGATGGCATAATTCATAATAAACTTCATGCCAATCTCACCGGAAGGATTCGTTTTTCTCTATTTCTCGAGAGCGCTTGGGTGTTTGTGTGTGTCGTGTGGTTTATGAGGCGCTATGCGTCAGAGTGTCTCTGACTCTCTTGAGTGTATCCATCCTTTAGCCACCACCACCACCACTAGTTACCAGTAACCACATGCCACAAGCAAAAGTAAACTTGCCGAGGGATGGAACTCTGAAGCAGCAGCAGTAGTAGTAGCAAACGTACGCAGAACAAAGGACAAAGTGGAAGTGGAACAACGGCTCTGTCGTCGGTGCTCATCAATCATCGTAGTGTTGGCTATCCATCGCACAATCTGACATCATCGTGCTGAAGTAGCTTCCGCATTGGAAACGCACCAAGCAGTCAGGCTATCCTAATGGCATACGGCAAGCCAGTCAACCAACCAGCCAGCCACCGTGACCTGATTTCTTGTCCACTTTGCGGCGCACACACGAACAAATGTATGCATGCGTTTCAAACAGAACGTGTGTGTGAGTGTGAAGTGGCTCTTTCAAGGCCGATTACTGACTTTACGTCAAGTGTCACTCTAAGCGATGTGGATTCATGCACGATTCGCATTGGTCGCGTCGTTGTCGTTGTCGTCGCTCGGATGAATTCCTTGATGGCGGTGTTTGCTGCTAGTGTTGGTGTTGGTGCTGGTGGCACTGTTTGGATTATAGATTATACGTGCTTGCACTTCCATTAGAGACTGGTTTTGTTTTTTCGGCTTCGTGTCTTGGGTTCCGATGGTTTCTCCAGTTCACTCAGAAACGAGTGTCATGTCTGCTTGTTTGATTGATGGCATACCCTGCTGACTGAACTGACTGAAGGGACTCATTTGTGGCGCTATAAATTATCTCTGTAGTGTTTTCGCATTGTGCGCAATGTTGCAGAAATGGGTTTACAATCAGATGGGTCTCGGTTTTTGTTGATATTCACGCGATGGAGGGACTTCTCTCTGGCAACTGCAGCAAACATTATCAGCTTCATCTAGATCTTTCATTCGTCCATTCGTCAAGGGTTCACCTTGCATAATTGCCCACCTCATGCCACGCCATGGAAGACAGCACTCCTCCGCTCATCTGCCAATGGCTGGTGACCCGTCGAAGGGATATGCATACATCACCTGTGACAGAACGTCTGTCTTTTGCTCCTCTTCCAATCGATACTTGCAGCCGCCCAGTGTCAGCTGTGACACATGATAGCATCGTCTTGGGGAAACGGTGGACAAACGCGTCGCTTTTTTCATTCGTCCCTTGGCACCCATAAAGCAAGTCAACTTCGAACTTTTTAATGGGCCATCACTTAAATCATGTACATACACCTCACCTTCCGTTTCCAACTGTCCCCAGCCGAACCTCAAAACTCCAAAATCGTTCCTCTTTCTCCGAACTCTCATCGCATACGCAAAACAGGATACGCTCGTCACCGGCCAACCGAGTGAGAGAGAGTAAGGCAAATGAGCAACTTCATGACGTTTGTCACCACCGAACATTTATTGATAACGACCTGGTGACATTCGTCATCGGATTATCTAGACTGCGACATCGCCTACCAGCAGCAGCTGTCATGCCCTTGGCGGCGTCCCTTCTGTTGACGTCACTGCTGCCGTCGCCTCTGCTTCTGTCGCAGCAGGTCCTGTCTCATTGCGGAAGTTGAGTGTACTCTGTTTTGACATCTTATTTGCGGTGACGATAGCAGCAGCAGCGCATTGGCAGTGACAATGCCGACCGACCGCTGCTGTCAGGCTCGACAAATGTGTGTGTCCTGGGCGAACGATTGAAATGTCAGATTCCTTCATGAGGTCCTCCCATTCAAAGTGCTAATCGCCGTCATAACAGGCAGACCGTATGACAGGCACAGACAGAGTTTGCCTAATTAAAGCAAATGCGCGCCCCGTCTCACGGGGCACGAGGCATGAGGAGTGGCTGGGAATTTTTTCGGTGCCAGGCGGCAGTGCACCCGGAAACCTCGTCGGTCGTCGGGGTATCAACCAACAAAAGTTTAATTGTGACACTGGACGACAGTTTTTGTGGTTCGCCGTTAACAGAGCCCTTAAACTGATTGCAATCAGCTGTGATTTAATGGCCATCATTTGGAAAGTTGCTGCTGGTGGTGGATTATTTTTTTGTGTTTGTCTTCGTTTTCGTTTTTTTTTTGGGCACGGCCTGAGCCAGTTGATGAGGAGGTGGTGGTTCAAGTGGGTGGGTGCGACCATGTGGTTCCTTGGGCTCCTGCAAAGAAATCGCATGATTGGGCGAAGTTTTGCTTGTTGTCATTGTCTTGTGGAATCTGCTGCATCCAAGAAGTTTAAGTTTGAATTCAACTTTTGACGGGTAACAGGCCGTGTGTGAGCGTGAGCGATGATAAATTAGTGCCTTCCACGCATCGTCGACGCGATACCTTTTTACATTTTGATGAGGGGAATCTTGTTTTCCTTCTTCCCGTTCCCGTCCCCCAGGCCGCGTGTGTATCATCATCGGCATTGCTCTGTGACCCAGATAAATGGATGAAATTTTAATTCCATTTGGTTGTCGCGGGGAGGGAATGACAACAACAAATAAGCTTAATCGATGACAGGTCATCGCTGTGAGTGCAAAGGAGGATGAGTGGTGCGGATCCGTTTTTTTTTTCCTTTCTTTTGGCTATCAATCGTGGATGGCGGATGAATAGGGTACACGGACTTGGTTTGGACAGGGTTTTAAATTAAAGACAGACGACGTTTATCGTGAACTTCGTATCCTGTCAGGGTTTGAATAAAGGTTCAGTGTAAGAGCATGAGATTATTCGGTTATCTTGTGCTAGCACAACGAACCAAGATTAACGACAGTTTTGTGTGTTCTAAAAACATTGTGTGGATGGCATGAATGTATCAGATTTCGGACAGGTCCCCCTAGAATAACCTTATTTACTTACACCTCAAACCAGCGACGCATGGAGGGGTTATGCCTGAGCAAAAGCTGTCTTCCATGCTTATAGATTTCAAGGACGTTGCTTCCAGGTGTCTTTTCAGTCACCACATAGAGATGCGTGGCCACAACGGTGGAGTAAACAGCAATGTTCATGTTAAGAGTTGAGTTTTTGAAACCAAGCCGCGTAGATGAAGACCAAACCTCTCTCTGTGCCCTCGAACTAAGGAACTCCCTAAGCCTGATCATCGATGGTGTTCATGCGCTCGATGCGGCATTTTTTTGCCCTTCAAACGACATCTACATCTTTGTACAGCTTATAGAATTTATGGTTGCAGTTTCCATTCTCTCAGGGAAGAAGCGAATGATGTAAAGAAAATGGATATCAAGACCATCAGGGACTCCAGGACGATCTCAGACGGAGAAGATTGAACAAAATGAACCGACATAATGCCTATTGCTACCATGAGAAATTTGCTGTAATCATTCAAAAAATTATTAGAAGAGAGACGAGAAGTGGACACCAATAGAAATGCTTTGGCAAAATAGTTAGATCACCTCTAGAAGAAAGAGATGGACTCAGGAGAAGGAAGAGAAAGCTAGCTGGGACATCTTTAGACCCAGGTGGAAACTTGGACGTAGGATCAGTTTTGGCAGTCGGGATTACCTTCAAAAATGTGGGTTGGGTATTGCTATCTCAGTTTAATCGAGTACTACACATTCACTTTGTTTGCAGACGATGTGGTCGATCTGCCAGATGACCAGATGAGAACTGACAAGAGCTTATCAAAGGATTGCCTTGGTTTTTTTGTACGTCAATAATTGTATCGGGTTATAACAACAATAACGTGAACATCAAGCCTTGATTTACAAGAAGCCGACCCTAAGGTTAGATTGAAGTGACAGATTGCAGGAGCCACACTTTGGCCAACAATTGTGCACATTGCACGCGGATTAGGTAACTATTCCCAAGACCTCTTAACGCTTACTATGAAGCGATGTATCTGTTTAAACGCTGGGGCTGTTCAGTTCGCTCAAGCTAGTTCTTCCGCGACTGGTGAAGGCGTGCTTCCGATTGTGACGTTTTGTCGGACCGCTTAGCTTCCCAATGCATTTCTCCATTCATCTGTATCGCACAGTTCTATCCCCCATCCGATGGTTAGATTTCCAACCACTATTTTAAAGTGACCCTTTCCTCTCTCTCTTTCTCTCACTATTCCTCTAGGGTGCTCCAGCAACCACCGCCAACCAACTTCGAGTCTGCTTATGTGCGTTTCCCTCTTGAGTTTTTCCATATTTCAAATGAATAATAGTTATTGCTCTGGAAAATTGTTGGAAAATTATTATTATACACGTAGTCCATCATCAGAAAAAATAAAACGACTGCACATTAAAAGAGTCACGAGACACGAGCGGTGCGGAGCAGAGGCGGAGGACGGACGAAGGATAACATTCAACCATAAAATGCAGTGAATTGCTGCTGCTGCTTGCATGTTGAACATTGCTGCACGTTCAAAGGTTTGTCTATTTTACGTGCGCTTGTCTGGGCGCGGCCGCCTTTCAGATTCAGCTCGCTAGCGGTCATTTTGGTGTTATTTAAATTTTAATCCACACTAGAAGTGGGTGGACAATCATCAAACTGATAAGTCCAAAAATACATTTAAACTGAACACGAAACCCGTGATTAGATAGTGCATCCGACCACCGAACGCTGAGATATGGCTAGTGAAGCGAAATATGGCAATCGCGACGAGTCGCATTGCGATACAATTTGATTTGATTATCTGTGAAGCTTTAATTGGAAAATGATGGCACGCGGAATGACAAAACTGTTCCGATAGCATGAATTGAAGCTTGAAATATTGCAATTTAATCGTCTAGCTTGAACAGTGACGTTCATTGGTTTTAATCAGCTTTTTTTTATTTATTTATTTCTCGTTTGGATTCATGTTCGTAGTAGGAGAGAAGGACTACATGCAAAAGATGTTGGATCAACACTGAGACGTGACTTGCACGAGACACTTTATCTTTTACACATCAGTCCAACAGTTTGGTTACGCAGATAACACTAGCATCGCCAAGCGCTTCCATCGTGCTTTGGAAGAAGAAATAGCTTTTATGGAGACAACCGAAGTGAGCTGGTCGAGGACACAACAAGATATATCTTGTCGATCCATCGCTCGAAAAGCCACAACAGGCACTCGGTAGCTATAGTTTTTGAGGCAAATACGGAGTTTCAGCATGTAGACCACGCCTGACGTACAAACATATATCCGCTGCTTCTTCCGTATGGCCAAACAACTTGGGTCTAGACTACCATCTCCAGGGACCAAAGTCATGGTCCACACAGCATTCTATGTGCCACTGCTATTATAAGGACATCGAAAGCGACCAATAAGCATAACTTAATTTTTATGAATTCATCGTATTTTTGGTCCTAGCCTACAAAAGGGACAACGAAGAAGAATACACAACACGGACTCTATAAGCTTCAGAGAGACGTGGATGTAGTTCTTAAGGCATAAATGTGTCGACAGAACTAAGTCAACTACGAACTGTCATCCGATTGAGCTCTATCTGCGAGGATGGTGGAAGAAAGAGCACATAATCGAAATGTTGTTCGATCCGGCTACGGCTACTAAGCCAATGCCTGATAAATTTTGCTTCACAGAATGCCCTGTCGCAAGTGACGAGTGACGATAAACATCAAGAGGTTCTATGAGTCCGAATCTAATGCTTCAATATGTAGAGCAATACTGAATCTCATGTACTAAGCAAGCAAGCATCTAATGGGTCACTGGCCTGAGAATTGTGAAAGTTTGCTGTATCCTGACTCAAACAAGGGAAAGATGCACCTTAAGCACAGTCTTATTGGGTCGCTGGAAGATGGAAATGGACGCAAGATAACTTCAACGTGTCAATGACTGCAAGCACCATGCCCGTCCAAGAGGAAGAAATGCCCCGGGTCCTGCACTTAAATGATGTGACAACACTGGTCATGCCTTTTCGTTGAGATCAGCATAATGTAAGTCTTTATCCAATTATTGCATCAACACGTATTCCTCTAACCAAGCAAAAAATCAACGCTCATCTCAGACCTTGTCACAACCAACCTAAAACAACCATCATACCTTTAATTTAAAACAGACAAAAACTTCCGTCAAGTCATCTCATTTGCTCACAATTCCATAAATCAAGGTGTCCAAAGTGTCTGAAATCCGGCAAAGTAACAAGCGCACAACTATCACACAGGATGTGTTTTCCTGCCACCATGGCACGCCATTCGTAAAGTAAAGTGTTCTTTCATTTGCATGTTCTCTGGTCTGGTTGGGTCTGGTCTAATTACGGAAAGCATCTCTCCACATTAGAGCCCGAAATTAACCAACCGCAATCAACGGCTTCAGATGAATCCCTAATTAAATGTCAAATTGCACCCTCGCCTTGCATCAGAACCCGTCCGCCCACTGGGCGGCCGCCGAATGCAAACGGGAACGACGACTGTGAGGAGATGCTTGGTCGGCATAGTAGCAGCAGCAGCAGCGGCAGCAGTTGCCATCAATTTTTTGGGGGAGAGCAACGACAACGGATGACGACGGCCAACGACGACGACGAGGACGACGAGTATATTCTGTTCAAACCGTGCACACTTTCGTAATGTTGTGCAATTCCATTACGAAGTAGCAAGCCTTGGTTCTCCTCCGCAGGCAGCAGCAGGAGGGGGAGGCTTTAAAGAATAATGAGTCGCCTGGTTTTTTGGCGGGCGACCGTTATGAATGGGCCGTGAGATTACAAGCATCGACATTTTTTTCCCACTGCATCCACAGCTTCACCCAGTTCTTCCTCCATCTGAATTTCAAGCCGTTTTTTTTGGTTTTTGTGTTTTTTCGAGGGGACTGACTTTGTGTTCCCTTAGTTGTGCCACACTCTGTGTTTTATCAGAGTGGCTGAGTGGCAGCAGAGGGCGCGACAGCACTGTGGGTGGAGAGTGAGTGGTCTGAGGGTTGGAGGGGCTAGAGCATCAGCAGGGTTACATAGTGCGGTTCCGGGCATCCATTCATGTAAAACGAAATAAAGTTCATGTTCGTTTGTCAAATTCTGGCAAAGATCCAAAAAACACAGAAAAGGCAAAATGGCGAGCGCGCTAACAACAAGAGGGAAGAAAAAAAAAATGGAACCCATACACACTCTGCCATCACCATCATCAGCATTGCCAGCGCCAGTGCCAGTTCCAGTGGCAGTGCTAGTACGCCATCACCAGTAGCTAGATGATTCTGGTTGTAGTCTGAGCCAGCCACCAGCAGCATCAGCTTGAGCAGAGTAAAATGAATCCTTGTTATCCTGCTGTGTACTGGGAGTTGTTTAATTAGTTAATAAGGTTTTGGGCCAATAACCCAAAGGGAGTCTGCCCATCTGCACAGCTCAGCTCCCCCGGAATATTAAGAGCCGCAGTGCTCCGATGTTTTTCGCAGAGTTGTGCAGAGCTTTCCAATTTACAGAATTCGGCTGATGATGATTTTTCCAAGTCAATGACGTTGGCCCTGTCGTCGTTCGGCGTGGCTGGCTGTTGTGTGCGGATTTGGATCGGCACTCTCCTGCGGATGAATTCCAATCTCTAATGTTATTTATGAAATAGAGTAGCGGGTAAATAATTCGGAAATGAATTATATGTATTTCCCTCATAAATCGCGTCGCAGTTAGTGTTCGCTTTCACATCTTCCAGCGGCCGCGAGAGCGGAGATCCCGTGGCAGGTTGCAATAATTTTTGTTCAACGTTGCAAAATTATATTTTGCGAGCAAAATGATTCATGTTGCACCACGATGGCAGTTGGTTGGTGTAACTAACGACAATGACAGCGGCGACAATAACCGTCGATGCCTATGACCACGGCTATCCCGGCCATCTAACAACGCTGACGACGAAAAGCCACGGCGACAACGATGATGGCGCGACAACACAGAAAAAGAGAAAAGAGAGAGAGATACAGATACAGAACGAGGATGACAAAGTGCAGGATAACCCTCGGGGAGAGACCACGCTCGCATCATGATCTATGAATAGCTTCCTTCTGGAGGCTAATTCAACAGCCTGACACTTTGAATGACCAACCCTCTGTCGTCCAGTGCACATCGGAGACAAACTGCAACGAGAATATTTTTTTGAAAGAGAGAGCCTGATAAATAATTGCCGATGCGAAAAGTCAGCCGGGCTCATGTAACACAGTGCCCTTGTGGATGAGCAAAAAAAAAAGGAGACTGGTGCAAGTTATTACAGTTTTTGAAATTGCTTGATGTTGGACAGAGAAACGAAGGAAGGAAACTGATTAAATTTGGAGGAAAATTGATTTTTTCGATATCATCCGCAGAGCTTGGCCGCCATGGAGTGGTGGGTATTATTGTCTAACGTGATTACAGGCAGTAATCCCTTTTAAATCCACAGCTCCGCCTCTCCAGAGACAGACACTGATGAGAGGGACAATCTACCAAGAAAAAGCGTAGCTCCATTCCTATGCGTAGAAGTTTGCACGCGCAGAGCTTGTGGTTCCTGCAGAAGCGAGTAGAGAACAGTTGGAGGGTTCACAAATGAGCGTGCTCGCCTCGGTTATCCTCCCCTAGTCTTGATTTCAATTCTCCCTAAGGTTTGGATTAGTCCCCGCCCAGCTTTTGGTAATCTCATCTTGGATTTGGACTATTTCCCGGTCTAGCCACCATCTGTTTTCAGTTCCAGCTGAACTAACAAACAACAAACTACTGATATATCCAATTCAGCATCGACCACCGAGATCCGATTGTGAACGTCATCTGTTCCACATAAATCTCCCCACGCCCCTACGCGCCCCAGTGCCCATTTAAAATAACAAATCTCGGCTTGAGAATAAATTTGTCAGGGCCCACACAAGGACGCATTCTCGAAGCCAGATTCAGAGCTTAAACTGAAATCCCCGACAAAAGACAAATGAACTCATCTAGCAAACTAGCTGCTGTCAGGTCATGTGGTCGCTTCTCTTTCAAAAGCCCACAACAGCCACCATCCACCATCCACCATCATAGCAGCACCACCCCCAGAAGCATTCCATTCTTCACTCACTATCCAAATGGAATTTCATTTTCTTTTCAGAGCGCAGCAACCACTTAATCAAAGGAACCATTCGCCTTACATTCGTTGATGCGAGCACAAACCTCTCTCGGTGCGTAGCAGCCGCCGTCGCCTCTATCCTCTATCCGCCACCCTGTCTATCCGATTTCGGCGGGGGCCAGAAGCAGAAGCAGGAGCCGCAGCACCACTCCCAGCACGTTCTGGGCTGCTTCGCCTTGGCTGTCATCCCTTCAATTCGACGTCGACAAACACATTCCATTCATGTGCACAAAATGATCTATAGACACGAGTTCATTATGTTCGCAGGGAAAAACTAACATTATCAAGGAATTCATGATAAAAAGCGATGTTGTCTATGCTCCATGACTGTTGGGGAGCTGCAGTGTTTCGCTTTATCTCGGCAACGTCTTTCTTCTCGTACAAATGGAGCAGATGGGGGTCTAGCAGCACAACCCCATTGCCGTAACTATGTTCATATGTCGGCTGCCCACCCCGTTTCATCCTCTTTGCACACGCAATCTAACTCGTATCTATGGCTGGCCCGCAACCTCTGCGAGGAATTCTCCACGTCTTTGATATGCCGAAGCCGAAGAAAATACCCTAACACACATTGTGAGCGGCGGGGTGAGAGTGCCCGTCTCTGTTAGTGGTTGCGTGTGTATGTGCACGGGACTAGAAACGAAACCTCTTTCAAACCCCCTTTGCAGGAGGGAATTTCGCGTCATTACGGGCGTGGGGTGACAGCAGTCTACATTTCAGATGAGGAATGAAAGCGTTTAGGGGAGCGTATCCCGCAGAAACAATTGTATCAGCCAGCCAGCATGGATGATGGCATCAATTAGCACCGAAATGTGCACGATTTGAAGAGTTGTGGAATCTGGGTGGGAGTGTGTGTGTGTGTGCGCGTAGAGCTGCGCCATCAAAGGCCATTTGTAAGGGCGAGACGATTACACTTATCTGCGAATGCCCTTGTAATTGGTGGCAGTGATTGTGGTGGCGGTCTTGAAAACGGCGTGTTAATCGGCGTTGAATTGGAGTGTGCTTCAAGTTGAGGTTAGGATGTCTTTAATTGCGACACTTTACTTTGCATATAGATCACGTGTTGGGCTTGGACATTGAAATGATGATCAGACGACAACAGAAATGTTTCTGTGCAGCAGTTCCCAAGGAATACTCTTGTGAGTATTGACGCACCTCTGGGATGGGATACCAACGAATTGCTCTCGTCTACGGAGCGTGGACATCCGTAGACAAGGAAAGGAGACGAACATCGATGTAGCAAACTTCTAAAAGAGACTGGGACTGTAGCAATGAAAACCAGGAAAGAAAACACAAGTTAGTTTGCTCTTGAATCTCAAAAGATGTGACTTTCGTAAGCCGAATGATGTTATGCCACTCAAAACTAAAATTTTCTTTATGTTCTAGGATTCTCTAGGTAGCCCGAGTAGTGGGCCTAAGTTACAGACGATGTCACTGGGAATTACATTTTTTTTCCAGAACAAAACGTGCAGCGTAAACCCCCGACTTTGACGATGAACCCTCGAGTCAGAAAACGCACATGCTTTGTCCCACAAATAACTTAGAGTTCAAATATTCTTAATTTTCCAAACAACATGTGCAGTATAACCCGCAGTTTGAAGATATAGTCTTAGGTTCCAGTAGATGTCACTTTCAAATCCTTGGTAAGTCCAATGAAACAGTGCCACAGCCAACTCAGAATTCTAAGTCACTCCGTTATCATCTTCAAAACCCTCCCTTCACCACAAAGGCATCGCTATTTTCCAGACAAATAAAAGACACCTTCCAACGTCTTTCGCAATTTTTCAGACACCGTGACCGATCCAGTACAAAGTTTTCTTGAATGGGGATAATTCTTTTCCATCCCTAAAGATCGCTCCTGCATCCAGCCACCGGATAAATGCGATACATTCCACGTACACCAACATCCCTTCCAGTGATAATGATGATGGCGGTGATGCACTCACATTCTCCTGTCCAGAGCAATCCAAACCACTGTCTTGGGGTCGTCGTCGTGCATTTTGTGTGAATATTGAAAAACCTTGACGTGCAATTTGACATCCCCATTAGAAGGGTTTCTCTGCCCTCGCATCTCCCCGGCGAAGATCTTCGCATTTGAAATTTTCTCTTCGTTCCTTCACTACGTCCGCGTCGACCAATAGCACTCATCCTTCACGTCAATTCGAAGAAAGAGAAATATTCACAAGTTAATGGATTTCTTTTGCTCGTTCATAGCACATACTCCTCGAACACAGTGGTCGTCGTATAACCTTAAACCGCATAGAAATTCGTTATTCGTCTAAAAAGTGTCTGGCTGTCGTTCTGTGTCCCACACATACACATACACGCACAGAAACTCTCTAGAAGACACTCCATCTTGCATCTTGAGCAATCCACAAAATTCTTTTGATACACCCGGCCCATTTGTCAGGGGCTCTTTGAAATGTTTTGGCTAGAGAAAAATTAAGTTGACAGCCTCTGGTGTAGACTGCTGCTGCGGCTAAATGTGGAGCATGTCCTCCTGTCACACACAATAAAGCGTTTGGTTGCGCGCTCACAAAAAGAGCATCAATTTAAATCAATGAAAAGATTAACGAGATACAACACACACACATAGTCCACCGAGGAGGGAAGAGAAATTGTGAATCCTTTAACTCTGCCTAAGACGGGAATCCGATTCCCCTCCCCGGGTTCGCCCAATCATTTATCATTCGCCTAAATCCATGCACACGCCTTACGTCTCATCATCATTCCCATCTGGCACCTCAATCCTTGCGCCAAGCATATCACATCCCGGTTGCCCTGTCGAGAGCCCATCGTTCGGGTTAGTGAAGGATAAAGACTGCAAGCTGCAAGCAAAAATCTCATTCATCGCATTGCATCTTTCTACCCGCCGCGCCGCCCTGATAGTCGTTGCCGCTGTCGACTACGACGACGGCGACAAACGATGGCGGTGTGGGGCTGACGACAACGTCGACGATTCACTGCATGTGGAGAGGGCTCACAAATAATTTAATGACGTTTTTATTACTCTCGAATACGGAATAAGTCATCGCAGAATCGAGAGAGCAAGAGGAGACACCGCCTGCCTAACCGCCCGCCGCCATCCTCCGTCTCTGTGCCGATGTCGTCTTCTGTTCAGTCCACCAGAAGAGCTGGGTATCCTTAAATCCTTACTTGTTCCTTCGAGTCTCATTGGGAATGAGTGTGTGCACCCCGACAAAAGTAGCGCGCCAATGGTGGTGAAAGAGCCGATGGAAACGATGGAGGCAAACACAACGTGTTCAGCTGCCAGAGAGTGTACTCTTGTTGGTGTTACCTATGCCAACGTGTGCCCACACACACCGACAGACACAGTGGTATACACACAGGAATCACTAATAAAAATTAAACTAGCCTATCCAAAAAGCCAAAGTACAGCAATGCGGATGTCGAGGACGTTGCACTGCACTTTGACCCACATTCCATGCGAGAAACACCCCGGCAATTGAGCCCCAGCCGCTGTCGTCGTCGCCGCCACCACCGTTGCTGCTGCTGCTCCTGCTACTCCTGCTACTGCTGCTGCTGCTGCTTCTGCTGCCGGTGGTGATGATGATGATGGTGATAGGGAGGTGGTGGTGGTGTTGGCGGCAGAAGCAGCAGCACCACCACCATTCGTTGTCGTTGCCTGGCGAGCCAGCGCTCGCTCGCTCAACCCCCGTTCTTCTTCCTTTATACTACGGTGGTGTTCGGTGGTTGATAGCTAGCTGCCAGATACACATCCATCTTAACGTGTTAACCACCCTGTACGCTCTCGTATATGATCGTCGCTCGGTGCGGCATGGTGTGTTGTGTGACAGTCTGCTGGCGGTGGTGGTGGTGGTGAGAATGGAGACTTTCAAGTGGCGTTTGTTCGCGTGGAGTATGTTAGATCTGCTGCAGCGCTCTCAATGATAAGGAATCCCGTCTGTCGTACATCGTACGTCCGTTTGTCCTTTCGTCTGTTGTCGTCATCGTCGTTTACGTCGTCTGTCCATGTGCCACACAAAGAGTCGTCTTCTCAGTGCACTCTCAGCACGTCACCAACACCATCACCAACGTCACATTCGTTCTACTATAGTGCACTTCAACGGGAAACGACAGGCAGGGCAGCCGTACCCGAGTAAAGGCTCGGAGGGGGAGGCTTGAAGAAGGAACTCTTGATTTTTGTTGAAGATAGCATATTTGAAAAAAGGCCACCCTACACACAAGAGTTACACACGCTCTATAAAGAGGGGCGGTGGCGAGGAGAAGCACGAATAGATATTGTACGAGTACACTGTCTCCGTCTGCCGCCGGCCGTCTCGTCACCGCCTTCTACTACTGCTGCTGCTAGTGTGACCTGTACTAAGAGACTTTCAATCGTTGCGGCGCATGGGATGACAACATCTCTCTACTGCATACGAAGAAGGCGGTGTACAC
This sequence comes from Eristalis intricaria, assembly GCA_964034865.1. Classification (NCBI taxonomy): domain Eukaryota; kingdom Metazoa; phylum Arthropoda; class Insecta; order Diptera; family Syrphidae; genus Eristalis; species Eristalis intricaria. The sequence continues at coordinate 1,211,540 of OZ035874.1, read as the reverse complement.
CTTGTAAGGGTGTGTTTGTTGATGCCCCACAGGGGCGTCGAACAGGAGTCGATTCGACAGGTTTCCTTCGACTTTTAGAGGTGCACTAGCCTTTTACGATGGTTTTTTGTTTCTAGTCTCGTTTAAATTTCGATGTTCGCCCTCGAAAGTTGGTTGTCTTCGAGAAGATCGATTGGTTAAGATGTTGCTTCTAAAACCAAGCGGTTGACGTCCGTTGGAGAAGATCTTAAGAAGAATATGTGTATTTCCGTCAAGTGAAGACAATGTCCAAACCTTCGAATAGAATATCTTGTTGTCTAGTCCTCAATGATAGAGACATGATCGAGAAGATCCTTTGTATCTTTCCATTCTTGAGTATTGATGGTCTCAACACTCTCATGGAAGCCGAGATGAATATGCTAGTTCCTGAATAACATTTGTGGCTTCTTTCACACTAAGTGAATCTTAAGCTCCGTCCAGCCTTATCGTTTACCTCTCTACGTCTCTGCTTCAATCGAACATACCTCTTGTGAAATTCCCTCTCAATCACATCGACTTCCTCACATCGGCCGCACTGTACTTCAAGCACACCAAGTCCTGACTATTGTTGGGGAGGTGGTTGAGATGTCGCAGAAGAATTTATGCTTTAGTCAGCTGAATATCACCCCGTATGTTGAACATACGTTCTTGTTGCGGGACTGTCGTTTTATGTTTGCCCGGCTGATTGTTGAAATGGCATTCAGTGTGTGTTTGTGTGGATTAAAGACTGTTGGTGTCGCAGGAGTGTGGGAGCTTGAGAGTTGCTGCCCATATTCAAAAGGGATCTGCGAAGGCCTACTCGTCCATCGTGCCACACTGCAGCACAGCACCCCACCTTCAGGTGTTCAACGAAGAGATATGGCCAGAATTGTAAGTGACGTTTGTACCTGTGCTTGTGTTAGCCAACTGCAGGAGGAGAACTAGTGCTTCTTCCAGCAAACGTCGACTGTGCCCTGTGTATGAATGCATGTAATTCCTTGGGATCCACCTCATTTCTTTATGCAACCGTCTGGATGAGCTGGACAGAATTTTTAGACACCGTGATGAATGTCCTTTTTTTATCAATCCCTATAAATCGGACACAAATAACCGAGTAAAAGTCAGGCAGTCAAGTGTCTTCCGATTTGGGCTCTGAAGGCGCGGCGCGACGGCGGCAACAGCCAGCGAATCCTCGATGTGGGAGAGGGTTGAGATTGAGACTTCCTGTCGTAACCCGGAAGGAATAGTAATGTAATCTCGAGAACGTATTAGTCAGACTCAACTGAACGGGTGAAGTCCGATGCGAGCTGTACTTTGTCGCAGCTCACTCACCTTTTGGGCATTAACACCCGGGTCGGTGGAGTAGCTATGATTAATGGCGTTGGGTGTGTTATTTGATTTGGACTTGGAACTAGGTCGCAGCACTTCCTGTTTACATTTTTCTTTGTTTATGATAAATGTCTTGGCGAATCTTATTTCGTGCGGCGATTGAAATGAATTTATCATCTTGATTGCTTTTCTCCTCGCCACGGGGAGTCGGACGGGGACTCCTTGATACTACACACAAAGTGCTTATGAACATGGTCTGGTATGGGGAGCCACTGGGAAAAGTCATAAGTCTACTTGGAGTAGTACTTGGAGTAGAACGAGCTAGGTTAGACTTTCGCATGATTTTTCGAATTTCCTTCTTCATTAAACTCGAATGTTTTCCTTTTTCAGGTTTCCTTTGGATCGGACGGTCATGGGGCTTGATGAAAATTCATCCTTAGTCACTTGTCATGGGATCAAGTCATGTCTGAAGTTGACAAGTTCATAGCCAGGAAGGGCAAACGAATATTATTGAGTTGCAATTGATTTAAATTCCATTCCAGAGACATTTCTGCAATCGATGCTACTACGAGGAGCACCACGTAAGTTACACAATGTCTCCATCTTCTTAAACTCTCCAACTAAAGCACGTTCCTTTATCCCCCGTCAATTGCCCGCAATTTGTTTCAAGTTTAGCCCCACTAACCATGCAAGAGCAAACAAGTCGAACACACGTAGCCCTTCCACGACTAAGTACTTCCCTAACTAAATGACAAATTTTCGGACAATCCAGAAAATCCATTTCCATAATTTAGCCCCTCTCACTTTTGGGCCATAAATTACCGCGTGTCGCTTCCAAGACTCCAAACCGATTCACGCGCCGCGATTCTCTGGCAAAGGAACGAAGCCCACGACGACGTCGACTCCGAGTAGTGTCCTATAAAATATGTGAGCAGTTTTCTCCCCACAGTCAAATGCGTAGTCTGTGCTCAAAAATGCCTTTGTGTGTGGATACTGTGAATTTGTCCGGCAAAAAGGAACATTGCCCTATCATAATCACTTTTATTGCTAAACTCGACCCAGATTTGCTACAAGAAGGGACCACCGAGAAAGAGGAGCAGTTCTGCATCAGTTTGTTACATGTTCAGTTCGAGCCGACAGTAAATGTCCGTTCCGTTTGTTGTCCTTTTGTTCGTTTATTTTTGTTTTGTTTTTTCTGCATTTGAAATTTGTGTCCCAATGTCCCAAGGGGGACGGTGGACACAGACGGTGGTGGGGTCAAGATAATAAAATGTGTTTCGTTTTGGTGCGCTACAACCGCAGAGCAGATACATATCCTTTCCCATTTAAGCACACAACATAACACTCCAACCTACTGTTCAGCCAGCCAGGCAGCCACTTCACGTATAATGTCCATCGAAGGACAAGCTTTGTGCTCGCGAGGTCCCACGGCCCAAAGGGTGGAACCAATGCAAACCGTTTTCTTTGCGTTCTTAACTTGAGTATTGGACAACAACAGGAGTGTGGAGTGTAACTGTGGACGGGTCGAACTCTTCCTCATAGTGAACGGCGAGAGGGGCCCGCACCGTCCGGTGCGCCTTTCATTAGATCTACACGAAGACTGCACTCTATGAAGGACACGTAGGAACACAACCATGCGGGCAGGGAGAGAGAGAGAGAGAGAGAGAGTAAAAAAAAAAAAACGATGAAAGAATTGCAGAAATGAACTGCTATGGTATTATAATAACATCAAATGTGTCTTCATACTTTGCTGGCTGTTGTCCTTTTTTCCGCCTTTCTTCAGACCTCTCCACTCCCCCCGCCTGCTACTCAACACAGTCAGAACTTTTGCTGTTTGTTATCCTTATTGTTGCCATCATTATTTTGTACGTTATGTGAATTTCCTTTCGTGAATTTTATTGCTCTTGATTGCGGATATAATTTTTTTCGTTCTTCTGTCCTCGACTTGGACGACACAACAGAACAGAAATGCGATGGCCCCGCTCCACTCAACTGGTTCCGGTACGAATACAAACTACAAACAGAGACAGGCACACACAGCCGCACAGAACATGGGACAGTAGTTTGGAGGCCAAAAATCAGTGTACTACGGTTCGGTTGGTTCTATTTTGTGGTCATTTTGCACCTAATTTCAGCAAACTCATCCTTCACTTATACGTACGTTTCTCCTTGTTGTCCTGCTTTTTGCTGATCTCGCAGCACCCCACCCCCACCGGCAGGAGCATCCCAGGACTGTGTAGTGTAGTGTAGTGGTTTTGTCTCTCTGAGAGTGTACTACAAAGGGAATTATGGTTTCATCTTGCGTATGTACACACAAAAAGCCAAACCCAAGCCAATTTCGGCTGCTGTCGTCTACCCAATCGGCTGGGCTCTGCCAACCTGTGTGAGAAGTGCCCACAGACAATGGGGAGAGAGGTGCGAGGACAAACAGCACATCCTTGGAGACACACAGACAACTTGGGGCTAGGACTGCAGTGAAATATCATCGAGGCTCATTTGTATTGTGTGGAGATATCTAATTGAAGTCAGTCAGAAGCTCTTAAATATTGTTTCCTGTTGTCTCGTGTTTTTGCCGGTCGAGGGGGGATGGCCAGCCAGCTACACACTCTCACACACCCACCCTTGCGGTGGGCAGAATGGCATTATCTGCATTTTGCTTAGGCGTGCGAGTAACTGGTGAGGTGTGGGTGTGGTTTTGCTGATGTTGGGATAGGTGATGTCTTGAAGTTGTCGTTGGAGGCGTACACCAGATACGTGATTTATGGTTAAGTCAGGTGAAATCTGGTTTTGTGGGTTTCATCATTGTTGCTGTAATGCACTCGTCAGTGACAGGGTCTGAGGAGGAGAGAGGAAGAGCTGAATAAGTGGGTAATTATAGACTGAAGCCATGGGATGAACCGAGACCAATGAAATGATTTCAATCAAATGGGAATGGAGGAAGCACTCTAGGTGAATGTTTGCATGTTGTTCCAATGAATCGCTTTTCATTCTTTCACCTTTACAGATGTTCCATGGAGATCAGCTTACTCCCTTCTTACTTAGTATACTTACGATCCGTGTAGGGTTAGAGCCTGAGCAATCGCTGACAATCCTGGACTTCACACTTGCAGTCATCAAGATATCTTGCGTTCGCGAGGACTTGGCATTGATACCGAAAATTCGGTGTTTCTCTCCTTCTCGAGCCATTACAGTATTCTATTGGTGATCATGTGCCAGATGCCACACAGATTAACCCAAATCCTTCCTCCCGATGTTCCATGTCGCAAATCCAACCAGTCACGAGCATCACGCATCAAAAACAAAAAATGTAACAATTAATATTTATTATGAGAGAAGTTTGCAAATCCACATCTATTCCATTCCCGTTCAAAAACTGTCGCATCCCCTTGGGCCATCACCGTCGACTTCCTATTCCATTGCAAATGCGTTGCATATGGCCTCCTTTCTCCATCACAAAGGAACTTCGCATGAAAGACGCAGCAAGCAGCAAAAGAATGAAAAGGTGCAAAGGAAGATCCTTCAACAAAGTCATCATTCTTTCTTTCACTTCTCGCACACATACACACGCATCGCCCGCAACCCGACATTCACACGAATTCTCTCGATTGATGCGATTTGGTTCAGATATCATCATGCGGCGACAACGGAGATGACAAACAACAACGCCAGAGCAAAGGCACAGCCAACCGAACCAATACCGACACGACGAATTGCTAAATGAAGGACATAAGTACTCCGGTGAGTGCCCCGACGACTCGAATGATGATGCTTCTGATCCTGTTAATCAAGACGCATCGTTATCTCTAACAAAAGATCCAAAGAATCAAAAGGATGCGCCATCCTTGCGTGCACATTTTAGATCTAAATTTAGCGGCTTCACACACAACGAATTCTTTGAACGAAGAAAAAAAAGGATGGATAAGGACCATGAAGGTGCTCCCAAAGTTGTGTGAGAGAGAAAGATAGAAATACAAGTCTTGCTCCATCAAAGGGGTTGAAGAGGAGCGCAGTGGGTGTACAAAGGTGTACAGCGGCACTGCTGCACCGGGGGTAGTGTGGTGTAAAGAAAACAGATTAAGGCAAAGAAAGACCCCGCGCGCCGCCCCCATACGAGTAAAAAAGAAACGACGAACACGTTCGGTGTTCGTAATTTGATTTGAAAGGATTAGATGTCTACATGCATCCTTACCAACATGCAAAGAAAGCAGACATCCACACGCCAAGGAATCGTATTGCACCATCGCCGCTTCCACTTCAAGCGAGCGAATGGAGGAGAATAGACGAAAGTGGGAGCCAGTAGTTAGATATTCTTTTGTACATCCCCCTTATCCCTGCTTCAAAAAGATTCAAAGACAGAGAGGGAGGACGGAAGAAAAAAAAAAAACAAAACTTTGTTCACAAAGTTTTGTCGCTTTTGAAAGTGAGTGGTAAATAAAATTACGGAACACAATACTAAACTTTCAGCTCAGACCGTGGTGAACCTCGGCCTCGTCCGTCCTGCACCCCATGGGGCACTCAAATGCACCAAGCACCAAGCGGTTGAATGGTATTAGCAGATTCCTTTTGTGTATTTCCAGTGGATCACCATCGATGTTGGGCTGAGGTGAAACACGCATGATTTGCAAATGCTTGACTCTATTTTCTCTGGGAAAGGACTTGCGGCGACGATGGAAACGCGCGGCGGTGGAACTGGCGTGAGTAATTGAGATCGAAAAAAAGCAGAATTGTTTGAATGGTGTGCACGGCCGAGGAAAAACGATGCAAAGTGGATGATTGTTGTTCACGATTTAGAACCAATTTGCAATTAATGACTTGCACAAAACGGCGGAGACGTAGACGTAAAGGAGGGGAGCAGGAAAAAACGTCGTCACATTATAGGTTAGGACATGAAATGTGGAGCGGAACTAATAAACGCCGTCGGTGCGTGTGTGTCCCTCGGGGGCCCGGCGGCGAGGTGATACACGCTCTAATAGGGGTTCATTAGTTAGTCAAGTTATGGATGGTGCTTGTTTCCACTTCATTTATAATAAAATTGCTGAATCAAGCCGGAATCGGGCCGTATCGTGAGAAGGTGTTTGCTCGAAATTCTGTTGGTCATTCGATTTGTTTACGCGTGGAATGGACGAATATCGATTTTGTGGTGAATGTTCGAGAGGAACGAACGGCGACACGTGCGTTTGTGCTTCGTCGAATGGACATGACGACTTCACTGGTGCTGCTTTGACTACGATGGTCGGATCTCTGTTGAAGGATTTACTTTTATTCACCACTCTTGATGGATAAGCGAAGAAGAAATTTGAGCTATACCGGTGGTTGCATTCCGAGACGAAGGCTTTTCTGGACAAGTGGTTGTATTCTTGCGCGGGATCAAGGAAGGCTGGAAGTGGACTGCACCAGTTTCTGTTGATGGTCATCTGAATTACTTCTGCTTATGGGAACACGCCTCGTCCTTCAGATCTTTGAAGTGCAGTCTTATTGCTTCATCATCTTTTCGCCTTCCTGATTCTAGAATTCCACTTTCATTACCTCATCTTCATGGTCTTCAATTGAGTTTGAATTCAGCGTCCTGCCTTAAAACATGCCAATTGGTTTCAATAGTCGTCCGCAACGAGCCTATTCAAAGCTCAACGAAGTGTCAATCCACTTGAGAAGAGCAAGTAAGCTCATTCTTATGTCTCTAACACTCCTCTCTGCAAATCCCACAAATCTATGACACGCAGCACAAGTAAAGAAAAAAAACGCTACTCAGAGAAGGCATCTCGGTAGCATAACAATGTGAAGGATTTTCAAGCTCACACAATGTCCACACACACAAGTCTGAGAGGAAAGTGAGGAAAATCTTCCCAATTGTGAACAAGTACTCTTGAAGGGATTTATTGGACCTTTATCTCAGTCGCAAGCTTCCTTTTACAATCTCCGAAGTAAACTTCTCTTAACCACTTCAAATACACTTTCCACTGGAGCAGCAGCAGCAAGCACTGCACACAAAGCTTCATTTGTCGTCGTCATCGCATTGGGGAATGTGTGTGCGGTATTGAAGTGCAAACAAAAGTTTACCTACACACACACAGACCATCACACAATTCTACGGACGTTGTTCACACGGTCTTTTTGATGTTTCACATACGCCACAGTGAACGAGTTGCCGAATGTAGGTTTGGGAACACTTTCAAAAATGTTTCCAACCGAATTCGGCACAAATAGAACTCGACTGCATCCTCATTGTGTTCCCTTATTTTCAGGTCCTTTGTGAACAATTGAACAATGAACGGGTTTAACCTCGACTGATCGAAGAACTGTGGAAAACGACGAGCAGAAGGATATCGACAGTTAGGAAAAAAAAATCTCTGAGAAGCACTTTCAAGCACAAGTGTATTTGTGTTTCGCAAGACCGCCCGCGCTCGCCGTCTCCCTTGCCGTGGTTGTTTTTCGGGAAATTCTGAAAATTCCATTTGAATTTCGCTCATAAAGTGCTCCACCACTACCGGGGCTGGCTGCTGCACCACACCAAAGTGCCAAGTTTCCTCTGCCTCCACCCCGGTCATAGTCGCTTTACCGCTTTTGGCCGCTTACCACCTCTTCTTTGAGTCCTGCTTCCGAGATAGCGTCGCAGAGGGGGGAGGAGCAGAAGGAGTAAACTAGATGTAAAGCATACTTTAACAAAAGTACAATGCCTTGGAGTTGTAAATTTGGAATTAAGGCGAAAGCGCAAAGGACTTTGTCAAAGGGAGTGAGTGTGGCTCACTGGCTGGCTGGTTGGTTGCTCGGTCGGTCGGTTGAACATGTAGCGCGCGGGTGATGTTACCCGTGTTCCAGAGAGGGGGGAAGCTGAAGAATCTTGTACCCAGAGACAATTTTAATTGTTTACGGTAAATCATGCCATTTAATTGTGTGTAATTATGGTATTTATTTCGCACGCTCGATGTTGCAAATAAATACCAATGAAATACGGGAACATGCAGCGGTAAATTCAAATTGTGGGTGGCGCAGTGGCCAGAACGGCGTCGAACTGCTGCCACTGGTGCAGTTCCAGTTTCAGTCGCAGAAGTAGCACCAGCAGCAGCAGGACATTGCTTGCCAAAAATTGATAAAATGTATTTTCAGTTTTTCCCCGTAGTTTCTGTTTTTGTTTTCCTTTTGTCTGATTGCACAAAAGGATATTTACAAAAAGTGAATTGGTGGGAGAGAGAGACCCTGGCATCGTTGCTGTGAGACCTCGTCCTGGCCGATGGGCGGCGAGAAATGTTCGAAAAATTAAGGACGACACATGATGATTGCAGTGTGGCCGTGTGAAATTTAACTTTTCCTCCATCTATACCCGAACAAAGACACACTTGAGCACACAAGTAGATGAGACTCTGCCGTGGACAATGGACAGCAGGGCGATTGGGCGAGTCAGTCGTGAAAACAAGGCGAGGCGAAATATGGAATCTGACGAGCTGTCATCGTTTGGACGAAGGACGATGAAACTAATGATGCGGAATGACAACTGGTTGGTATCTCTTGATCATCTCGGTCTAGGCGATGATAGCCACGGTGCCTCGTCCCAATCAGGATTTCTAAACAAAAGTTTGTTGGTAAACTTCGTTAGTTGCATTTCGTGGCATAAATCGGTGATGAATTTTGATTAATTTTCTTGTCTCCAATCAGCAGCTATTGGTTGCATGTGATTTTCGGCTTCATGAAGTTTATGGGGAGGTGACTTTGACGAGGGCAAAGATAACATTTATATTTCCATAATTTGGGACTGTTTTCTGTACTCGCTTGACGGCAAGTTGCTAAATATGGCTCATCTGGAGCATGTATGTTTTCCAGGTCTTCGAAAAAGTCCTTTCTTCCTATCTTCCAGCTGGAGACTTGCTGAGCAGCACCATTTTCTTCCGCGACTTCTTCTCCTGTGCATTCTACGTTTGCACAGGCTGCCTATTTGCCTATCTGTCTCGGCGTAGCTCTCATCTGTCCCCTTCTTGGAAGTCTACTCCGGGAAGACAACCTCGGTCTTTGCGCCTTTCGTTGAAGTGGTTTTCTTAGCGTGGACCTTCTTCTCGTTTTCTTGACGCAGCAGTGAGGCTTTGGTCGGAATGGTCAGACTTAATAGAAGGAAAAGAATTCTTCATCGGCCTTTGGCGAGTCTCGTAATAGTGCCTTGTTTTCTTCGGCGTAGATCTTCTCCTTTGTACTTGAAGAACCTCTCTTTTCTTTTCATTAGTTCCGCAATGCCATAGCGCTTGGCGATGAAGGCAGCACTATTTTCTCCTGCTGCGTTTCTTGTCGCCTTTATCCCCTTTGCCTTTTCGTTCGCATTTTCTGGAGCCATCTGGTTCTTTTCAAACATCTTGCCCTTCGGTTCCTATTTTTCCTTGGCCTCCACTTCGTTCACTTTCGTCGTAACCCGCACTCATCATCTCACACGGGGGTAGCTTCTTATAGCTTCACCTTCGATGATAGTGCTAAAGTGGTTGAGTGACTGTGAATTGGACACAAAATCCAATTCCACGATCACCAACTGCATTCGCGAGAAGGAGCTTTCCGCAGAGGCAATAGAAGGGCTACGAAAACGAAAGAAAAGGAATTCGTGCTACAGTTTACAAGACGTGCACCAGCTTAAATCGACAAGTTCCGCATAACTCTCCAAACTGCTGAGTGTTGACACACATCTCCCCGGACTAAGTCATCCCTGTTGCTAATTCGTTTCGCTTTTACCTCATTTATCCCCAGCCCCCACCTTCCGCGTGTCATCTTCACCGCGGACTTCAAGCAGTTGTCTCTAGAGTAGCTCCTTCTCGCAAACAAGTGAGCATCTTCGAAAGTTATCCCCCAACAGTGCCCGCAATTCCCAACTGTCCTACCTCATTTGGTGGGAAACTTTTCACAACAAAAAAAAACAACACTGCGTCCCAATACTTGCAAGTCAGAGAGGAAACTTTATTTCTCCTTGAAACATGACCTCTCTACAGACCACTGTTCTAATCATTTCATCCCGCACATTATTCATTCGTGCTGCTTGCCAGCTATTCTCTTGCACGGTTTCACTTCCTTTTCGCCCCCTACTTCTCGTGCTCTTGCGAAAAATTATAATTTCGCGGCGCCTTTTTGTGTGTCATCGACGGCTCTGGTGGTGGTGTGGTCTCTCGATGGTGTCACTAAACTTTGTCCATTTGCATTAGGGTTGCCCCATGGCGCACAGAAGAAGCTGACTATCTTTCTGTCTCTCTCTCTCTCTCTCTCTCTCTCTCTCGGGAGCCGGTTGCTCCTGCTGCTGCTGCATGAGTTTAAGTGGAATTTATGAACTTGCAGGATTCAAGGGAAAATAAATTTCGGTCAATTGCGTATATGCGCAATATTGCAGCTGCCCCCCCCCCCATCAGTGAGGACGTCTGACGCGATAACAACGGCGGCTGAGGCAAACACCGTGTCACCGCACCACTCAGCGCTAACATCGAACTGTCAAAGTTGGCATTTAGGGTATTTTTATGACGCTCCTTAAAAGTGTCATGTTGTTAAGACCGGAACCGGATGCTATTTGTGTTACGTTTCCCAACGTACGATTTGTGGAGTCGCTGTGCTGGTAAATTTGTCCACGGGACTGGTTGGGGAGGTGTCAGCCGTTTCGTGAGACGTGTAAAGGCACCTCGTCGACAGCCTTACACTCAATTCGGTCATTGAAGGGTTCTTGACGCCACTTCCTCTGGCAATGCTTTGCCTTCGATTCCTGGCCGTGTCATTTGGCGGCAGCGCGTGTATGTGTGGGTAGTGTTGGCCTTAAGTTTGGCCCACAACATATTTTATTTAACGTCCATCCGGTGCTGGTGCGGGGTGGCCACTATTTGCATCGATTTGCCGAGGGGACTGTGTTGGGTGTCTCGCGCATTTTCAATTACTTCGAGTTTTCGACGATGATGACGTTTCCCAGCGGGCCTGGTGTTGTTGGGGGCTATTTAAAGAAACCTTGAAATAGTGCAAAAAAGAATTTGAATTTTTTTCCATGCGAAAAGAGCTCTGCGCGCCGCTTGAGGTTGTGGCGGCTGCTCTTCGGGCGTGTGTGATTTTGTCGGGTTTTATGACTCGGATTTGAATAAACATTTCGCGTTTTTTTTTTATTTGTGTGTTTGTTTGCATGGATAAATATTTATGCTTCGTGTTTAGAAAGATTACTGCTTTAAAATGTCTTGCGGCGTGGTTGGAGTGACGCGGGCGAGGCAGAGATGAGATTG